>CAKNYM010052791.1:0-169429 GCA_932195095.1 Andricus curvator
TGGAAAGCTTCGGAAAGAAAGTTCTATCAGAAATTTCTAGCAGGGGTGATGCTAGGCCATGTGTAGTGTCGCTGGAATCAAATGGAAGGCCAAGCTCCTCTGCGGCCCTATCTGCGGCACGGTATAGAAACAACGCAGCATTGACGACTTCATGTTGATGTACGAGTCGCATCAAAGAATCTGTGCAGTTTAGAGCTGAGCAGGCTGTAGCCAGAACTGTTCTTCGATGAAGACACTCTAAGCTTAGTAAGCCTCTACCTCCTTTATCTCGAGGGAGGTATATTCGAGGTATGGAAGATCTAGGATGATGACTGCGATGGATTGTCACCATCTTGCGTGTGCTTCGGTAAAGTTGCATCAACTCATCGAGATTCCATTTTACTGCACCAAACGTGTAGAGCAGTATAGGAACAGCCAGAATATTGGTCGCCTGGATCTTATTCTTTCCAGATAATTCGGAAGCCCAACATTTTCGGAGAATTTGACGATACCTTTTTTCAAGGGCCGTTTTTAACACACGCACATTTTAGGTTTCCGCTTGAGGTATTCCAAGATATGTATATGTTTCTCCATTACCAAGATGTTGAATGGTATTTCCGTCTATGAGTTGAACATCCTGATCGTCACGCGATGATGTACTTTCTAGTCTTCCTTGGGGTAAGTGGACGCAGGCACACTTGCCAACTCCGAACCTCATGCCAATCGCTTTAGAGTACCTATCTACCGCCTCCACAAGGATGTTAAGGTCCTCTTTCGAGGAAGCAAAGAGTTTAAGGTCGTCCATGTATAGGAAGTGGTTGACCTTATACTCTCTTCTATTCGGCGGGCCACATAGTTATCCAGAGCTTTTGCCTCGGAGCACAATAGACAGATGCAAGAGGGAGATGCAGAAAAGTATCGGACTTAGAGAGTCTCCTAGGAAGACCCCCTCTTATATGTGATATAGCTGGTAGTCACTTGTCTTTTGTCAGATGTTATGATAAATCTTGTCCGCCACAAGAGCATAAGCTCTTTTATGCATCTCACTATTTTTGGATGCACCTCCAGGCACTCAGGCCTAATAAGTAGGACATGGTTCGTGTTCTCGAATGCGTTACGGTAGTCAATCCAAGCCACGGACAGATTGCGTCGATACCTGATCGAGTCCTGGGTAATACACCTGTCTATTAACAGGTTCTCCCTGCAACCTGCCAACCTGCAACCTTGCATCCACGTAGTTCAAGTATTGCACACCATGCCGGCTCGATAGATGTTAATATCCTCTCTTAGTGGATGCCGGTGAATAGCTTGTAGCTGGTGTTTAAACTGTAGGTCCCCTCAAGATAAGTGAGTCATCCCGCAAGAAAGAGGCTTCATGTCGAGGTGAAAATTTCTTGGGGGTCACTAGTCGACTTTGAGAAGACTCAGAAAAGAATTAGTGATCTCCTTGCGAAGGGGCTCCATGTCGAGCGGTCTATCGCTCGGTGGTCGCTGGTTGATTTCGATTAATGACCACACAAACATGCACTTATATAACACACGAGGAAAATGCGCTGAATGTGGGCATCTACCTGATGACCTCAAAAGGACGGCTCCGTCCCAGCTAACCTGGCCGACTTCCCGAAGGCTTCTATGAGGCTCAATTTGCTAAGCAAAGAGGTCCACGTCATTCACTGTGCCATGGGGTACGCCTGGCAACCGAGAGGTATATTTCAAGAACGTTGAAAACAATGAAATGGACTAAGATCTAACTCGGTGAAAGTGCCCAGATTCGGTTTACTGTTTTGGTGCTTAAAACTGATATCAACATAATTTAAAATGCATGACAGATAGAAAAAAAATTATTTTGGTACTCTACCTGATAAAAAATAATTGATAATAATACTAATAATAATTGATTATCCCTAAGACTAGAGATTTGTCAATTCCAAAGAACTATAGGCCCATAGCTTGTTTAATTTATGTTCCGAACCACCAAATCCCCGCCTCAGTAGAAGTACATAGAAAAATTTTCATTTGTACCGGCACACACAGATTTCGACATTCAGAGAAAAAGTTGCCTTAAAAAAAAGCATCGTCCTACTGCCTGTTTTGTTTTGAACCACGTTAATATCTTTTTTATACAAACAACTTATTTGGCTGCAAAATTAGATGAAGTTTGTTGCAAAGGAATAATATTTAATACAAAAAGATTCTTTTTGAGACAAATGAAAATCCCCTTAACATTAAAGTTTAAGAGGAAATTTCATTTGTGTCAAGAAAAATTCGTTTGACGCAAGAGGACATTCTCTGAATGGATGAAAGGATCTGATTCTCTCTGAACTGTAGCCTGTCATTAGTCTTCTGAGTGTATTTTGCAATATCATTTTTTCTATGCGAAATCGATGAATATAACGGTGTGTACTAAAACGCATGATGTGTGTTTAACTAGGTTTTAACGTACTCAGGGGACAGTGCGAAAGGTTCGATCGATATCAACAATTTCGATGCATCGACTAGTACGATAGGCCAGTACGTATAGACTAGCATAGCCAAACATAAATGGTTCGTCATGAGGCACTCGTGGGGATGAAGGAGGAGGGGGTGGCTCGCTAAAAAAGCGATAGTATGCCTATAGAAAATAAAAAGCGGAAGTGTGAGGAAGTGGAGAGGAAAAAGGGCGATGTGGTGAAAATAAAAGGACGAAAAATACCACCCGTGTAGTACTGTAGTGTAGACTGCAGACCGATAAATTTCAGTCCGCTGTCGCCAATAAACGACCGCTGGCGAAATCACTTGAAAAATATTTGAATTGAAATTAAAACAATGCCTGGGTGCGATTTAACGCGAACGATTTGTGGATTTGTTACTGTTCCTATTATTCTCACGAAAAATTCGCGCGGACTTTTTGGAACGCATCGTGGGCTCTAGTCGAACATCAAGTGACTATGTGATCAGAAGTTTAGTTTTTAGGGTATTTTCAATGCAATGATGTGAATTATATATTGTATTTTCGATGATAATAATTTATACAAATTCTAGTAGAATTTTTTTATATTATATGTGCAACTTCTTAAGGCCTAAAACTTAATTTTTAAATTTCCTTCCGTACATAAACAATAATTCAGCGAAAATAAGCATTTTTCACTCATTTGCGTACACAAATATTTTATTGATTTGTGTTACAGTTGAAAAAATGGGGCCATATATAAACAGTTGCTATTGGTCATGAACGATTGTATCAACCAATATTTAATTTTGATTTTCAGCTCTGGGAAACATCCTTTTCTTCTTATGGAGCTTAAAATATTGTTGACCTTGAATGATATTGTAACAAATAAATTTTATAGCAAATGAGAAATTGTTATTGGTAATGAAAAAATAATAGCAAAATTTCCATTTAAACCTTTTTTTCTACAAAAAATGTATTTTATAGTTTTATTTTGCTGAATCTTCTTTGAAATAAGACAACATTCCATTAAGATATATGAAATAATTAAGCTTCTGATTTTCACAAACAAATTTACACAATATGAGCGATAAGTTGTTTTTTAATGATCGTAGTGGGAAACTTGCTAACTTGTGTGAAAAATTGCAATAGTTTCGAAATTGTTTATAACAATCGGAACTGTAATTATTAGTTTAACGTTTTGATAAAACATTAATAGACCGATTCCATTCCAAATCATGCAGAGGTCCAGAATAGGGTGTCATAATAAATTGGCCTTTAAACATATCATTCTACAATAAAAAAAAGGGAATACGTATTTCATAGTTTATCAAAAAAAATTTATCTTAAGCAGAACTTTTTTTAATGCTGTATTTTTCTACTAATTAAATAATACTTGAATATCTGTTTTTATAAATGATGGAATCCCTGATCTATCGAATGACCCAAAGGAAATATATAAGATTTGGAAAATGACAATATGGTGACTATTTTCTGAAAACATTAAAACTGAATTATTTCAAAAAGTCCAGCTTTTAAAATTATTTTTTTTTAATGAAATATTGCTGACAATGTGCACTACATTTTTCATAAATGATTTTTTCAGGTTAACCATTTGTGGCGTGTATAGGTCTCCTCTTTCAGATTGGTAGTTTATGGGCAGAGACAATTATGGTTAATGATAATGGTTAATGATAATTATCATTACCCATGTGCGTTTCTAAGGGACGTGTCTTACGTTTTTGATGAATTTTCGACATAATTCAGGTTGTCGGTGTACTTTTATTACTTTGAAAAATTTACAATGGAAGTGGGAAATGTTTAACGGTGTTAAGTCTAATAAGCCCAATTTAACAGGAAAGACAAAAAACCTTTCTGGGGTAACAATTAACAATCGATTGAGTAAATTATCTCTTTTTTGTATGGGGGGATGGATCAGTTGGATAATCTTTTTTTGAAGAAAATAGACGACGTTACATTTGCATGAAATAATCTAGTAGCAATGGCGATGGACTAACATCATTCATCTTTCCCTGGTATTATATTTGAGACATACTTTTATTTATTTCATAAGAACCTAAATCTATTTAACAGAAGAAGGAAACATCTATAGTATTAGCAGCGCATTGTTTAATTGTTATTCACGCTGAGATGTTTCAGACCCTATCTATTTAAATGCGTGTCACCAGAGAACTTTTGAGTTCCTTGACTTACGAAAACTACTAGATACTCTTCAACTATGAACTTAAAAGATAGATTTTGTCGGTTTCGTGAAATGTTGTATCAAGGACGATCAGGCAGATAAGGGGTAGAATTGGTAAAAAATAAAATATTTTGGTATACTTCATTCAATTAGTTTGAATTTCTTCAAATTTTGAAATATTTAAATACATGCCAATAATCAATATTAGGGTAAAAAATAACAAAACCTTAGTTTTTTAACTGAAACAGGCGTGAAAAGGCGAGAAAGTATGACGTTTGCAGAAAAATGGATTTCGTTAAAACTGGATTTAGCGCCGTTTATATTTCCCTGCTTCAGTTAGATTTGATCAGGATTCGATTGCATTCTAAATAAAATTCGGTCTGCAAATTTATTACAGAAATTATCAATTTTCATCCCGATTGACACAATGTTGTATCAAAGTGGATTCCCGTTACTCGGCAATATCAGCCCTCAGAGATAATTCGAAACGTCGTCCGATAAGTCGATAATCGCAGCGGCGGCGCGATAAAACGTTTAGCGCCTCCATAGAATAGCGCGATAGGTACGGTCAGAAAAGAGCGATGTAGGAAAGGGGTGGTGTTGTGGAGATGAAGAAGGGGTGGAAAATTGATAACAATTGCCGTTGAAGAAAAAACATTATCGCGCTAAGTATGTGCGGCGAAGTCTAAAAAATATTTCCCGATAATGGAAAAAGTCGCGAGGTGTCGAATATGAAGGTTTAAATTGTTGAGTGGAAGGGGATGAAAAGGGTAGGTAGAGTGAGGGAGGGTGATGATGGCCATGTACCACCGGGAAGAGATGGGATAGCGGACCGATTATCGGGAAATTCATGATTGATAAAAATGAAAACCAACATTATCTGTCCCTCCCACGGGTTTGTTAATCGAAATAACACCTCAGCGAATGGTGATGAGAGAATATTAACATTCTGGTTAACATTAAAGTTCGACAATCAGTTCTTCAATAATCCAGGGGGTGGGGTAGCAATGGTACGTGCCTCTCCCCTTCATAGGAAAATTCTCATTCTAGTCTCGACTTTTGAATCTCTGTAAATGTGATTTATTCCTTTTCACACATTATACGTATTTCCATGACTTTCACGTGTCAAGATGCGGGAAAGTACACACAATTCTTAACAAGAGCAGACATATGGATTGAAGTGTGAGACTTCTGTATTCAAGTGCTGCTCAGAACGTGAAGCTGGTGTACTCGAGTTGATGGCGTCAGCTGTTGTGTACTGTGGACACTCCCTTTGGTGCTAAGAGGACGTCCTACAAATAGAGAATAAAAAGAAATTTATATTAAATCTACTGCGCCTCGTCGGCAAGCAGCAGATAATTCTGCGTCACCTACCTCCCTCAACCCTTTTTAATTCTTGCGAATCACCACGCGCGATAAACTTATCAGATTTTCCTCTCCGAGTCTGAGAAAAAGTTGACACCGCTTGGCACTTGTCTAGAAATTATTTCCGAATAAAACTATGGTATAAAATTTAATTAAAAACGCCTAATTGTAATAAAAAAGTACAAATGGTATTGTAAATATCTTTGAATAAAACCATATCGCAAATATCGAAAGTTTACATTTTCCCAGCGGCTGTGGGGCAAAATTAAAAAGCCAAAAAAATAGTCCGCCCGGATTCGCTTGGATTTAAGTATAAAAATTTGATATGAAGAAAAGGTCCAAATTACAGTTCAGTACTTGCGTCAAATTATATTAAATATTCTCTGGACGTATTCCATTCATTGTCACTCAATCGCCGCAAAAAGTTTGTCAGAATTACATTTCCAAACTTTTTTGGGTCAAACTCATTTACTATAAGGTTTAATTGCAATTTTCTATTAGGGACGTGGTCATTGACCATTGTTAGGGGGCGTTGCGCACTGTTTAATGATGGGATGTGGCAATCTATTATTGTTAGAGGGCGCACAGTGAGGTAAAAATTTGCAAGGCTGGGTGGGAAGGGTGGTGAAGAGGGAGGGGTTAGGGGATGTTAGTGGAGGGAAGGAAGGTAGAAGAAATGGAAGAGGAGAACATAGGGTAAGTAAACGCTAAGGGAGGTTGAGTGTGGCAGAGAGGAGAAGCGATGGAGGAGAACGTTTGTTGCGAAAAGATAGCAAAGAGAAGATGGGCGATGTGGGGGGTGGTAGTATGAGTAGTGATATGACAACTGGGTGCAGATTAGTGAGAGTAGGTTGATAGAAGAATATGAGAATGGGACGAGGGGAAGAGAGGCTGTTTATTACAGGTAGATGGTAACAGATATATTAGAGTGTTGATGAGAGTGGAGGAGAATGATTGTATGGAAGGGAGATAGTCAGAAAAGTGGTGATGTGTGGGGTTGCGCTTTTAAGAAGAGTCATGCATGATGTGCAGAGGGGCAGAGAGCTCTAGAAAAGAGGAAGGGGTCGCAAAGGGTAGAGCGTAAGATGAAAAATAAAGTGTGAAAGAGAAGAAAAGAGGGATATGTGTAGAAGAAGGGAGTGGGTCCAGAGGGGTGTGGAATGGTGGAATCAGGAAGAGGGGCTGGGGTGTCTGGTGGGATGTTTGAGAAAAGAGAATGTGATGAGGTAGATTGCCAGTAAAGGATTAGAGAGAACTATACTGACATGAGTGCTGTTGGCACATCGTGGGTGTGGTGAGCCCACACTTGTAGTTATTTATAACTACAAGAAAAACCTAGAAACACTACCCGAATCGGGTAGAGTCACGCCTACCCTGAAAGGGAAATGGTTTAATGGTATATACGGACGAGAGAGGGTCTAAGAAGTGTAGATCGGCTAAGGTGGTAGAAAGAGTATGTAAGTGTAGGGAAGATGGCGTCATCTGAGGAGTAGCGGAGGTATGGAGTAGCGAGAGAGGAGTTTGGGGAAAGTGGATGGGAAGGATAGTCCAAAAGAAGTTAAAACCTATTTTCTCGAATTTCCCAAACCTAGATATTACGATGAGGAAATAAGATTTCGACTTTGAGAAAAATGTTTACAAAAAATATTTCATTCCCAAAAATTCTTCATGAAGAAGATGTTAATGTTGGGGTTTCGTGGACAGTATGAAAATTCTACAAATGTAGTACGGGATGAAAACTAGGGAAAGTTGATGGATTCAAACTCAGATTTTAATTACGCAAGGGATTACAGCTTTTGCCTCGAGTACATGGCTTATCCGATAAAAACAGAGTTTAAAAACGGCTTTTAAAATCAGCAACGAGATCAGACGTTTCTGGGTGGAAATCTGAAATCTGGGCAACCTCGGTGCGGCGGTCCGAGCGCGAAAAAAAGTTAATGGGATGTGCGAGGAAAGAGCATTTTCCGGGGATTTGCGATTTTGTAAGGGGGAGTACGGGGAGGGTTGAAGAAGTTACTCGACACGGAAAGAGATTACAGGCGGACGAAACCAGTCTCGTAAAAATCGGCCTCGCATATCGGAATTTTATGCACTGCTGGCTCTACTTAGAAAGAACCGGAAAAGTATTCGAGATGCCCGTTTTAGAGCTGCTGACTCCCTGCGAAAAAGAAACGTAAGGTTATGTTTGATTTAGTCGGGTTAGGGTCGTAAAGGTGGTGAGTAACGCTCCGTGAAAAGCGAGTTTTATTTCTTACGAACTATGGCTGCAGTCATAGTCTAAATGTTCTTCGTCGGTCCCCATCTTTTGCTTTCTTTTCGAACTAAAGTTGCACAAGGATTCGCGGAAAAGCAGAACGACACTAAATTGTACTTGGTCGATCAACATAGTGCGTTTTCCTACAATTGCAGCCAATTTCGTTCTTTGAGCTGTAGCTATATTATATATTTTCTTTTTAATTTATAGAAAATTGGTGAGATGACTACGAACTTGTTTTCAGGCTGAAATTTTGCATTCTTATAAATAATTCCTATGAAAGTCGATATTTTCCATTGGAATGTTCGTAATATTTTTGGTATAAGAAATTAATTTTTACCATTAGTTAATTATCGTTTTTGTTTTGATTTTTCATAATATTTAGAACAAGCTTTATAATGAAATTTACATTTAAGTAATGCAATCGCAAACAAAAATATTTAAAAGAGTGCATTTTTATTATTTTGAATGGCGCGGTCTCCCTGTGACCCCAGTGATTTAAGTAGTGTATAGTCTGCCAACGGCCCAACAATGCCAGAAGACTCGCAAGATTTGCAACGCTTCGCAACGAGAAAAAAAAGAATTTTTTTGTGTCCATTAATATTTAGCCTGTATTTCTTAACTGGTTTGGATATTTTTTAAAGCTTATAAAATTTCGAAGATAATTGGAAAACTTGATTTTTGATAAAGATTTCCAATTTTTTTGCAAACAAATTAATTTTTCATTAACAATTAATTTCTTAAGAGGGGATTTTTTCACCATTTTTACTATTTGGAGAGTTTTAAAACTATTTGCACATAATTTATAACAAAAAATATTATAATGGAATAACTTTGTCGTAGAATAGTTATTATTGTCAATACTAAATAAAATAAATGCTAGTTTGAGGGTGCTCTCGAGAATTTTTTAATATCGAACTTTTTTTGTTAATCTTATTCGTTTTAGTCAATTAGCCCTGGATAATTTGAACATTAGAAATGATTTTCCAGTAAATTCAATGTTTATTATAAATAGGTTTTATAAACAAAAACATTATATATGTGTAACCAAAACATCCGACTATTTGTGCGAAGAATTCGATATAAATAGTTCTTTTTTCAAGTCACTAGTCGCTCAGCTTTATTAGGACGAATTGTGAAAATTTTTGAAACTTGATATTAATTATTTAACCATTATTAGTTATGAATTATTATTAATTAATTCGACAAATAGTCGAACATTTTTCTTAAGTTTTGCTAGTCGAAATTTCGGGGCAACGAAAGTCGGGTCCAAAAGTCGAGGCCATCCTTTTTCAAGGGTCCACTTTGACCTGTTCCCAGAAGGAGGGCGACGTTAGGAAAAATATGAAAAAAATCACAGATATTCTTTGAACATTCCTGAATGCAATTCATTTTTCGGAACGCTGAAATGTGCAATAGTTTTATTTTTACGGTGATTTATTTAGAAGCATTTTATCTTGAGAAAGAATGAAGATAGGAAGCCGTTCAATGGCTCCAAATGTGCAGTTTTGCATTGCGATTGCAGTGCAATAATTAAATTCATGATAAAATAATTCTCAGACAAGAGTTATCATTTTGAATATTTTTGACTTTTATCAGTGTGGACGTGTGGCCAGCGCAGCGGGACAAGTGGCAGCAAAAAAAGTACCCTTTCTATGACAATGGTAATTCCAGAAGCAAGCCAAATGCCTGAAACAGATGTGGTTGAACGAAGCAGGGCCGTTTCAACGTCTTCAAGATGCATTTACAGAGCGGGTCCTCAGAAAATCGAAGCCCAATTGCGAATATTAACCCGATTAAGAATATTTTCAGTAGAAACAAATTTTAAAAATAAATTTCTTCATAAATATTCATGGAAGCGTAATTTTTCAAAATACAAAATTATTGAAAATTTTCACAAGAATCTTTGCAACATTTTTATATTGTTATGAAACCTTCAAAAATCCTCAAGAAACTTGAAAAATTTATTTTAAATGTAACTTTCTGAAATATTGCCAAACTGTAAATAATTTTTGAATTTTTTCAGAACTTCTAAATATCTTTTTACATAAATTTGAATGTTTCCTGCAAATTGAAAGTAATTGTCTTAAAATATAAAAAAATGTAAAAGTTCTGAAAAAATTCAAAAATTATTTACAGTTTGGAAATATTGCAGTAAGTTACATTTAAAATAAATTTTTCAAGTTTCTTGAGGGTTTTTGAAGGTTTCGTAACAACATAAAAATGTTGCAAAGATTCTTGGGAAACTTTTTAATAATTTATCATTTTGAAAAATTACGCTTCCATGAACATTTATGAAGATTTCTGAAACATTAAAAAATAACGTGGATTTCACAATTCTTAATCATGTTAATATTCACAATTGGGATTCGATTTTCTGAGGAACCGCTCTGTAAATGCATCTTGAAGACGTTGAAACGGCCCTGCTTCGTTCAACCACATCTGTTTCGGGCATTTGGCTTGCTTCTGGAATTACTATTGTCATAGAAAGGGTACTTTTTTGCTGCCACTTGACCCGCTGTGCTGACCACACGCTAACACTGATTAAATTCAAAAATATTGAAAATGATAACTCTTGCCTGAGAATTATTTTATCATAAATTTAATTATTGCACTGCAATCGCATGGCAAAACTGCACATTTGGAGACATTGAACGGCTTCCTATCTTCATTCTTTCTCAAGATAAAATGCTTCTAAATAAATCACCGTAAAAATAAAACTATTGCACATTTCAGCGTTCCGAAAAATGAATTGCATTCAGGAATGTTCAAAGAATATCTGTGATTTTTTTCATATTTTTCCTAACGTCGCCCTCCTTCTGGGAACAGGTCAAAGTGGACCCTTGAAAAAGGATGCCGAAAACCCCTGTTTTTTGGGACGTTTTGCACTCTATCTATTGCAACAAATTTTTTAGGACAAAAGTGAACATATCGCTACATTCGGAAGACCTAAAGCTTTCAGATGCTTTTTATTAGACATTTCAGAGATTTTTTTTTGTGCGAGTTTCAATAAAAAAAAGTGAGGGGCCTCGACTTTTGGACCCGACTTTAGTGCATACCCTTTACCAGCTCCATCAATTTTTGAGGACTAGATGCAGCCCTAGAATATTTAATTTTACATGTTATTGGCGAATAATATTTATAGTATTGAAATTATACTAAGTGTATATATGTACTGCCTGTCTACCCAAAAAGCATACCCCCCCCCCCCCAACCCAACCTTCATATCTATCCATCCTTATTAAACCATCGCTCACCCCTCTCTTATTTTCTCATAAAAAAATTTGGATTGAATCGGAATAAATAATAATTTCTTATTCACTCTCATATATTTATTTGACTAAATAGTATAATTTTTTCATTCAAAGCAAACAAATTAAATTTCACTTGAAGTCGAATTACAATGTTAAAAGCATGTCATTAGGAAGTACATGAATTACTATACTAGATTGAGAAACAGGTTACAATTATTTTTAAGGTTATTTGAATTGCTTGTAGCCATTCCACTTCTGATCACAAACGATGTTGTATTAGATCTTTACATGTATTTAAATTGATTAACTTGTGTCGGTGAGTTAATTTCATAACATAAATTCTTTTGATACAATTAACAGTTTCATAGAAACACAAAAATGACACATTGTAGTCTGAATTTAAAACTTTACAGAATATTTATTACCAACATTGAGACCAGAGTTGCCAGACCACTGACCGGAACGGCGCGCATCTCTTGGTTACGCAGAAGACACAGATTGGTTAAGATAACCTAAAAGTAAACAGGAATATCTACTGTGTATCAGCGGCGAACTGGGCTACGCCCTCTATCGGGGTGGAATGCAACTCATGAAAAAATAAACTGATTCTTCTCTAAATGTAGGTTTTTTTTTTTATAAATGTCACTAGGATTATTCCGGAAATACGTATTTATTTTAAGAAATTATTCTTGGGTCTCTGAGGTGCTTGGGGGGGCCTCTAATAAAAGGGGCGCTGAGGTGCTTGGGGGAGCGCCTAGCGAAAGGGGTGCTGAGGTTGTTGGGGGGGCGCCTAGCAAAAGGGGCGCGGGTTGGCGATCACCCTGTATACCCACGCTAGACCGCCGCTGTTGTTCAGCCTCCACCAATTTGCGGCCTGGCAACTCTGATTGACGCTTTGAAAAAAAGTAACGCATCAAAAGAGTAGGCCATCTTTTGATTCTCGGTTGACTCACAGGATTTCTGGGTCGAATTGCAACTTGTGCATCGTTCGAGGGAACAATTTTCAAACGTCTGAATACACCCATTTGCCGAATTTGTCCAAGAGTCATGGCAAATCGCTGTTTCATTGGAAAGTTATATATAATCATTTTTTCCGCCCCATCATATATGGGAAGAATGAAACCATGATTGAGCCATCCAATGAGGGTTTTACCTCTTGCTACTAAAGTTGTAGGAGTATCTGGATCGAATTCAACGTAATGTCCATTCACGAACCGTTTTAAATTATCCAAATATGGTGAGCTTTCAGATGTAAATATCGTGATTGGGGTGGGTGGTGGTGCCATGAGCTTCCCTCCGGACTGCGAACTTGATTCTGTAAGAAAAAATTGAAACTCAATTTCTTTAAAAACCTTCTATGGTTGTTGACCTCATAATTTAGATATTCCAAGTTTCTTTTCGGATTCTGGTGAGTTCTGCCCTTCTCTTTCAAAATTCGATTTGTTTGAAGATACCAAAAGTCGACTAACACAAAAAAAAACCCATACTTATTATTTTTTCCAATTTTTTCTTAAATATGATCTTTTATAAGGAAGACTGATGGAGGCTAAACCATTTTTGTGGCAGGGAGAATTCTTTTTTCATAAAATCTAATTTTTTCCATTTTCTTGGAAATACAAACAAATTTCTCTTTTATGATATCTTGCATCGTTTAGGATAAAAATTATATTTTCTTGGAAAAAATATTCCCGACCTTAAAAATGGTTTAGCCCACATACAAATAAAGGAGCGTCTTTCCTGTGTAACCATAACATTTTAACAATATTGAAAACATAAAAAGGGTGGTGTTTTCCGGAAAGTATTCTTTATTATTTTTCTCGAATTTTGAAAAAAATGTAAAGTAGATTTTCTGGAAAACCTAATACTTTTTATTTTTTGCACTGTTTGGAAAAATTTCTGTTTATATATACAACACGGTTCGCCAGAATGAACTTTAAATGAAAATGGTTTGTTGCCTCGAAATTCATATTTATTATGATTTCTAGCTGTACTAGGAATATTCTGATCTAGTTTTTAAAATCAGTTCACGTGGCCAATTTATTGAAAATAGGATTTGAATGGAAAGATATTATTTTACGATTATCAGAATTTTTATTATATAAATATAATAACAAATGAGTAAACAACTGTCTGATTTAAATATTTTACATAATGTGATACATAAAGATTACAAATAATTCACAATAAAAATGTTAATAGATGTTTATCCAATACAATGGATGCTATATTGAAAATAAGCTTCTATGAATCTATACATGCATACTATTATAGCTGCGCACAGCTCAAAGTAAATTCGTCTTGTAATTTTCGTTATGTTTTGATACTTTATCATTTTTCCATTTTTCGTAAAAGTCATGATGCAGAGATTCTGTAGCTTGCTCTCAAAAAAATCCTAGGCTCATCTTATGTTTTGAACAAAATTGTGCTACGTTATAAAAAATCGTATGCAGTTTCAATGTTACTGAAATTCCTGAAATCTTATAATTTTTTTGAAATTATTCCATATTTTGTTCGAAATCTGGTCGTAATTTCGGTGAAAAACAGACGTCAACGACTGTTTTTCAACTTTTCAAAAGTATCTACGTACGCCATGCAACCTGCTAAACTTCCAGCTGCTTTATCTTCACATATATTCTAAAGTTTGTCAACATTGTTAAGTAATAATAATAATAATACATTACATGCATTTCCTTAAAATAAAAACTGACCACCATTTGTGTAACATCTTGCAACGTGAATTTTCTGGGCCTATTGTGAAGCAATATCAGGATACAGTTTATGCATGTTACTGTAGAGCGTATTAATGTTGCCTAATAAAAGATGCAGTTCTGGAGAAGAAATTACATCCAAAATTAATTGATCTTCATCTGAACAAAACAAAGGTGAATTGAAACAATTTTCGAAATCCTTAATCTTTTTCTTTATTCTTCCATGATTAAAACAATCATTATAATTAGAAAGACAACTGGCTGATGTTCTAAAAGTACCACATGAACTTAAATTAGGTTTCGTGACATCACACCAAATACACGGGCAATAACTTGCGTTATTTGTCAAACCAGTAATTATGTTTGCAAGTTTCAAGTTCGTTGTAATTGTTTCACGATATTCAAGAAAACAATTGTTTATTTCTGGTTCTGACCGCAGAAGTTTCACGTTGTTGTAATTGTCTTGTATATCTGGGGCAAGAACAATAATAAATATCTTTTTCACTCCAGTATCCTTCTATTTTCAGAGTTTTTAAAAGTTTTTGTGAGATAGATACTATCTTTATTTTTTGATTGAATAGCCAAAGGGAATTTCGAAGAACCTCCACCACCGTCAATGCCAAAATTTAAGTGAAAATCAAAAATATTGCGACTGACAATAATATGTTGTATAAACAGCATCAAATCATTACAAGCAACAGCACAATACATTATTGTTACGTTTTTTTTGTCCTCTACTGTTAAAATGATTTAAGATCGTTATAAATATGTCAAATAACATTAATTTTGATGTTATTTAAATGATAGATAATAATTTTCCTATTTGCTATTATGTTCATATAATAAACAGATGATGATACTCGTAAAACGATATTTTTTTATTGAAATGCTATTTTTAATAAATTGGCCACGTGAACTGATTTTGAAAACTAAATCATAATATTCCTAGTACATCTAATAATCATAATAAACATGAATTCTAAGGAAACAAACCATTTTCATTTAAACTTCCTTCTGGCGAACCGTGACAAGGAATATATGTTATCAGTTTTATGCGGACTAAACGTAGAACCTGTCTGATTGGAAATGGCCGCTATATTGGATTCGCCATTTTTAATTTGTATATTTTTACGTCAAATTCAAAATTACCAAACTCAAAAATCTTCAAAAACAAGTTTCGTGCAAATATGCAAAAATCTTGAAATTATGTACGCTATAATAGATCTGCCATTCTCAATGTTTAACTTTTGATATCACACTCTTACAATCGTCATTAATTATTTGCAATAAATGAATTAGAAATTGAGTGTTTGATTAATGAAATTGCAATATTTCAGCTTTTCAATAATGAAATAGTACAAATGTCGAACTTTATTTGACTAAAATGAGTTTGTCAGATGTGCTGTTGTGTTTTATTGAATTTCTTAGTTTTTCTGTGAGCACTAAAAGGATTATTTTTATCATAAATATAGTAAGTTATAAAGATTAAGTGTGTAAATAATTCAAATTTTTCCGTTCGAAATCAATAATTTGTAAACACGACGATGGTGGAGATTTACCTATTACATGTTTTACGACATGGCATTCTTATTGTTTTAATAAAAGATTAGAATATTACACAATCGTGTTATTCTATATGAAAATTTTTGTATTTGTTTATTTTCCTGTTTCTATAATCTTCTTTTAATCAATATATACAACCCGAATTGAATTCCTATATTTTTACTACGCAGTTCGTGGCTTTAGACTATCGAATTATTAAATTTTTGGACTAATTTGATTAGTAATTTTCTACAAATCTTTATAGTGACTCAAACTTTATCGCTTGATTCATGCTTTTAATATTTCAGTGATTTGGTAATTTAAGAATATGATAAAATAAAAAAGTTTCAAACTTAAAAATTTTCTTTTTTTTTAAATTTTGACTTTAACTTTCCCACACAATGAGCCACGATACTAGAATAAGTGGCAAACAAGTAAGATCTCGTTAGATGAGAAAAAATAATTGAAAAATAATGTGTATTATTATAATTCTTACTACAAAATTGTGCATGACCCTAATTTATAAATTCGATGTGAAAAATTTGAAATTAAAAATGTCGGATCTAATATGACGACCAACGTTGATAAATTTCGTCCACAGCGTTCTCCTGCTCACCGCGAGCTACGCGTAAATATCTTTATATTTTATTTTAACAGCTCAGATATTAAAATCCAATATTTTGAATTTGGATTTTTGTATCGATTCATAATAAGGGACATGAAAAACACGTTGGTACCAAGTGTACTACAAATTATAAAATTTCTAATCTGTATTGGTCGAGAATTTGATATATATCTTTTTGTTTAAAGTTTGCTTTTAGAAGAAGGGACGTAACATTCTGTATAATGAAAAACAGTTTTTAATTTGCACAATTCCGTATATATATATATATATATATATATATATATATATATATACCAATTAAATTCGACTAAAAGTGTACCTCAATTTATATATACGATATGATATTGTTTTACATATTTACCTTTAGAATTAAGGTAGGCCGCTGTTTGTAACACGTGGAAAAGGATACCAATAAATATCTTCATTTTCTCTAAACACAAGAAGCTGATTTACAAAGTATTATTGTGCAATGTGCAACTATACGAATATTCGACAAGATGTTTCAATCTATATATGTACTGTTCGCTATCTCATTTATCCATCGAAATCATTGCAAATATTTGTTAGGTGAATTGGAGAGCAGAAATAAGAATACAACATGATTTATGGTGTAGGTTTAATTAAAAGCGACTAAAACTATTTTATTGCGCGTAATGGAACCAATTGAAAGAAAAAAATTATTATTCAAAGAGAAAAATACAGAAACATCAAATCAAGAAAAGTGAAGTATGTTTTGATTAGAACGAAATACGGAGAAGTGATATAAATTCCTATTTATGTGTTTGAAAATTATAAAAATTTAAAAACAAGTTCTACTATTAATTCCATTTATCTTTTTTCAATTGGACCTTTTCAATTTTTATAATTTTAATGCAAATTGAGAAATCAGATATAAATTGAAAACTTCTTTATTTTCACGATTTAAACATGTGATTCATTAATAATAGCAGTCAAAATAAATTATAATGCAAGTCCCTAATTGAAAGATTTTTCCAGTATCATTACTTTGTTTGCAACGATATCAGATCAAGGATAAATATCGTTGGTTCAGCTTATAATTTTTTCCGTGCATTAAAATGATACCTGTTATGTTTGACTTACGCTATAGCAATTGAGCTTTGTCAAAATATGACGTACAATATGTTATCTGCCTTTTAAACTTATAAATATTTACATAAGAATTCTCGTACATTATGAAAGAAAAGATTTCGAGAATAAAGAATTACGGTAATGCAATTATGGATGGCTGATAATATAACATAGCAAAAGTTATTTTATCAAGTTATTTATAGTTAATAATAAATCTATTAGCGACAAAACTGACAAATATAATCGTTTTTTTATAGAATTTATCCATACAAATAATGTGTTGCGTTAAAAAAATCTGTCGGTTGAAATTCATTGAAAATATGTACCTATTTATTTTTAACATTTGTTTAATCAATTAATAATTGTTATCAATTATTGACGCATTATTAATATTATTTATTCTCGAAAATTTTTCTGTCAATTATGTCACTGAAACGAAGTTTTTAGAGCGAGATATTATTAAAATGTTTATTTTACAAAAATATGAAAAGTTTCAACAAAATGGGACGGTTAAATTTTGAAAAAAGGTCAACTTTGTTTAATGAAAAGAAGATTTTTTTTTTCAAAAATTGACTTGTGGAAATCCGTTTAAAATTTATTTATCGTCTAATAAAAAAATATTGAGCGCACAAATATTTTTCATTTATATTATAAAAAATAAAAAATGAATTAAATGCAATAAATATTTGAATGGCAGCTTTTCGAGCATATCATCTCAAACTTTTTTTTTATCTTACACGTTTAATGAGTTTCGTAAGTTTAAACAAAATCCGTGAGATGAACCTTTATTTTTTCTGAATTTAGCACAGCGTAAAAACAGTCCAGGTGAACGATATATGTACAATTTAGAGGGCTAAAAATAATTTTTATCATACGCAATTTAAGTTAATTACACGTTATCAATTAAACAGTCACAGAGAGATAAGTACATCAACAGGCAACATTGTAAAATTTTCTAAAAATAATTGCGTGTTTAAGAAGCACAGAAACAAGGAAGGGGAATTATCGACCTTAATCTCTCACAGAAAAAGTAAAAGAAAATTGATGAAACACTTTACCGCAATTCCCGAACCATTTCCTGCTCTTTCTTTCTGGCTTTCGATATACATAGAGTGGTAATGGCAAAGATGGAGAACGGTCTTCATGTTGCATGAAGGTAGCGGTGCTCCATTTCCCATTAAGAAAATGAAATTTGCATTGCAGATCCTTCAAGGTTTTGCGTATTCCAATTGAGGTTTGCAGGCTTCGCTTCTAATCGAAAATCAAGACGTGTGAGAAGCTGCGTTTCGACCCGGCCGAACAACTTTTTTACCCGTAAAATAAATATCTTCCGAAAGTAGCGTAACTTTGCAGTAATATAAAAAACTAAATTGTTTTAAAGCATTAGTTTAGCTCACATTAATTGTAGTTGGTGGAACCACCCTCAGACTTGTTCTGGTGTTCTTGGAGATAGAGAGACTTAGAACCTCTGAATTCCAGAAAAGCAGATCGAAAGAGAAAAGAGGCGAGCAGAAAACGAAAAAGTAAGTAGAGTATGTTTGGTGGGGCCAATCTCGTGTCTCGACAACCTAACAATCTTGGACGTCGTAGCTAGTAACGGTGGCGGCCGAAGTTATATAGGGTAAGACGTAAATTGTTAAGGCGAGCCTCGCCTAGTTATAAATTAGAAAAGAGGCAATCTTACCGGCTTGGCTGTTTTCCCGGCATCTTGGTCTTTCCCACTCTGCGTTTTCCTCCGCGTTTCTCCCTTTCTCACCGCGCCCTTCCGCTTTTATTCCTTTCGTTTTCTCAGCTTTCTCGCGTTTGGCGAGGTTTTAGCACTACCCATAAAAAAGTCTAACAACCTGGCCAAGATTACCCCGAAATGTACTTTGCCCTTTTCGAGGCGATATCTTTGGATGGTGTACGAGGCCCAACTACCACATGGTACGTCCTCATTCTAGCTCTAAGCTCATCGCTGATCCCATTTACGACTGATTAACCCGCCTTTCTCCTCTTGCTTCGCAAGTCCTTCTAGGTCCGAGCGATTCCAAATCTCGGTGCGATTTTTCGTACACCCACGGGACTCTTTGAGAGGAGAATGGAAACATTGTTCGGCCTTTAGGTCGTCAAGTGGAGTGTTTATACTTTCACTAGTATCCACATTTGATTTTTTAGCAGTCTTGAATAGTTGATTCATTTAACCTTCAATCTTTTCTGTTTTTAATCCCTATTTGTGCCATTGACTTAAAAGCGCCTGCTAAACACGTCTAAGCTTAACAAATAATCAGCCATGCTTCTGACCTAATCCATTAGAAAGTCAATCAATCAATCAGGCTCATTAGGCACTACAAATAACACTCCATAGGAATGTTTTATAAGCTACGTCAAAAATGAAGTGTAATTAGTAAATTTCACTTGTCAATGAGAATATCCACTTCTCTGTTGAGGTAAATTAATTTATCGGACTAAAAACTTTATTAGAAATGCCTGCTGAAGACGCAAATTATCCGCGACTATTAATCACGCCTTCATTGCATGCACGTAAAGGAAATGCCTTCTGATGAAACTAATTTTCCACGCCCACTATTAACAGTCTCATTACGCCCAAATAATCCCTTAGAAAATCATGCTCAACGATGCAAATTAATTACCAACCACTAAACACGCCCAACAGATACTCCCCAATGAAGCTTGCATCTAGCTAAAACTAACCATATTTATAGAAACGCCTTTTACAGCCTCGCCAACATACCTCAGGAGTGTCTTTTAAATCTTGTTTACTCGACAGACCCACCAACATTCGCTTATCATTATAATCTGTTAACATCCAACGAAAACTGACTCTAATCCACTCCCTCAGACTTACCTCTATTATGACTGGAACAGCCGATCTACGTCCACTAATTCTCTAACAGGAATACCGCCTAACGAGGACGTTTTTTCATGCCAAATATTTACGTATCATAATCACGCCGACTTTCCACGTCACTTAAACACTTTATTAGGATATCCCCTCAACCGTGCCACCCTATTAAAAATAAGTTCCTTGGAAAATCTCTTAAATGCTCAAAACCTTCCAAACGTCTTTGTAACTCGATAGTAGTGTACGTCATTTTCCTAACAGCCGTCATCGTTGCATCCAAAAAAGATATATGGGGAATTTTTTC
This sequence comes from Andricus curvator, assembly GCA_932195095.1. Classification (NCBI taxonomy): domain Eukaryota; kingdom Metazoa; phylum Arthropoda; class Insecta; order Hymenoptera; family Cynipidae; genus Andricus; species Andricus curvator. Next base: position 20,597 of record CAKNYM010052791.1, read on the forward strand.
TCGATTTTTTCACGCAAAAAGTCGGACATTCTTGCTTCGAACTCAAACTTGGTCCCAGTTTAGATAGAACTATTTGATGCTAGTTGGTGAAGAAATTTCGCCAATTGGCAAAATATTTAATGAAAGGGAGCAGGGGGAATTTTTGCATTTTGTGCAGGCATCTCTTTCGGATGTATTGAACTGCTTTCGTATGGGATACAAAATTGGCCTAGCGTAAAGTGACGGACTGTCCGTACTTTTAGCTCGATTGGCTAAAAGGACGGACTGTCCGTACGTCCAGCTCGGCTAGACTAAAAGTACGTTCTGTAATACGTTTATCTTTGACTACATGAACGGGCTACAAGTACGGTCTGTCCGTATATTTAGCTTTTACTACACGGCCGGTCTAAACGTACGGACTGCCCATACGTTTAACTTTGACTACACGGCCGGGCTAAAAGTACGGACTTAAAACATTTCTTTTAATTTGATATTTATTTTCCATTTTGCAAAAGAAAGTGGAAACCATTGACTGTATACGCAAAAAAGCCGGGCTAAATGTGAGTATTTAAACAATTTTTGTTTAATAAATACACAGTTTTCGCATGTTTTAATTAAATTTAAATTTAATTTTGTTCTTTTTACATAATTGTTAAATCTCTACTATTATCAACTAATCGCAATTAGCAATTGATTTCTTTCACATTTTATATAAAAACTATGAATTTCAAACAACTAATCATTGCGAATCATGAGGAAATCGCTTTTGTTCATTAATTTGTTTCAAATATTATAATCAAATCTTTTTCTGGTTTAGTTTAGTAAATAAGATTGTGAATGTTTCAATAAAATTTGGAGTACATATTTGAATTTTAAGGAGTGCATGAAGCTTGCAGAGTAAGTATGTATCTATACTAGTTGAATATACATATACCAGTCTAGATGTTTCTAAACATTGAAGAATATGATACCAACCTAACCTAAAAACGATTATATTTATTTTAGTATAGAGGCTTTATACATAAAATATGGAATAATTGTGGTGAATAAAATGGACGAACATATTTTTTAATATGCATCATTCTTGCAGCCATGAAGTGTCTTATCACTAAATGTGATACATCGTCCAGTAGTTGGGACTTTTTGACTAAGAAGCAACAAAAATGCGAGTGTTTATAACATAGGGGAGTGGGTATGACACGTGACTGCAAAAACAGCTCTGCGCATGTGCACGATCTTGCTTTCAAGTTTTCATTCGTGGCAAGCATTAACGAATTCTTCGACGTCGCTCGTCCCACCTCTGCTCACCAAACACATAGGGCTCACCACTCCTTACTATTCCTTCGTACATTTAATATAGGTGGCGATAGGAGCACGCTACACTTCCCGCTAAAAACATAAACTCACCGATCTGCTATGAACTTCTCTTTCTCTGGTTGTTAAACTCGCTCTACAGTGGGACTCCGGGGCCGTGTCGAACGTGGAAAATCGAACGGACCTGTTTTTCTAATGTGTGGAAATATATAGAGAGGTCCGTTCTATTTTCGACTTTTTTTAACTCTGACGTCATATCGTGGTTACTGAGACCTCATTTGTAACTTATCGAACACATCGACCAACACTGCTCAAAACGCGTACTTTTACGTTTGTCTATGGAGCCGTGAAAAAATGCCATTTTTGTGATTGCGTTTTGAAAAACAAATTTGTCTGATACAGTTTCGATAAGTTTTTTCCCACACTTTTCAGTTAACATAAGTATTGTTTGAAAAAAATTATTATTTTACCTTAAACCAACAGCCTTGGCCAACAGCCATACCACGCTGAAAAAACTAGTTCTCGTCAGATCACTGAAGTTAAGCAGCGTTGGGCGCGGTTAGTACTTGGATGGGTGGCCATTCGAGAAAACTGAGTCCTGTTGGCACATCATGGGTGTGGTGAGCCCCCACTTGTAGTTATTTACTACAAGAAACTATCCACCTAGAAACACTACCCGAATCGGGTAGTGTCACGCCTACCCTGAAAGGGAAATGGCTTAATGGTATACAAACAATGAATGTAAGGAATTTATTTCTCAAAATATGTCCTGATTTTCCTTTTTTCAATATCATATAATGATTTTTTCAACAAATTCTTGCGATCACTGAAAAAAGCGGGAAAAATCCTGTCCAAACAATGGTCGACAAAATGTCTTTTCTTCCGGAATATACGGGTTTCCTGAAACAGAGAATGAACGAAATTCATTTTCTCGAAAATAAAAAAAAAACACACATCCTGTTTTTCACGATTCCAAAATTGGGAATCATAAGCTTAATTTTGATGGTTGTAAACATTCGACAGATTGCACAAAAATCTATGAGAATCATGTAGGGAAAAATTGTATTTATCCACACGAAAGCAGTTTAAAATATCCGAAAACTAACCAGTCAGGCCAAAGATTCAGATTTTTAACAGTTTGTTATGCGCCAAAAAAATGATGGCTAATTGTTTTAAATATATTTATAGTGAAGAGTAAAAAATAATACAAGCATGGTTTTTTGATTTGGTTAATTGCACATTTAAAAAAGAATAATTGTAAAATGTAGTACTTTAAATTTCTTCAACTGTAATCAAAGAATATACCTTTATTCTGCTATCATGAAAAAAATGTGTTTCCTTGCCTGCTAGGTATGACAATCGCTCAAAAGTGTAAAATTATAATTTCATATAAAGAAATTTTTTGTCAGATTTAAATACATGCTTTTTTCTTTGGTTCAAGCTCCATAAATTTTAAGTCTATTTTTTTCCAAATAATATGCCGAAACAATTTCTAATCTGCTAAACTCTACAAACCAAAAATTCGAAATAACTTTTCGGACCTCCATAATTCACGATTAAAGGCGTGCCAAAAAAATTGTAGTTTCAAATTTTGAATCACACTGGAAATAAAGGTCATTGCAGTTTTTGTGATATTTTTTTGTTTATGAAAAAAATAGAAAAATTTTAAATAATCGAGCATTTAAATTCTCCTCGAAATTTTTGTAGTTAAAAAAATCAAATCAATTAATAATTGTAGTTTTTCTGATTTGGACCGAAAAGTTCACTTTTTACCAATTTTGATGCAATAATGATTTTTTTTCTGTTAACGGTAGAAGCTATTTTATATAAAATTTCTTGAAAAGGTATATATGAATATTGTTTAGAGAGCGACTAAAAAGACTGCTATTACAAGCATGCGAGGCATGATAACCATTTACGTTATCAGTTATCAGCCTCTCGTGACGCACGCCAAATTACTGCAAAACGTTGTAAAAATATGTCGTATAAAAAATTTGATCTTCCTTTTGAATTCATAAATTAATCTTTACGCAGGTAAAGCTACCAAAATGATGACAATTTTATTGCTATTTTTTTGCGCCGATCGAAAATTTTTGTCGTTTGGCGGATAAGCATAGCTGACAAATGTTTCACACAACTGTCAAATTTATCTGGCGGAGGATAAATTTTATTTTCATGCGGATTAAAAGGCTGTGATGAAACTATCTCAAGTTAAGATAAAAAAAGCTCGACGGTTTTTCGGTGTGATTTTTGTACTTATAATAATCAATTGGGCTGAAACTATTAGTAAAGAAAATAATATATTGCAGTTCATTTATAAAAGTTACTTTATCCATTATTTATTCATTTTGAAACATTTATTATGAAAATTATACTATACAGTGATGAAGTAATTTTTTTAAATGAATTAAAATTCCTGGAATTCAAAAACGCGCCCCTAAAGTTTCACTAAAAAACAATTTCTTCTATCTGCGCATCGTAGATATAATCTTAAAGCAATAAAAGCTCAACAGTTACTATTATTTAAGGACTAACCAATTTTTTCATGAGATTTATCTCACCAGACAAAAGTGCGGAGCAAGTTTATTTATGCCTGTGTAGCAATAACAGCTTTTGACAGACTAAAAAAATGGCCATGTGTAAAATTTAATGCGAAAATTCAAAATCGAGGCGCTCATCATTGCCGCAAAATGGGATATTTTTGCATTTTCCAGGAAAATTACTTGAAACTTGGTTAACAGATTTTTGTATTAAAAAGGAAATAGCGATATTTACAACACAAAACTTTGTGAAATTATAAAACTGCGGCTGCTAGAACTTCGCAAAAGGGCAGTTTTTGTAATTTTTATAGAAAGTTTGATAAAATTGGTTAGCAAAGAAATTACGTGAGTAGTAATAAAATAGTGATACATAAATATTAAAATTCTGAAGAAAAAGCATAACTGCAAATGAAGTTATCAAAAAGATTTTTTTTCACAATTTTTCGTTAAGATTTGTAGATTACGTGATAGAATTAAGTTTATGACGAAAAGTAAATGGTGATTCGTAAGATTCTTGAAAAATCCACATTGACTCTATCAGATATGTATTTTTAGTATATTTCAAGAATATTATACAATAAAGAAGCTTGACTTTATAATAATTTTGATTGATTCTTTATTATGAGAAAATATTTTTAACTAAAATATTGCTATTTATTTCACGACGAACAAAATTTCCGGTGTCTGAATTGAGTGAAAATGTTTTCATCCTCGTGAAATGAGAAATAATATTTTCCTTTTATATATTTTCCTCATAACTCTAAGGAAATAGGGATTTTTGAGATTTTTTTATATTTATATATTTTTATATATTTTATATATTATATATTTTATATATTTTTTTATATATTTTATATTTATTTATTTATTTATATGGCCAACGGCCATACCACGCTGAAAAACCCAGTTCTCGTCAGATCACTGAAGTTAAGCAGCGTTGGACGCGGTTAGTACTTGGATGGGTGACCATTCAAGAATACTGACATGAGTGCTGTTGGCACATCGTGGGTGTGGTGAGCCCACACTTGTAGTTATTTATAACTACAAGAAAAACCTAGAAACACTACGCGAATCGGGTAGTGTCACGCCTACCCTGAAAGGGAAATGGTTTAATGGTATATATATAAAGGTTTTTTAAACATGGCAAAAATATTTCAATGGCATTATTGCTGTAGAGGTATACATTCAATTTTTTGCAATGAAACTTTTGGAGAGGGGCCGTTCAAAAAATACGTAACGCCTTTAGGGGGGGGGGGCACCTCGAGCGTTACGCTAATGTTAAAGTTACATACACACGGAGAAAAATGGATGTTTAAATGTAGATGTTCAAAGGGTAAGATCGTACTGCCTAACATGCAGATATTCAAGTCGAGCATCTACTATCTTTTCGAGATGTTAAGCGTAAAAATATTTTTATGTTAAACTGAAACACATTCAGATGTTAAAATCGTCCGAGCGCATGCGCATCGAGCATTGGAATTTCAGGACTATATATTTCACGGCTATGTTTTCGATATTACAATTATGGAATATTACAATTTTGGAACATTTCAAACGATCAAAATTAGCTGTCCTTAATTAAAATCAGATAACGACTTTTGTCTGTCTACACGACGGAACAATGTTCGTAAGTTTTAGGTTATATTGACTTGAACACATTTGACAAAATGTTTGTGAATTTTAAATAAAATTTGCGTTTCAGTAATCGAAAATGGATAGAATCGTACATGCTGATTACAGATCATTCGTTCTCAGCTTACTTACCCCGTTTTTATTTTGAAGATTTTCAATTACAAATATTGAACATAACCTCAACTTGACTGAATGTATCATCTGATCGATATTTCATACCCTTTATCTGTTTTGCGTTTATGTATGAAAATTCATGTTTAATTTTAAATTTACAAATAAGTTATCAATTAATTCCTTAAATGATCAAAAATAAGTAAACTCCTTAATTATTTACAGCCGTTATTTGACATAATCATCATTTAATTTTTTTGGATATTTCAGTTGAACATTTTGGATGTTACAGAGTAACATCACACTTTTTAATATCTACAGATACTAACTTTGAACATCTAGATTGCTGTCCTATAGTTAAACATAAAATATGTTAACCCTGAACATCTAGATGTTACGTTTAAACATCCATTTTTCTCCGTGCACTTACTATAGAAAAAGCGTTGTGTGGGCCCCCCCCCCCCCCCCCCGGGTTCAAGATTAAAGAAAAAAGCGTTACGTATTTTTTGAGCGACCCCAGAGTGTTTTCGACTCCCTCAGCATCTTAGAGAAGAGAAAATTGGATTTCATTTCATTGAATTGAAAAATTCGCATTTTTTGCAACAACGAGAAGAGATTTGTTTAGCAAATGTATTTATTAAATTTGATTGTATAATTAAACATTGTTATGTAACAGCAAATAATAATTGCAATACATTTGTACTAAATAGTGATCAAGGTGTGGATAATTCACATTGCTTATTACTGCACAATTTCTAATTATACATTAGTAAACTTACTTTTTCCTAAAAGATGATATGAGTTTAAAACACAGAAAAATTAATCAGTCCTCAAAAACCCACTTTTTTTGTATAAATTGTCCATAAGAAAATCAAACAAAACAAAATTTTATTGATGTGACTCCAGTGCATTTAGGCGTTTTTATGCGACAGCGTAGAGTATCGTAATGTTGTACATTGCGATACTGTACGCTGTCGCAACAAAACTTGTAAATGCACCGTCGTCAAACAAAATAGTATATGCGCCAATGCGCACATATTTGGGCCTTTACGCGACGATCGGAAATGCCCGCCATCATCATCATTATGCGCCTCGGCGCATAATATACTATTATACAAAAAAAACTTCGAAATGGGATCAAACTTGTAGGGTGTGGACTGGTTTGTCTACGGAACTTATTTTTGCCCCAATGTGCTTTTGAATTATTATTTTTGTGAAATATCTTGCGACATTTTATGAATTTGTGTTTTCAGCGTGTAGTCAATAATCCTATGCTGAATTGTATCGACATATTTATTGATGCCATCCTCGATGTCGATGGGAGAATGCAGCCCAGGTCGTTGCTCGAAATAGTGTGAAGCACTTTTATCTGTTAATTTTTGGACAAAGAAAATAAATATGTATAGGGCATCTCCTGAACAAATTTAAAAAGAAATACACACAACGCTTTTTTTATAAATATTTTGTTATTAAAAAGAGAACATACAGTTGCGCAACAACTGTGGTTCTATATATCAAACATCAAGATTGTTTCTCTCTAAAATAAAAATATTTCGTAAATCTTGTTTTGTTTCAGTTTCTTCTCTCCAATCCAACTTAAAAATATTTGCGTTAATTTCGAAGGGCGAATGAGATGGCATAAATATTTCCGTATCGAATAAAGTTAAAATTTCCAAGAATAAAGAATCACATATTTTGTAATAAATATATATAAATCAGACTCTCTGCCAGATACATCGTGCCATTCCACCTGCCACTTCCGGATGCAACGGTCGGCTTTAATTTGCCAGTGTTTTTAATGTATAATCACATGAATCTAATGCACGAGAGGGCAGGGATGAACGCAATCATCGACATGTACGACATTAGTGAGGATATCTTTATAGTTACCCTCAATCGTTAGATTTTCGCCAGCCGTTCTTAGAAATTAATTAATTATCAATCTGTAACCCATAGTAATTTATTGGTTGCCCACAATGGCTTTACCAAGCGCATTTGTTCAATAAAAGAAAATCATGAGCGATTTTTTTTTGTTATTAGGCTGTTAATCCGATCCTAAATCATATAGTAAATCCAATCCTATATCATGCTGTGACCATTAATTCAAGCATAAATCCGATTTGAATTTTTTTTTAAATGATAGATAACAACATCCTGCAGAGACCTACAACAGCCCTTATTTATTAAGAGACTTTGGCAGGTGGAAACAATTCTTATTTCTTTAAATAATTTTTATAACCAAAAATTGCTTCTATTAAATTCACGCAGAATAGTCACTCCTGGTAGGAACTACCCTCAAACTAATGCGCTACCGGAAAACTACTAATTACTCTTTGAAAATGTATATCATCTACTTAGGTTTTTATATAAATTAAAAGCAGGTTAAGATTTGGGAAACGTAACACATCGAAAAGTTAAAAAAAATAAAGCAATTGTATAACGTTTTCAACTTTATTGAAACACTAAGAAGACAATATTGTGAAACTTGTAAATATGCTGAGTCACTTCCACCAACATAACGTATTTACAATAGATTGCGATTGCTTTAAAATTAAACAAAGATAATTATTTCCGCAATTATTTCAAATCTGTGCACACACAGAAATACCACAGAATAATCTAAAACACAACAGTAATCACCTGACAGAAATTTTGTTTTTCACTTCACGTACAACATTTTATATCGAAAATATTCGATAAAAAATGTTCATAAATTGATTACTAACCGAAATCACTGAAGAATTAGTCAGGTCCCTGAAGCTGGAATTATCACATTGTTACATTGACATGGGCACTATCACAGTTATGTCGGTATATTTAGGCAAATTCATTTGATCGAAAATTAAACCATGAAACCCCGACAGATTCCAAGTGACAAACAGAAGTGTTAGTATTGGATTGTCCATCAACGCGTCGAGAAAAAGCGCATCATTTTCCTATAGATGGGCAAGTGTTGCTACAATGATACATTTTTCAGGTTGGCTGAGAATAAAAATTAATCCAAAATAAGGAACAAATGTTAAAGTTATCATGAAAAATAAAATTTGTACTTCATTTTACAATATCTGAATAAGCAGTCAAAGAACAAAGTATAGAAATAAATATAAAATACATTTGACATAATAGAGTTGAACTCAATGTAGAAAGGTTCGCACTTTGGACTAAATCGAGTACGAAGCATGAGATACGTGATGAGAATGTGCTCGTTAAAGCCGAAGGAGCTTTAAAAAAAGAGAATTCACAATCAGCAAATTACAGTTGCCGATGCTTTGACCTTTAATTTAAAAATGTCTGTGCACAAATGTGGGGGCAGTACAAACACCGAGCGCGTAGAACGAGATAAATACTTCATAGAGCGCGAAGCTTGAGATTCAACAAGACGTATGAAGTATTATTTCTAGAATTGCGCAAGTAGAACTACACTTTTGAAATGAATCTATTTCTAGATTTCCTTTGGCTGAGTATGTGGACGAAGTAATTCCTTTTATGGTTAAAAATTGCTTGAAAACTGGAAGGAGAGAGTCATAAAAACACAAGAGTCCGGAATCACAACGAGTAATTATGTAACTAAATGTATAATTAATTTCCGAGGGTATTTTCAACAAGGCCAAAATAAACTATAGAGTCAAAATTTTGTATACAAATTTGCGTCAAATTACAAAAATGTGTAATAAATTCCTATCAGATAAAAAGATATTGATTTCCTCATTTAACGCCTCCCTTACATTTCATAAACTATTCTCTTATCCATTTTTAATGTTGGGCCATGATTAAGTGCACCGCAATTCGGTGAGAGTAGCACTAATGTTTTCGGTGCACTTACACACTTTGTTCCTTTAAAATTTTTCATTAAAAAAAAGTCACTTCAAAAATTAATAAATCACAATACAATTTAAAAACAGACAAATTTATCATCATTATTTAATCTTTTAATTTGATTTTTGTTTAAGAAAAAATGTTTATGCGACTTTAAATTTAATCAATTGCAATAAAATTCAAAGAGTTATTAGATTCTTATTTGATATTTAAATCAACAATTGAGCGAAAGGCGATCAGCGCCGTAATTTCACATTTTTCTCGCTGGCTCAAGTTGGGAACTACTCGTATAATCATAATACGAGTATTTGTGTCCTACCCCTACATTTCAGATGAAGTAGTTAGGACGATCACTTTGGTCACCGTTAGCTTTCCTCCTGGCATTACAAGTAAAGATAGTACATAAATCGTTAAGAAAATCATATAAAATACATATTTTCATTTATTTTATAAACAAATTTTATAAACAAAATCCAATCGTTAAATACATATAAAAGTCCTATAATAACCATTGAATTGGTAACAAAATTTAGTATTACAAAGTTTTAGGGTGAAAATACTTAAAACTTTAATTTTTGTCTGAAATATGTATAAAAAAGCGAGAAAGTACAATTTTTCAAGAAAACTCGAATTCTTCAAAAAGTTGACTCAGTACCGTTCATCTTTTCGTGGTTCAACTCTGAAAAGCCACAGAAAAGGATATTATATACATGACGTGGATAGAATCGAAATTGATAACTTTCTCCACAAGTCCTGAGAGACAGGAAGTTAAAGTGAACTACAAGAATGGACTCTCCTTCTCAAAGTCATTGGGAGATAATTTGTTTACGTTACTGTGCATGCGCAGAGGGACCTTCAAAAGTAACTTGACAGTTTCCCGATAAAGGGTACTCCGGAGGAAGACAAGTTGTGTATGGAAACTAGGATAGAGGAAGAGAGGGAAAGAGAAGCCAAGACAATTTTTTAGTCCAATCCCTCTCTAAACAGTGGAAGCGGGCAAATCTGAACCGCCATTTATTTTCGAGACTCGACAGCGAATCGAAGTTGTAGGGTGTAGGCCATTTCCTGCCATCGATAATCGAGTCGAAGTGATTGGTAGTGCATCATAATATGGAAGTCATATTCGATACCAAAACGCTTCTCATACAGAGGGGTGACCTATTCAAATTTCGGGACGAGAAAGATGACCCAATTTGGGAGAAGCGACTGAAACATTACGGAAATCCTTCATTACGCCATTGTTAGGAAACTGTCATCGACTGCAAGTGGTACTTGTTTTGCTGCAACAATTTCACCCTTCGGGGCTGGGACTCTAACAACTTTGAGGATCTTTGCTAAATTTTGAAGAGGAATTACGAGTAGCAAACGCAAGTTAGTCAACTGAATATCGAAACATTTCACAAACTAGTTTTCAAAAGTACTTGACACTAATCAGTTTCGAGACTCCTCGAGAACTGTAATATGATGTCACTGACGTTGTAAAAATCAGCTTCAAATCTGCATAAATGTTATTCTACAACATTCAGGCGGGGATGATAAATATTTTTTAAGAATATTTAGGAACGAATTATTCAGGAAAAATGATCTATATTCTTTTCTAGAACATTTGGAAACATTCCAAAACATTAAGAAATTGTGAATACACTGAATTTTTTAAACATTTTATAAATAAAGAATGTTCACTAATATTCTAAAAACATTCAAAAATACACTAAAACAGTTTAAAACCTTCCAGAATATTGTGTACAAGTCCAGAAAAATATGAAGCTTCTCCGCATCTCTATAATGCTTTCCATATGTCTTCTATAATCCCAGTTCAATTCTGTCTCTTGCGTAGCAAGGCGAAACGTTCGGGTACATCGTATCTGAAAGTTTAATCTACTGTTCATTTATGATTTCCAATTTTTCTTGAAACTTGTAAAAAAAATTTGCATCCTAACGCCCATTTCACGAATCACCTATCAAGTTTTCTGAGCAGAACAGTTGACGTAGTAGAAAAGTAAATGTTGGAATGAGAATAATTCATTGAAACATGCATGCTCGTGTTCAAAAATTAAAATTTTCGATTGTATAAACAATTTTTGTTTGAACAATGTATTGAACAATATCTCTTACAAATAAAAACTAGCAGCATGATCGGATTCTATGGGAAAAATTACATAGAGTCCATGTGTTAGACTATTTTTTTCGACCCTTATTTCTTATGTAGTATAAGTGAATGCTTAAGTCGGTGATTGTTTATGTATACTACATAAGAAATAGGGTTAAGAAAACAATTTTCTACTATACATGGACTCTATTTCATTGTTCCCAAAACGTTCCGCAGTTCCAAAAACACTTTAAAACATTTCAATAACTTCCAAAATGTTCTAAAAAAGTCTAAAGCATTCTGCAGCATTATAAAATACATGAAAAAAGTTAGGCCCATTCCGCAATATTCCAGAATATCTAAAAAAAGACAAGAATTGTTATGAGAGTTCATAAATAAGGAACGCTCGATAAATTGTAAACCATTCCATAAAATTCCAAATTCTCACGGAAGATACCAGATTCTTCAAGAACACTTCGAAATATTAAAATTCTTTCAGCTACATTCTAGAACGTTCTAGAAAACACCAGAATTTTCTATACATATCCCAAAAAAAACATCACGTGCGTCCGAAACTACGACCCAAGACATATTTTTGTGTAAACATCTTCGGTAAACGTTAACTGAAATTGAAATCTTACATAAAGCAAATAATAACTCACGCACATGTAAGAGTATAAAAATTGATTTTCTCTTATATGTAATGTCGTGCAAAAATTTCTGGAAAAGTGTTAATTGTATTAGAAGTTGTTTGAAAAAACGTCAAATGTTAATGTTTCAAGAAAATATCAATAAATTCTGAAATAACCATTTTTTTAAAATCTTTTTTCAATTTTCAAAAACATTTAAATTAATATATTCATAATTAAATTCTTTTATTCAATTTCAAATTCTATTCAAATATTATTTCATCCTAAAATACTCCATTTTTTAAGAATACAGTTTGATAATATTCAATTACAAAATTTTTGTTTCAATATTTAACAATATTTGGCTGTTTCTTTAAAATGAGAAATTATAAATCATATTCAAAAATAAACTAAATAAAATTGAATTATTTAAAATAAAATAAACCTCGAATCGTTCGAATTTCAGGGTGCTGAATGTAAACTTTAAAGTTTTCATTGTTTAATTTTTTTAAATTTGTAAATGAAATTTTTCAATTTAGATTTTTCAAGAAACAACTTTAATCACTAAATTGTACTGTTTTTAAGTTAAAATTGTTTGAAAATGATATAATTTTGAACACATACAAATTTCTGGATTGATTGTTCAAACTATTTTAGTCAAGCTTTGTTTATAAAATACTGATGCGGGCGGATACGATTTCTCTGAAAGAACTCCGGACACGCTTGGAGATTCAGTATGTTTGTTGTAATAAATAAAAAATAAAAAAGTAAATATTAAATATTCAGAAATAAACCAATTGAAATTGAATTATTTTGAATAAAAGAAGCCTCGAATCATTAAAATTTCAGAGTGCTGAATGCAAACTTAAAATTTTGCATTGTTTCTTTTTTTTTAATTTTTAATTTATAAGTGACATTTTTAAATTTGAATGTTTCAATGACGTGAAACTTGAGCTGAGGCAGACTGTTTCGAGGGATCGTAGAAGTCGTCATATAAACATGCTGGCGCCTTGTAGCGATAGAGTCCCATAGTCGCCATAGAGTCGTAGACTAAACATTGGCGCTCGTGGGTCCAACCAGGGGCCTAATATCTTCAGGGGAGGTGAAATAGAGTCAGTTTTTCTCTGGTTGTCGTCTTAAGCAGTCGCTTACTATTTTTATTCAAATTAAATATATGTTTGTCGAACATATTTTCTATATTTGTACTCTCACGATTATATAAAATATAATCTTTTAATTATAAAAGATCTGGATTCATTTATCCTTACAATTGTTTCTTTTTTTTAAAGTTTAATTTATAAGTGACATTTTTGAATTTGGATGTTACAATAACAATGTAAAATCCTTTAATTGTAGTGTTTCAACCTAAAATTGTTTAAAAGTGATATAATTTTGAACACTTAAAAAATTTATTGATTCATTCTTCAAACTATTTTATTTCCTAAAACGCATTCTCTCCTTTGCCTGCTTAGTCAAGCTTTGTTTATAAAATACCGATACGGACCGATATGAGTTCTCTGAAAGAGCACATTGTGTCGCACTTATGTTACGCATCTACATTTAGAATTAGGCTAATTATACATGAAGAAGAATAATAAAAATTGAAATTTCATTATGAAAAAACTCAATATTAGGACACTTATTATTATTACACATCTAAGTACTAAAAAATATAAGAAAAATATTGAAAATTGTTTCTTTTTTTTAAATTAGACACAGCATATTTTCCTCCTGTTTGTAAATGATTTACAATTGTTCCAACAATTATTATTCATTTAAAAAATATATTTTTCTCTGTAAGTCGTGAAAAATTATTATTTTCGAGATATAAATTCCAGAGAATAATAACGTGTTACAATTTGAGGGAGAAAAGGTTGTTTAAATAAATGGAAATTGTTTAAATAATGACCAATTATGTAAAAAACAAAACATATTCTTACCATTCATAAAATCTATCACTTATATCCCGAAAACCATAATTTTCCACGATTTTAAGAAAAATATAATTCTTAAACAAATAACAATTGTTTGAATAATTAAAAATTATTTTCAAAATACTTGGAAACTCGTCCCTTATCAATCAAACATAATTCTTGTTAAAAAAATCCATAGAATACCGTTTTTAGTATGAATTTAATAGAAAAATGCTATTTTTCAGTTCTTGGGTCACTTTCCAAGCACAATAACAATAGTTCGAAAGCGGGGTGGGTATGTCAAAATTACAATTTATTGGGTGGAAATTATTCTTTGCACATGCTTTAAGAGGTTTTAATACTTCAATTCACAAAAGGTTTATAACAAGTAGCTCTTTTTTCCATTTGTTTGAAAATCAAGCTTTTCCCACTTAAAACGCCATGTCAATTTCAAAGGCTCAGGCGCACGGTTTAACTTTGACAAAAAGAAAACAACTTATGGAGTTTCTTTTTCCGGAAAACGAACAAATGGGGGGGGGGGGGGATCGCACACGAAAAATCGAAAGTTGAATTTTTACAGGTATACATTTCGACAACCTTAATCCATATATTATACAAATACATCAAGCCTTATGTAAGTGTTAGCTTAAAATACTGAAATAATGCGCATTGAAAGAGAGAGTTATGGGGGGGGGGGGCCCCTTTTGTTGGGTGAAGAGAAGCGAGCCTCCGGTCTGTGACATAAGACACAACGCGTGTGTCAGAGGCTTGCGTTACACTTTCCAGCCGTGGTTTCATTTGAGTCAGGCGTGACTCCCCATATCGAGGTCTAAGGCTCTTACACATCAAAAATTTAGAATTGAACGATTCGTTGCCATATCGGTGCACTAAAATTTTGAGAAGTCACTTACATTCCATTTATTTTATACACAACTTTTTCATACAAGTCCAGAATATTCAGGAATAGTTTAGAATATTGCAGTCTATTCGAATATAATTAAAGACTTCTATGAAGTATTTTTGAGTTAATTGTTTCAGCTTACATACTTTCTATAATATAGCAGAAAAATGCACAACCCATAATATTTATTGACGGCATCCATGTGAAGCCGGGTAAAAAAAGTTAGTAAATACATATTTTATCTTCCTTATATACTACTTGAATATGACTATAAACTAGTTAACAATTTTTCGCCAATATAACTATAAAGGATTATGTGTCCCCCAACATCAGGAACAGAACAAAAAGGCAAACGCAAGCGAATCGATTTTGATGGCACGAAAACGCGATTCGGGAAGTGAAAGGAGGAGTCGGTCTTCTTGTTAGAATCGCCTCGCAAACTGCAATGCCAGACTTTGGCATGAATATAGATATACTAGAAACTATTTAATGAAAATCTTCGTTTTTGCAAACGTCTTTCTGAAAGGATTCCCTATCAAATCCTAGCCAATTAGAAAGAATGTCCTTCATTTTCACACCCTATTATAGTTTAAAAGCATGTCAATTTCTGGTTAAAAAATTTCTATAAGCAGAGTGGATTTTGAATCTTTTAGGATCTAGACTTTGACTTGCAGATGTATTTGGCCTTGAAATGTCATTTTTTTGAATAAAAGAGGTAATTTCTTTAAAAGTAATATCTATAGCGTCGAAAATGATCCCAGTAAAAGGTACGATATAAACAAAGTATCTCAGAAAATGCTTTAAGGGTAGCTTTAAATTCTACTTAACCTGATTGGGCCAACCCCCTGCCAAGGCCGACGAGTGCAGGGCGTAACGACCATCGGTATTCGGTTCTCGCGTTTCGGACTTTCGACGCTTTTTATGGCCGTGGAAACGACTGCGAACCGCATTTAAGCCAATATACTTCTTTCTTGAAACTCGAGGAAAATGACGATTTCAACTTGAACAAGGATTAGGTAAAGGAAAAACGAAAAGCTCTTGGCGCTCCGATTTAAAAATTCTAGCTCAGTTAGAATTTTTTTTAAATGATTGCAATGCAATATAACTTTTTTTTAAATAAAAACACTTCAGCTTTCAAGAAAGATTGCTTTGCTACATCGCGATTTAAATTTTCATTATTGCAATTTAGAAATAAAGCAATTCCTCATTTTTATTTTTTTCAATCAATATCTTTAAAGAGAGTCGAACATTACACCGAGAAATTAGACACCGTTTCGATACTGGCTCTCAGGAGTGCGGGGCTAAAGGGATGTTCTTAACGCATCTGGTTTCAAAACAGACGAGTGATGGATCGTTGATAAATTGAGAATATTGACTGGAAATATTAGAGATATTAAAAAAGAGCTCCGTAACGCCTCTCTCACCAGGAAACACGTCAACAGATTGAAATGCGACACCGAGCTTCTCGCGCGAACCCCTTTTTGATCATGTTACGACAAAGCAAGTGTTTCGCCCCTGATATTCTTTCTTCGTCAATGCTCACACGAACAACTCCTGAGGGATTAACGGTAGACTAAAAAAAATCTCAACCTGCCCAGAAACAAGAACTACATTACTCACATACATCGTGACTTATTTTAAAGGATGGTCTTCTGATTTAGTGAATGTTCTCAGAGAACAAAGTTTGAATTTAAGTTTCTATTATTGGTACCTTTTGTTTTTCGATATAACCTGCAGTTTAGAGTTACTATTAAATCCTAGTTAATCAGAAACTAAATAATTTCATGAAGTTCACCATTTTTGTCAGACCCTAGATTTCAGAGAATCAAGATAGTTGTTTTGTTTCCTGGATACCAGAGTTTGTACTCGAAGCACTGATTTTCCATAGACGTGCCAATATGAATATGCATTCTATTAATTAAATCACAATGGATTCTCTAAGCATACCAGTCTCTCAAGACATTGGTTTTTCATCCCTCTCTAGCGGTTTGCATTAATCAAAACGGGAGGTGAAGTAATCCCTTGAACGTCCAAGTTGGACAGGTGCTTTGTATTTAAGTTCGAAATCTCCTGGTGAGTCACGGTTGTTTGGTTTGAATAAAGAGAGAGCGCTCAAAATTACTCTTATTGAAATTCTATTGACAGAACCAATATCAAATATTCTGGTCCTTCTCAATCTGATTGGATCCAAGCTCCCTTTCCAGATAGCAAAACGTCCAACACGTGGCCAGCAGCATTTAACTTTCTTCATTAATTGTAAGCATCTACTCTCTTATTCAATTTTGAAAATCTCTAACTTTAATCTTACTTATTTTCATTAAAATTGGTTTTAAGTAGACTCATCCCTTCTCCATCCTTACTCGATCGCTCTTTTCACTCAATCACCCCCCCCCCCCCCTCCATATTTTTCTTCCCTCCGTACATCAGCACTCACCCCTCTTTATCTACCACCTTAGCTCTCTCTAACATAATTTTAGTTTTCTAATTTTTTAAATTAACATTGGTTGCTTTCTCCCCTTTCTCCATTTTATCATGCAGCCCTCTATCTTTATCAATCCTACTTATACCGTAATAGACACCATATCCCCTTTCTATACCCAATCGCATAATCGAAACTCTTTAACCCCTCTTTTCACCTCATAAGAATAAACTCCCACCACAAACAACACCGTCACTAATCTCTCATTTCACATCCTCATATGATTCTTAACCATCTTTCTTCATCCTCGTTCCTCCGCCTCTCATCATTCCCCATCATCTTAACCTTGGAACTCCTTATTATCTCTAGTCCCTCCTATCAATATACATTTTATACTTTTCACAATTTTAATAATCTAGCACCATCTCAATCCCATCACCTCTTAACTTATCATTGCATCTTCCCTTTCTTGGATAAACGAACTGGTTGGACCATCCCGCTTACTCAACCGCTCCCTCACTCCACATATTCCCTTCCTTCTCACCCATACCTCACGTAAAACTCCACTTTTCCCCTCTTCATCCACCACATCACCCCCTCTGAATCGCATACTTGATGATCTCCCGCGCTTTAACTTCTCTTTCCCTAATCACGATAAGCCTTTACCACAATCAACACTCTCTCACCTTCCTCCCCCATTTCTTCCGCAACTCACCTTTTCCCCTTCTTTATCCTTATTCCAACGACCCTCATACTCAAGCACTCAGCACCTCCACTCCCTCTCTCTTTCATTACATTAATCTTCAGACTCCCCTCTTCATTTACAATTTCACCTTCTTAATGTTCTCTCTAGTTTTTACATTTGTAATCCCCCTTTTATTTATTGACTCTGAATCAAACCTCTTTCTTGCTTACTCCCTTGCATCTCCACTGGCTTCTTCTTCATATACCGCTCCTCGTATGCCTATAATTAACGTAATTTTCTACGTGTCTTATCTCCTATGGTCATCTCCTACGCCCATTATCTCCAACACATCACCCTCTTCCTTACCCTGATCATAATAATCCCGGATGTAATCAAAATCTTCTCACCTCCGTTCCCCTTCATTTCATCATCCCTCCTTCCCCTCTTTCCAATCTCGTTCGACTACTCCTTCGACCTCACCCCCTTATTCAATATCTCAGCCTCTTATCCTCGCTTCCCTTTCATTTCATTTCCCTTTTCATTTTCTCCCTCTTATCACTCTTATCCCTCCTTCCTCTTTTTTCCGCCAATGTACTTTCTCTCAAACTCTCACAATCGTTATTGTCTCCCGAAATCTCCTATTTCTCACCTCCCTCTCCCTTCTTATTCTCCTTTCCACCCCAGGGATCACAGTCATTCCGTTTTGTAACTATTCCCCTTTTTTCTCCCTTAAGTTTAAAAATTCCTCTAAAATACCTAAAAACGAAAATGTTGACCCCGTTTCCCATTTTTTTCACAAAGTTTCGATTTATTTTTTAAGAATCAAAGAGAAATTTAAGAAAATAGAAAATAATACGTATTTTTGATGATACCGATTTAAAGTATTTTCTGAACGATTTATTTGCTAATTTTGTTGTTTTGAATGTTATCAACAGCGAAGAATTGGCTAACTATTTAATCAAGAAACTAAGCCTGAAAAACAAGTCATTTCTAGAGTTAAAAATAAAAAACATATTATATTATGTGCTCTCAAAAGTTGACCTCTTAAAGATGTTAGTGTAGACTGTTGGTTGTAAAAACAAAAGTTTGGAAAAACAAAATAGTGTGCAAAAAAATAGCATATTAGTACCCCAAAAAATTATAATTAATCTAAAGCTGATGTTTATATGGGTGGGTTTTACATGTTAGCATACTTGAAAAAATTCTTATCTTCATCATTAATTTTGTAATTTTCGTCAATAACAATTTTTTTATTTCTGTATTTTTACACATATCTTTTTTTAGCTGACAATACAAATTTGGTGTGTACCAGAAAGTTATCAAGTGGTAAAAGTAAATCAGGAAAATAATGTTAAAGTTTCAGGAAAATAAAAAAGTAGAATTCTTAAGTATACATTTTTGCGCTTTTTAGATTATTTCTTTCTAGCTTACTTAGAAAAATACTTTCAAAAGCTGAGGGTACTGTACTGCAGACAATATACTAGAAACAAGTTGACAACAATCATAAATAAAAATCTATCTGATGACAAAAATACATTTAAACCTGCCACCATGTCCTCTCTCCATCCTCATGACTCTGCTCAACACAATGTGACCTATATATGGTATACTTGAAATAGAATGTTTAATTTCCTGATCAGTTTTTGTGCTGCATTCGAGTCGGACCATCTTTTTTTGGTTACGCGTCAGGGATATGAGATTTTTTTCTGAACTAGAACATTGTTCGCGCTACGCGCGCAATAATTACCCTTTCTTTAGAAAAAAACTCGGTTCATTTTCCAACATTTTGTTTATTTTTATATCAAAATTTTATTTTTAACCTTCAAGATGAATAAAAATGTCCCATTATTTATTTTTATGATTAAACTGAGAAAAATTCCAGATTATTGTTAAATAACAGTGAAAATGGTATTTGTACAATAAATGAAAAATAATCATTGTTTCGTATTTTCATTGCACTATTTACATTTAAATAATAATTTTGAAAACCAAAACTTACCACAGCCGGTTAGTTTTTGCTAGTTTTATTAAAAATGATCATTTTTCAATATGAATACATCTTAAAAAACAGAAAAATGTGAAATTTACAAGGTATTTAAATAAGTTCTTGCTCAAATCATTCTGTCAATTTTGCGTTGGTTCCACGATTTTTCGCCCAATATATCTTGATTTGGTAACTTCTTGATTCAAAATTCAACTATTTTTTTGAAATTTTTGTTTTAAGTTAATTTTTATAATTGAAAATTTAACTATTCCATGTTTTATTTAACATTTATATTGAAAATTGAGATATTTTGTTGAAAATTTCTGTATTTTTTTAAAACTTTGTCTTTTATGGTAGAATATCTTAATCTTCTTCGTTACTAATTCACTTTTTCTGTGGAAAATTCATTTATTTTGTTCAAAATTGATTTTTTTTGGTAGAAAATTAATCTTTTTGGTTGACGATTAATTTTTTGTCTGAAAATCAGATTTTTTACTGGCAATTCAACTATTCTCCTTTTTGTCAAAAATTCATTTTTTTGGTAGGAAATTTTCATTTTTTTGTTGATGATTCATTATTTCAGTTAAAAAATACTTTTTTGCCTTAAAAATTTAAATACTTTGTTGAAAATTCGTTTTTTTTTATGAAATTGAATTTTTTTCGATGAAAATGAATTTTTTCAATTTCTTTACTTGAAAATTCAGCTATTTAGTTGAAAATGTCAATAGTTTTTAACAAAATAAATGAATATTCAACCAAAATGGTGAATTAGTCACCAAGAAGATTAATATTCTGGACTAATTAACCTTCTTGGTTAAAAATTCATGTATTCTGTTGAAAATGTATCTTTTTTTGGTAAAAAATTCACCTTTTGGGTTGAAGATTCATTTTTTTTGTTAAAGATTCATTATTTTAGTTAAAAATGAGTTTCTTTACTTAACAATTTAACTATTTTGTTGAAAATTAGTTTTTTTTTGTTGAAAACTAATTTTTTTACTGAACATGTAGCTATTTAATTTTTGTTAGAAAATTGATTTTTTAAAGTTGAAAATTCACTTCTCGTCTTTTTTGGGGTCGAAAATTCAATTATTTTGATGGAAAATGCATATTTTTGGTTTGAAAATTCAACTTTTTGTGAAAAATTCATTTGTATTATTTTCTTGAATTTTTAAAAACATTTTATTAGGTTAGTTTGAGTTCTTTGTAATTATTAGTTTTTACAAATCTCTGACCGATCTCATGATGATTCAAATTTTAAACAAATTTTTTAATCTGTTTACTGTTATCATAATTTTCAAAGAAAACTCAAAATGTTAATTTTTTTCGGTATTTAAAAATCTTTTTATTGGGTTAGTTCGAGTTGGTCGAAAACAAACCTTCCCTTCCGCAAAAACCTTAAAATTTACTTAGTTCTCGCGTACCTCTGACCGTTTTCGAGATAATTCAAAATTTTGATTTTTTCTAATTTCGAAAATCTGTATACTGGATTACGTCGAGGTTGCCGAGGATCGAACCCTTAGAACCCTGAAAATGTTGTTAGTTTTCACGTATCTATGACCCTTTTAGAGATAATTCAAAATGTTGGGTTTTTTCTCGAATTTTGAACATTTGTTTACTGGTTTAGGTCGGGGTGGCCGAGGACCATTCCCCTTTAGAGGATCCTCAAAATGTTGTAAGTTTTCGCGTATCTCTCACCGTTTTCGAGATAACTCAAAATTTTTATTTTGTTTTGCATTTTGAAAACACTTTCTTCCCTTTCCCCTATGTTAAGAGTGACTAAAAATTATTATAACTAAGTCGACTTATTTTTTATTGTATTCTTAATTTTCAACTATTTTATTAATTCATTGTAATAATTAATCCAGAAATGTTGACTTTTGAAATTTGCGCCTACTTGAATTATTGAGTTATCGAATCTTTATTACATTATCGACTTATCGAATCTTGCACTCGATTCTCGACAGCTGATTGGCTGATTCTACTGTGACCTGCTGTGACTTACATCATAAGTCAATGGCTAACTGAATTCACCAATAGGGTTTAGGGACTACGCATGAAGTTAGCCGAAATGCATGTACTTTTTATAATAGGATAATGACCAATCGCGCTATGATGAACGTTAGGATTTTTTTTAACAGCAGCGTTACCTGATTTCCATGCGAGTTATCTGTAATTTTCTTAAATCTACGTGAACTGACGTAAATTGACTTGAATTCTATTGAAATCTCTTCAATTCTCTTAAATTCGCTTCCCTTCTCTCGAATTCCTCTGAATTCCATTCAATGCCCTGTGATTCCCTTGGATGATTCTCTTGGATCAGCTTGAATTCGCTTATAAGAATTAACTATAATTCGCACAAGTTAAGCAGCTTAAGCAGTCAAATTTTAAATTGACTATTTTCCAGAAATTACTTATAAATCACCTATAGCGTAATTCGTGATTTTTCACAACAAATTTTGACCCAGAATTCAACACTAAATTACTTCGGAAATGATGATGTAAGGAGGGGCAGCGCCGACCGGTGGGGCAAAGGCGACTTTGCTTATAACATCGCTATTATTTAACAATTTTAATATTACTTTGCATTAAATAAATCTATTTCATTATAGAGATAGTGTTACTTACTAAAATCTTTTAAATTGAAGATGTAAAAGAAAAATTATGCAGAAAACAGTTTTGACGACGAAAGAATGGAAGATTCGCTGGCAGAAATATAAAGTTTTCAACATTAATGGCAATACCTGCAGTATGAAAATTTGATATTTTGACAGATAAAATAATATCACATTATGCTATTACAATAATTGAACGTCATTCAGGTCCAAAGTATATTAAATATCGTAAATAATTGAGGCCTCACCAGTGGGGCAAGCCCGACGAAAATAATAGTTTACACGTGGTTAGGTTATAAACGTATCATAAGTTGTGTGGATAAGTGATAATGTAGAACAGCCACTTATCTTCTGGGCAACATGCAAGAAACTATTAAAAATTATTATTTTAAATCCGGTCAGTAGAGCAGGTGTTTTATATTGATATGGTAGAAACCTTTGCGCGTAGTGCGTCTCTAGTGCAATGTCAACGCATAAGAGGTTATATCACATCTATCACTATTTTTATTAAAAATAACTTATTCTTCTTGCTGGAAATGTTTTAATGTAATTTTTCCAGTATATAAAATATCACAGATGCGAACCATCATGTTTTGCCATCTTCAGATGTTTTGAATTTCATAAAAAGCTGCGGTCGGCTTTGCCCTCGGGTGTGGGGCAAAGCCGACGAAATACAGCTTGTTGGAAATAACTGAATTATTAAATCATTGTTTCATTAATGCAATTAATACTTATAGAAATATGATTTACAATAATGTAGGACCCGAAATGAAAAGAAGGTGGATTAATTCCACATCTTATTAACTTTAAAAAAAATCATTGACTATTAACTGGTCGGCGCTGCCCCTCCTTACCCTACATATTCCGGTCACATTATGTTGACGTTATCGTAGTTTATTCTCACAATCTCCAACCATAATATTTTTCCCTTCAGTAGTTTAAAGTCTCCGAAGGTTCTTAAAAGTGAAAGTCGTCAATCTCGGGTTTAAAAGAAACGTACGCGTGTATGATGAACAATATAACTGTTCAATAAAGCCATGAAAGGTGAATTTCATTCTCTCATAAAGCTCTCACTAAAAAAAGTCATAAAAAAGACGCGACTTTAGTGGAAGAAACGAGCGAGCTAAGCGTAATACGAGGTGGCAGTAATTTTTAGAAACAGGCGTGAATGGTAGAAAGAGAAAAGGGAATAGGGTGGAAAGAAATAGACGGCAATAAATAAATAAAAGCCAATAATGCTGCAAACGTTGAGTGTAAAAAGTTTTTTTGATTAAAGTGAGTGAAGTTTAGTGTAAAATAGTTTTCCAAACGCTTAAGAACTCATGGAGTTATGGGATTTTGAATTTTAAGACCCAATTTTGATTCCTTTTTATTTCCTGCGTCGATTAAAAAAGAATTGATGGAAAGTCTGAAAAATAGGGCAAAGATTAAACATTTATTTTTACATTTCGAAACGAACAATATTTTTATAAGAAATGTTATGTTTTTAAATAAGTTTCAATGATTTTTCAATAATTTCTGCCATTAAAGAATTCATTTTTATAAATTGGATATACTTAGGTTTAATACTTAGGTTCTCATAAATATTTATTTCCAAGATTTGTAATTTCTTCCTTACTTAGAATATCCTTATTTAGAATTTTTCTTAAATGTGCAAAAACATGTTTTTTTTTATCGATTCGAACCTGAAATTTTTTCCGCTTGAGCCAAAGAAACATGTTATTATTTTTATTCATGGGAAACATTTTTTTCGTGGTGTTTATAACGTTCCAAAATCGCAAAAAAAATGAAATCCCAAAATTCCTAAATCACGACAACATTTTTTTCCGAAAAAGAAAAATGATAAAATGTTTCTTTGGTTCAAGCTGAATAAATTTCAGGTTTGACATATTCAAATTTTTCAAAAATGTGTGCATATGACTTAATCCAAAAAAAACATGTTTTTGCACATTTTCAAAAAAATTGTTATTGAGGAAAAAAATTAATTTTTATTTTATTAATTTATTATTATTGTTCACTAGTAAAAGCTGTAAATATAACAAATTCTTCATTGTTTTTGAACCAATAGGAAATATTTTGAATTTGAAATAGTTACATTTTACTGATTAATTTTTATTTTCACTTTCGTCGAATGCCAACCCAAAAGTTTTTGCTCCCTCAGGTCAAACGATTTGATTTATTTTAGCATTTTCACTCCGCCCCACTCTTCAGTGCTCTTAAACTCAAATTAAAAATTGATCAAATTAGAACATTCAACATTGCAGTTGATGAATTTGGAATATTCCATTTTTTAATTAGGTATTTAACTTTGTACAGTTTAACTAAATAGTGTTCACCCTCTAATACTCATTAATAAAGTACTATATATTTTGGAACTGTTCCAATTTTATATTGGATAACAACTTCTGTCTTCAGTTTTCACATTTTCAACATGCTTTAAAATGTTTTAGCTTCAAATTTTTTTTTCTGGAGTATTTATTTTTAATGGTTCAGCACTTAAAACGTATACCTCTTTTATTCATAAATAATTAATTGAGGTGCTATGATTGCTTTAATTATTATTCAATGATGGACTTACTAATTTCAGAGAATTTTCCGCGTAATTCAAATATTGTATTTTCAAATATCGTATATTTAAAAAGAAAAGGGGAAGTTTTTTGAGATATTTGTACTACCTATATGCTTAGCTTTGTTTATTGATATTATCTGGAAAATGCACAGAATTAGCAAATTCACTCTCAGTGAATGAAAATTTCCATTCTCGATTCAATTTCTTTATTTCTTTAATTACGATACACAAATAAATGAATGAAAACTGGCATGTTCTGCATTTTTCGTGTTTGAATACATTATTTATACTGATTCCGTCGTTAAATTATGTAAAAGTAATAACTAATTATGACGAAGAACTAGGCAAAAACAATAATTTAATTCTTATATACAATTTTTATAAACAAATTCACTTATTTTGGAATTTCGAAACTATAATTATTATTGTTCGACCTGGACAATTTATTTCACTTTGTTTAATAATATTACACTTGAGATAAAATGAAGTGATTCCGCATAAAGAAGAACAATTTTCTAGATTCAAAAATGCGATATAAATAAATTTGTTTATAATAATTGCTCATAAATATAAAAATTGTTGGAATTTGATTTTCAGTCGTACTTAATTGTTAATTTTACAAATTTCAATGATGAAATCATTACAAGAATGTATTCTAACACTGAAAATACAGTTTATGCCAGTTTTATCCATTAAATTGTTTATAACAGCTAAATAAATTATTAGTAATTTTTTAACTTAAATAACAAATTAACAAACTAAAATAAATCAACATAAAAAGTCCTCTTCGACATTTAATAAGCTTCAATTAAGAGACAAAAACTTCTTGAATTGATTGAGAAATACGAATTCTTGAACATTTTGATCGCATTTTAAAAGTTTTATTGTTAACAATTTTATGTTAATGCAAATAAGGAAAGAAATGCCAATTCTTTCCATTCAAAAAAGCAACAATTTTCTGCATTTTATTTTATCGACAAGGTGTAGCTGATCATGAAATTGTATTATTCGAAGTTACTAGGTAATTTTACAAACAAATTATATAAAAATATACATACTCTGGATGTTATAGACAGGAAGACATGTTTTTTTGCTCTTTAATTCTCCGCATTTTACAACTCCTCTGATCTTTATTAATCAAAATTATTTTTTCGCTATTTCGTTTTTGGGAAATGGCTTATTTTGTGAGATTTCGCTCTAAAAAATGAAGACGTATTTTTTTTTCGATCGGAGAATATTAAATGGTGCCGCGCAGCCCATCTATTTTTCCAAAAGAATTACATGGAGAAAGCCCCCGTTTCTCCAAATATGAGACTAAAAGGCTTAATTTTCAATAAAACGATTGAAAATTACAGGAACCTCTAAAATTCACTTCCCCGAATGTGACATATGGATTGATTTTTTATTGTACCCCCCCCCCCTCCCTAAAACCCTCTAAACAAGGATGAAGTGGAAGGTGTCAGCGCATACTGGCGTAAGTGCCTAGTCCGGTCTAGTGTACGTTTTTTCACTCTAATTTATAAGAAAAACTATCGAGCTTGAAAAAAGTATTAATAATCGCTTTATTATAAGTGAAAAAAAGTTCAAGGAATTCATGATTTTAACGCATGAAATTGGCATGAAATTCCTGCGTAATGTATGCGGTAAAACGCTACTGGGCTAAGTCAGTAATGAGAGGATGCTCAAAGAATGTGGCGTAGAGCCGTAGAGGAAACACTGTCTGACAAGAGCGAAAGAAATGTGTTGAGATGCTTAGAAAATGTTAAAAGAATTAAACAAGAGCGATTGACAAAACAAATATATTTAGGTAAAGTAAATGGTAGCGTACACAGAGGAAGACAGAGGAAAGAATGGTGGGAATTTGTGAATGAGACCCTAAGTGGGAAAAATATAAAGAGCCATAGAAACACAAGAGCTGGCATGAGAAAAAGTATGCACGTAAAGGGAGCTAAAGTTTTATACCAGTACAGGAAAGTGTGGCAAAAAATATTTTATGAGAAATGTGTGAGGAATTCTGTCAGTAGAGTGAGAGACGCCTGAAACGAAAGACCTTGGATACTAATGGGTTCGCGTGGAGAGCTTTACTTGGTGGATGTGATTAGAGTAAAGAGTATGGATCTTGCTATGTGGTCATCAGCAAGCTTACGTATTTTTACGTGATCTATGACACATGATGACTTTGTAAGGCTCTTCGCATGGGGTGATTTCTAGAGAGATTGATCAGCGAACTGGGTCGGAGCAGTGCTGTGGAAACGAACGTGTTGTTTAAATAACCAACAAGGAAATTTTAGATTATTCGAAAAATCTCTACCCCTCCCCTTCTACCTCCGTGTACACTTCCCTTTCGCTTTTCTCATACGAACTTCTTGAACCCCGAAATTATAGAGGCTAGAACCGAGTGAGTCGCGCTTAACCCGAAAGGGATTTGGCTCAGGTCTCTCATTTTAGAGGGCACGCCGCTCATTTCATAAGAGTTTTCTCTGAAGTGATTCCTCGTTTCAAGATGTTCATTTCACGATTACTTATTTTCCAGGCGTTCCTTTCACGACTCGAAAATGGAAAAATTATACGGCTCTTTCTGCTTCAGGTCGCGCGTTTTTTTTAAACGCGCCGTTCCATTGACAAAGGTTGTCCCGGAGATAGTTTCTTTTTTCCAAGCGCTCCTTTTACGATTCAGTAGAGCTTGACAATACCTCGGGACCATTTTTTAGTTTTTTCTTTAATATTAAATGCGTTTATATTACACAGTTTTTTACGTCATCCATAAAACTCGGGTTTCGGCAGTTACGCACGTAAGCACTTCAAGTATTTTACGGCATATTGGTCATGAAGACTACTTTTGTGACGATTTTTTTCACAGATCATTTTGAATAGTCCAATATTGTACGCTTATCCCGAGCTAAAGTAATTAGGCAATATGAAAAAACAGTACGCTCGATTAAATTGGTTGTTAATTATGTAAATAATTTTTTACTTTTTAAATGTAATTTCTGACTCTAATAAGGCAGAAAAATGTTGTATCTTGCAAATTTGTTAATAGTAGTAGTAGTATACCATTAAGCCATTTCCCTTTCAGGGTAGGCGTGACACTACCCGATTTGGGTAGTGTTTCTAGGTGGATGGTTTCTTGTAGTAAATAACTACAAGTTGGGCTCACCACACCCACGATGTGCCAACAGCACGCAGTATTCTCGAATGGTCACCCATCCAAGTACTAACCGCGCCCAACGCTGCTTAACTTCAGTGATCTGACGAGAACTGATTTTTTCAGCGTGGTTTGGCGGAAATATAATATAATATTATATATATATATATATATAATATAATATAATATAATAAACTTGACAAAATTCTTGTAGGGGAAACCGCCCTACAGTAGATAGAAAAAAATTCAACAACATATAACTTCATCAGTTTTCAAAAATAAAGAAAGATTATCGTTGTTAAATAAAGCTTACATATTGAATTGAGTATTCTTATACAAAAAAAATATCACGCAATTAATCAATTAGCTGTATTAAACATTTTTATTAGACCTGGTCAAGGCTACGATTTTGACACCTTTGTGCATCAATAGATAATTGTTTCTGGTATTGCTTCTGGGCAAGACAGAATACTCAATTCTGGATAATTATATAGTTTATCATTAGTATACTTACAATTAAAATCAATTTATTGAGTAAATAATAGTTGAAACTATGATTATTGTACAAAAATCCCAAAAGTTTAAATTATTGACATTTTTTTTATCTTTGATATACCGTGAGATTGGTACGATTGGTAAGAGATGTTTAATCTTTATACAATTTAACCTGACTTGCGATGACAGAAAAGTGCAGCATTTTTACATACCTTAATCCTAAAAATGATATGCTTTCCGAAAGGCTCCTTAAAACACAACTACAATTTATGAGCTTTATAATAACCAATAATTTACACTATTTTCCTAGTTTATTATTTACAATAATTTGAATTTAAAAACTTCACGAATCAAAATAAACAAACAAACTCAACCTTTAACTTAAAACCGAGCTTAAAACAACTGCGAGATAGTCGCAGAGCTGCCAATTTTAACAGCGACATTTTTTGTACTTTTCCGATTATCTACTGTTGGAAAATCTATTATCTAATAAAAAGTCCTCATATATTTATAAATATTAAAAAAAGCACACTTCGTATTAATAAATATTGTTCATTAAACTTCAAGCTTCGATTCTAATGTATAAACATGTCTTAAAAATGTTTCATTAAGTTAACAAGTATGAATAAAGAAGAGGTGAAATTTTTTTTTGCAGGTTAAAAATTAATTTTTTGCTCTCACGCATTAATTAATTATAAAATTTCAATGAAACTTCGTTAGACAATATAGTATCCTTGCTGAAACGTTATACTAACAAAAGTAATTAACATTTTTTGTCAGTTTTCCAGTTAATTAAGATTATCTACTGTAAATCATTATCTACTGTAGGGTGGTTTCCTCTATGCCTGGTATTGTTATCACTTATCCGTAATCGATTAAAAAATTTGCATTTGTTTGAACTTTCTTTTCGACAAAATATAAATATAAATTTGTATGGAATTCCTCGACAACAATATCAGTATTTTTTTCGACGCATGTCAATTGGAGAAATACTCCATTCATACAGAACCATCTAGTAACAAGTAGTAGCTAATAATAGCGAATAATAATAATAGCGAATCGGATAAAAATTAGGGAAGTTATGAGTGATTTTTCTCATAAAACTCCCAAAAACGATTTTTTGGCCAAAAAATGAGATTTTGGGGGTGTATGGAAAATTTCTCCTATACAATTTTTCTTAGTTTTACTAGATCTACAACTTGTGCTAGGTCTCCATAAAAGTGTCTCCAAATTTTTGTTTTTTGTAACACAGTGTTATGCGTGTAGGTGAATTATCATTGCACGTAAGTTAATTCGGAATGAAATTATCTATAAACTACATTATATAACAGAAGTTTGAATTTTTGATGAAGGACATTGAAGTAATACATGAAGAAAAAAGGGGTACTTTTTCTATGTTGGCATTGGTATTTTTCTAATATCAACATAGGATATTTTACTATGTAACATACGCATTATTCCTATGGCATATAGGGAAAATCCCAATGTTAACATAGGCATTATCCCTATGACAACATGAGGTTAAATCCTATGTTAACATAGGAATTATTCCCATGTACAAAAATTCCAAAAACAATAATCGATGATTATCAATGACGATTAATGATCAATAATCATGATTAATCATCATTAATTGCAATAAAAAATTTTGTTTTCCATGGCAACTTAAAATTTTTCTTAATACACTTCGAATTTTCTTAGTAACAAATATTTCGAAACAGAAAACCAGAAGAATATTTTCGTTTTGTAATTTCAAAAAATTGTGAGCATTTACCATTCGAAAAATATCAAATTATAATTAAGAATGATTCTTAATAAATGAATTCTACATTTATTGTGTGGTTTGTTTGCTCATTTCACCTGCCTATAGTCTAAATCCGACAAAAATGTGAAATATGTTGTTTCCAAACGATTTTTTTCTAATTAGATAGGAAAAATTCCTATGTTGACATAGTCAAAATCCATATGCTAATATAGGTATTCCCCCTACGGTAAAATAGGAAAAATACCTCTTTTTCCGTACAGGATTCCTGGAGTCGATCATCTGGAAGTTACTCACATCCCTTCATCAACCTGGAGGGACGTGATTGCATTGCCTAGGGGCCCGGACAGGGTTAATCCGGCTCTGGTTCAATGAGTAAAATTAACTAATTAATTTAAGCAAAAAATAAATATAAACGATTAACTAATTAGTTCATGCTTTTCAGGAAAAGTGAAAAGGTCTTTGTCGAAAAAAATTATTTAAACCAATAAAAATTTTTTTACACAAATTCAAATTGTTTAAACAATTATATTTAAGTAAAGGAAAGTGTTAACAGAAGAGAATCTACTTAAATTTGTTGACAAATTTTCTAAAAAATTCACTTTTCTGCATTATTCTATTCAAAAGTTACATTTTAACAAAGAAAAAATATTTAAACAATTTGCAGTTAAGCGAATGGATCGTGTTTATCTTTTATTTAAACCAATTAGTTAATTTTACTCACAGAAGGTGTACATTTTTTATATTTTATTGAAAAAAGATGTTTAAACCAATGGAAACTGTTTAATGAATTACGCTAAGTGGTAAAAATGTACACTGTTAAAAATGTTCGGAAATTTACGAAACATTTCAGACGCAAAAGTAACGGAGGTTTCCAAATGTCGCAAATTACTGAAAGACGATTCCGTTAGCGCTACTGAAAATTACGAACCATTTCGTAATTTTACGAAACATGTAACTGCAAAAAGCTTCCGCTACATGATTCGTAAAATTCCTAAAGAAATTTTTAACAGTGTTATAGACATACCAGAATGCTCTCGAGTTTGTTGACAAATTTAAAAACGAAAATAAGTTTTTCTGCCATATTCTAGTCAGAAGTTACATTTAGACAATAATAAATGGTTTAAACAATCAATAACAAATATAATAGACCGTCCTGATGTTTTATATTGCCTAATAAGTATATATTTCGCATTCGGGGTAGTGATTTTTAGAGGTACTTTTAATTTGCACTCATTTTATTGAAGATTACGCCTTTCAGTCTGATATTTGTAGAAATTCGTGGTTTTCCCCAAGTTATTTTTATGCGGAAATAGAGAGGCTGGGCCCTACCATTGTCACCATTATTGTCCGATCGAAAAAATAGAAATACGTAAACATTTTCTGTGGAACCTAGCAAAATAAGCCATTCTACCAAACTTAATTCAGACTTTGCTTTTCTTGAACCAACCTATTGCCTATGAATATTGGATAATGATCTCCGCAACTTTCTCTAGCCCCTTTTTGATTTTTTTTGTCTAAATTTTATTAAAAATGACTATAAATTCTATTTTACACCAAGAGAAATAATTTAGAGTCAATCAGCTATGTCAGATATACAGGCTTAAAAAAGTGCGGTTTAAAAACTCAAAATCCCATAACTCCCTGCATTTCGAAAATTTTGGAAAACCAATTTAAATATGAACTTTATTCACACATCACTACAGTTTCACTAAATTTGAGCCAACTTCCCGTAACCACGTACAACTCTGATATTCAGGAAATGGATTGACCCCACTTCGTTGGCTCATTGACACTGGAATGTCTATGAGTCTTTCCAAATTGTAAGTAACAGCTCTTTTTATTTTACAGCAGTCATAATTCCAGTCCTTCTATTCCGTCTTAAAGAAATCTAAATGTATTGAGATTGTTTTTTATTTATATTATGTGAATGATAAAATAGTGCTAACAAAATCTTCAATACCTTTACAAGATCTGGCTTTGGCTATCTAGAGATTCTGAAAAATTTCACCGACCGTAATAAATTATAAGAAAGTTGAAGTCCATAGAATCGCGTTTTTAAGTGACCTTTAAATCTAAATATCGCTTTTAATAAGACCGAGGTTTGAACCCGATTGTTATCGTGCCTTGGGGGCTATAAAAATAATTATTCGAATTATCGAAAATCGGTCGGAGAGAAGATGGAAGAAAGAGACAATTTGAGAGGATTGCGGAAATTCTTTCAATCTTCTTTCGGGAGAGGGCGATCACTTCTGGAATCTGTATGAACGACGATAGCCGAAAGAAGGGGTAAGAGGGCTTCGAGGAAGTGGGTCGGCTAAAATTCAACGAGCAGAATTAATTCTACGAACTAACGAGGCATCGAACCGGAAGGTCGAGCGCTGGGCACACAAACCTCGGACCTCGATTCACTTCTCGAGTCTTTGAGAGACTCGTGGGAGATCGAACTGGTAGCGAGATAAAGGGTGAGATAAAACGACAAGAAGCAAGAGTAGAGATATTTCGACCCGGTGTGCGGAAAGGGTATTTCAAGAGAGAAAGGGAGCAAGCAGTTGGGTGACTATATTGCTCTTTTCGGGTGGGACATTATGGTTAATGTGACTACGAGAAAAATTGAAAGTGTGATAGGTGCATTTACATTTAGGTCTAACTTTTGGTCATTCCAAGGACTTTTTATATGTAAAAATTTATGACCGCATTGTGGAGCGTAAAGCATGTGTCAGAGCGTGAAATTCGTTTGGACAGATAAAAGCGAATCGTCTCACATTTGGGTCATTTCAAAGGCTTCTGATGTAAAAACATATTTGATCGCGATATAGAGGGTACAGTTTGTGTCCGAGCGTTAAGTAGATTTGGAAAGATAAAAGTGAAACTGGTCTATTTAAAATTAGTCCCAACAACTCGTACGAAAATAAGTCTTTTTAGCGTATCAAATAGGCAAAGGGCTTTTTTTCTAAAACCGTTTATTGAGGGGTCCTGATGAAAATTCCAAATTTGCTAGAAATGAGTACGACGCGTCCAGTAATATTTTTGAAAAAATTCCCAAAACTCGTGTTTGCGTAGACTGGTCCATCCCATTGTATTTTAGAGCAGAATGTCCAACAGCAAAATTAAACTAGATAAATTTCTAAGAAATTAAAAATAAAGAACCTTCTATCTCTAACATGTGCCGAGTTATGACTTCAACAAAACCCTATTAAAAAAATGAGGACAAAAAATATAATTCTGAAGTTTGTATCTCTACTTTGAAACAATTTAATAATGCAAACAAATTTTCTGGACGACAAATTAAGTAGGTTATGAGTTATAGCCTCCCAAAGTTGACCACTTTTGACCTATTTTTCAGGGGAAACTACTTTTGAACAGTTTTTTTTTCTTCAAAAAACTTCGTTTTGTAGGTGAAGCCACGTTAAAAAAGCTAGAAAATAAAAACATACAAAATTCAGGGACCAGGAGTAAAACGTTTTGCTCAGTTGAGGTTTAAATCTTTGACTGTGGAGGAGAGCAGGTACAAAAAACAGGTCCATCAGCTCATGTACTAAACAAAAAAATATTCATGATTTAAGCCTTTGAGGTTCTAAACTTAAAGACTGAAGTGGAGGTTTTGCTCCTGAGCAAAACTAAACCTAAGAAACTTTGTAACAATCAGGAATGGACAGCAATGCAATTCTAAAAGGTTAAGTTTGAAAACTGAGTGAAAGCTACTTTTTATGAATTTCTAATTTTATCTTCAATGTAAGCCGACATTTCTAAGTTATGCGAAATTATATTCTAGTTTCGTGTGAAACATAACTAAATATCATTATTTAATAATAATACTATAATAAAGTAATTTATTAATTATTAAATTTAATATAAATTTATTAATATTATTAATATAAATATTAAATGATATAGAATTCGTTATAATCAGAAATTCAAAGTAAATTAGTTAAATTATTTTTTCAATCATGAACAGCGCGAGATTCAGTGACATGAATTTTACGTAAAATTGTAGTTTATTACCGGGTTTTGAAGATTGTTTTTCATCAATCATCATTCATCAGTAATTAAAAAAAACAGTAATTTGAGAACGTATTTTCAGTGTGAAGTTATGAGTTTTTTAATCAAAGATCACAGTAAAATAATTTCACTATTATTTAAATAATACCTATTCCTTTCTGTGTATACATATAGATTACCTGGAAAAAGCAGGAAAAACATTTCATATCACAGGGTTTTACAACATTGTATTTTGTATATTAAAAATGCCAAAACTTGATCAACCAATTTACGATGTACACTGAGAAAAAGATCTATTTGAATCAAATATATTATGTTTGAATCAAACATATTCTTTCTTTGTTATACAGTCAAACATACATATCTTTGATTCAAACAAATTTTTTGGTTGACCATATATTATTGATTTAAATATATATTTTGCTTGAATGAAAGAAAACTCTTGCTTAAGTTAAACATTTCTTTCTGTTAAATTAATTGCAGATTTTGTTCGATTTAAATAAATTTTTATTTTTATTTAAAAAAGGTATTTGTTGCTTTCAATAAAATTATTTGCATGTTTCAATATTAAACATTTTGTTAAAGCGGATATTTCGAGAATGCGTGCTGTATTATTATTTATATTGCATTTATTTATTTAAGAAAGCTTTAAATCTTTTTCATAGTGTTAAAAATATAGCAAGAAAATAACTTATCTTCAAAATTTTTGATTAAATCGCTGGTTAGGTACAGGTTTCGAGTAATTTTCGCAATACAAACACTTCCATTTCTCTTACATATGTCTGAAGTTACGCGGAAATAAAACTGGCGACGGTCTGGAATTGGTGGAAAACCAACCCTTTTCCAGCTCGCACTATGAAACTTCCAAATTTTCAAGGCTTCGCTTAGGTATAGCCGGCAGCCTTTCTCTTACCGCTTACACATTCCGAGCAAACACGCTGATACATTCAACGATTCACCACCATTTTGAATGTCTAAAGCTAAGTGGCACTGCAGTGCCCCGAAACTAACGCGGATGAACAAAGAAATATTATTTGTTTGAATCAAATGAATACGTTCTTCAATTTAAATATAAAACGTTTAAACAAAATTTTTGTTTGACTTATTGAAATCGTTTATTTGAATCAAAAAAATCGTATCAAACAAATAATTTGTTTTATTTAATGAGTTTCAATATCTTCCATATATTGAAATTAAATAAATGTTTTGTTAATTGAAATTAAGAAGGCGTGTTGAATCAAAAAAATGTATTATTGAATTAGTTTTTTCATTCATTGCATAATACCGTAATATGGTATGATAATACCACGATTGAGGATCCAACATCACGACAAGTCAACTTGAAGATCAGCGGTACCACCGGAGAGGAGTTCTATTTTCGAAGCTTGCGCACACAAGACTGCCTGTGAGCCTAGCCAGGGTGTCGCCCGCCAGCGTGCTGTCAATTTTTAAATCATAACAAACTTTTCTTCCTCGCGACATTTTAAATAATGTTAGAAAATAGGTCTAGATGCTGTATGAATAGGTCTGCTGTAAATTTTGATAATTTGAATGTTTTCTATCAATAAACAGGTTGGCAGAGATTCTGACGAGGTAAAGCAGATTCGGCATTTTCGCGATCCCAAGGATATCTCTTCCGCACTCTCTAACCAATGAGCTGCGAGGAATCCCCCGAAAGGAACGCACGTCGTGGGCTCAAGTATAAATATGGGTCGTTTTGCTCGACTCGTGGTCCATTTTTTCGCCAACCGAGCTGGATCTCGTTTCGTCGACGCGTCGATCTGCTGAACGTACGCTAGCCCGTACTGAGCCACAGTGGCGCATACAGTCTCGGTTCTGCCTCGCCTTGGCGGTATCCAGTACCAACGCAGTTCCCAATTACCTGGAGTATAATAATTTGTACAACCACCACCTGAATATTCCCAGAATATTCGAACTTCCGCAAGAATACTCTGGGAATACCCAATCGACCCTAAAGTGTGCTCAACGTGGACCATTCCCCCTACTGCCAGTATTACGGACACCCCGAGACCTTCGAGTTATTTTTTTTTTTGTCACCAGTGAGTCCAAAGGAGTGTTCACCCCTCCTCCCTCATTTTCGATTTTGTGTGTGCCTTAACATTGTCCACAGAAATTCTCACATTTGGGGCTTCCCATGGAGTCGGGCAATTCAGTAAAGCAAAGAAAGTGTCGCCCCAATCTGCGCAGACGCCTGGCTATCAAACGAAGGATCGCCGAAGAAGCATCGTCTTCAAGGGACGAGGACTATCCCATTCCAGGATCCCCCAGCAAGAATTTCAGTGCCGCGAAGGATTACGCCTCCGACGAATGGAGTGAAGTGAGTGCAAGTTCTAAAGGGCCTTCGCGCCGACCCGGATTCGAAAAACTTAGTGGCGAAATTCCAGATCAGCAACCTGTCAACTCCCCAGGGAATCACGTGTCTGGAGTGAACAATGTCATTTGCGTAAAAGTGCCAACGGTTCCCCCTCTTCTACGACGGGAAGTGTGAGCGTCGCCGGTTTAAATAATCACCCCGTGAATTCCCGTGTCTATAACGTGGCAGTGGGCCATAGCTATTCCCCCCAAACGCAGTGTCGTTTTTTTCAGTGCACCCCCATTTTCGCGTGTTACACGTCCGTTCAGTGCCCGCTTTGTCACGCGGTATTTCAGTGCGCTTTTCGTAGTGGTTAAAAAAGAAACTGATGGGTGAAAAGAATCCTACGATAAAACAGAAAAATCGACCGAATCCGCGCAAGCGCTTTGCGGTGAAACGAAAATTGACCCTAACAGCCCAAGCGTTAGCTTCTCCAGGTGTTCATATACCTATTCCCACTAGTATCACCGTAGGCCGAGGTTCGGCTTACGCGTCGAAATTGAGAACCCCGACTATGTGGACGAAAGTGATAATTCGCCCTCCTTTCCACCGTTGGATCCGATCGACTTTCCCGACGTCTCAAGCGTGTGTCAAAACGAATCCCCCATGCGCTCGGACCTCGACGAAGTGCACATAAACTCATTTGACGACCTCGCTGAGTACCTCTTAAAAAATCCTCCACAAGTCTCCGGTGAGAATAACCGTATCGTTCCGCAGAAAGAACCCAGTCAACAATCGTCGACGAAAGATTCACCCAGACCCTCCGCGATAGAAGAATATGATCCAGAATTTCCCGGCTTCGAACGATCTCCGCGGCAGTCCGCGTACTC
Source organism: Andricus curvator (assembly GCA_932195095.1). Classification (NCBI taxonomy): domain Eukaryota; kingdom Metazoa; phylum Arthropoda; class Insecta; order Hymenoptera; family Cynipidae; genus Andricus; species Andricus curvator. The sequence continues at coordinate 58,398 of CAKNYM010052791.1, forward strand.
CACGTATGAACGTGCTGAACTCGAATAAACAGAACTCAAGTGAAGAAGGGAGGGGAGGCCTCCGCCAAGAACGTCGCACGAAGTTGCGCGAAACCATCGAGCGCTCTCATGGCGCGTCGACTTCGTCCTCGGCGCCCTCTTGCATCGAACGTAATTTCGATCGTCAAGCAGTGGCATCATCCGTTTTCTTCAAGAAATCTGGTTCGCGCTACAAATTTAGCGATCCAGAAGCAAAATTTCAGCATCATCGACATTCAACTCCTATGAGCCCCCCACGCCTGGAGCCTGTAGTCCGGTCCGTGATCATACGGCCTGCAGAAGAAAGCGATACCGCCCACCGGAAATCGAAGAGAAATAAGAAGATGGGGAAGTGAGACCCACAGACGTAGGAGTTTCACGTTTTTAAAGCATCACATAGGTGCCACCATCCAAAAATAATCCGCCCTTCTCAGGACTAAGTGCCAAATATAAAGACATATCGGCCCTTTTCAGCGCCACGAAACGAATTTAACGAGGAATATGTTCTGTACAAAAACATGATTTTCCGGACCCCTCAATAAATCCCTTCCCAATCTACATATTTATTCGAAATTCATCCCTCTATGTGTGCCTTTTCAAATTGTACGTCCACTGTCCCACTGAATTATTAAATCAATAAATTGAAAGATTGGACCACTACAAGGGAAACGGAGACAGTGAACAATTACACCTGGATGTACCTGAACCGTATTCCTCTACCTGAACCAAGGAGAATGAAAAGGAAGAGAATTATGAAGACCTTATGAAGGGAGTTGTGCCGGTTATTTTATTGTAAGACATTTGCGGGGAAACTGTAGACTGTAACCACCTATCTTACGGTCGTGAGACTTGGTTACAGCTAAAACGTTCCTGCGATTTATCCGGGAGCGGCTGCAGTTTGCTAGAATGGCACCCACTCCGCGTGAAATCTTGTGGTTTTCCGGTTTCTTTATGAGTCGAGACGGAAAGCCTTCGACCTGACCACCGGACGCGTCCTTGGGTTGCGGATAGAGGGTCCTTGTACCTAGGGTTACCTAGGTTTGTAGCTATATTGAGCAGGAGCCCAATATAGCTACAAACTAAATAAGTAGTCGCAGAAAATGGTCTCGTTATGGTTCTGATGGAAAAGCTGTTCGTAAAACAACAATGATAAAATCAAACCTAGTTGTAAATGCGGTTCAAAGCAATCGAACGCGCAGGGCTCCCGACAATAAATCGCACAACAATGCCGTCTACCCTAGATTTAGAGGAGCCAATCAAGATGGAGTCAATACGGTGGACAGAGGTGTTAACATTTTGTTTAGATTCATACTTTTTGTAAAGAAAGATCATGGCCCCAAAGTAAAGTTGTGAAATTCATAAAGCTCAATATTCGGCCAGTTTTGAGAAAAACGGCTTAAAAAAAATTGTCCCTGGGCTTATGTATTTGAAAAAGCCGTCTTCCAAGTCGCCGAGTAGCTCAGCGGTAGAGCGCCCGGTTTGTGATCAAAGGCTGCGGGCCGCGTTATCGCCGCCTGCATTTTTTTATTTTTTATTTTTCGTTTTATAATTATTTAAATGTTTATATACTCGATTCCCTCTTAAAATCTTTGTCGATTACACGTTAATAAACATTTAATATGCTTTTTTCCAATGAAAAACTCACATTTTCGGGGAATTTTCTCGCTTAAGAAGGTAATTTTTATAAATTTTATAAATTTAGTTATTTATTTAAATTTTATGAAGGAAATATAAAATAGGAATACATTTCAAACAATTATATTTGAAATAAGATATGAAAATTTGATCATGTAGATGAAGATTTTGAAATGAGAGTATAAGCGAAATTTTTTCTTATAATTTTATTTCGATTAAAATATCACGAATCACAATGAGAGAAATATCGTAGAAAAAATTAAAACTAGAATTCACAGTCAGTCATTAAATGTTTGTTATTGCGTAATTGGCAACAATTTTAGAGCGAACGAAACATATAAGCGTTTAGATAATTATAAAGCAAGAAATAAAAAATAAATGCAGGCGGCCAGAGTAGAGCCTGCAGCCTCTGCGCACAAATCCGGCGCTCAACCGTTGAGCTACTCGGCGACTTTCGAGACGTGTTTTTCAAATTCATAGGTCCAGCGACAATTTTTTCTAAAGCCATTTTTCTCAAAACTGGCAAAATATTGGGTTCTAGGCATTTCACAACTTTACTTTGGGATCATGACCTTTCTTTACAAGAAGTATGAAGCGAAAAAAACACCACCTCTGACATTCTCGATAGAGTGCTACGATATCAGTATGGCCCTTGAGCGAAAAAGTTACAACGCGTGGCTGCATGCTCTGTGGTGAGAGCAACACCCAGAGATCTCGCAGGTTTTGCAACAACTGCTGCGAAACCGTGCCGAGACAGTAGAAAAAGAGAGGCGGCACTGAGATCAACCGCAGGCAGGCACCCAGTAGAGGAAGAACGATGCTTTAGGATCAGGAAAAACACCGACATCTAGGTTTCTCTCAAGCCCAAAGATCTGGCTCAAATGGATGACGCGCTTCGTGGAGATTTTTCCGAAGAGTCCGACCTCTGGACCATCAGTTGTGGTGTGTATGATGCAGCGAGAACTTTGGCTGATGCTGACCGTAAATCAAAAGCAACGGCTGATCATAAGACGAAAAGGCGCATGCATCAAGTCAGTATACAGATAGGCTGGGCAAGATAGTATGCGGCGCGAATTCAGTGTGCGATTGACTACATAACATCTGGCAGGAAGTTCATTGCCAAGACCCGATGGTTCGCACGCGAAAATCAGCACGCGTCATCACACACTCAATAAGTCAAAGCTTCTGATCATCAGATAGCAAATTCTTGACAAAATAAAAGTACTATCTGACGCTAGGAGAAGTCTAGACTGGATAGAGAGGTGGGTCAGAGAATATCAACGATTTTTCGCTGACTCACCTCGACTCTTTCGAGACTCTCCAGTTACTGTGAACACGCGCGCAAATCAGAAAAAGTCGATTCATTTTTGAGGAGTCTTCTACCAAGTCCAGCATCCACTGAATGAAGACACATAGAACACAACTAGCTTCAAGGAACTTTTCAGTTACCTCATAAGACTTGAGGAAGAATGCCCCCCTTATTACTACCGTAAAAGTAAAAAATTATTGAGGAGCTTAAAGAACAATTCCGCTGCGGGACCAGATGGTACTCCTTCCGAAAAAGTGTAGCTTGTTTAACCCTATGAATTACAGGTCAATAACTTCTCTGAACACGCTGTTTAATATCTTTACAGCCATTCTAAATGAAACGATTGATTGGACAATCGGACGTCTGTGGCGAAAGATATATGAACAGCGCAGATCAGTGAAAGGCATATCAGGATGTGGAGTAAACCTAATAGTCGTCTGGTGCGTGTGCAAAGACGCAACATTCTACAGGAGCCACCTGTCGATGGCTGGATTGACTACCGAAAAGTTTTCGATTCAAACTCCCACAGGCTTATCATCTGCCTGTTGGAAAGCTTAAGGGTGCATTCAGATATAGGTGGATACATACAGAGGCTAATAATGCCCCTCTGGAAAAGCAGATTTACTATAGATCTCAACTGCAACAGAGATCTGAAATATGAAAACCCTCTGTGAAATACCTATCCGACTCTATTGACAGGTGTCATAAGAAATTCCTCGAATTTTTTAACTGGAAGTATTAAACTTCCAGAATCAGTATATACTGAGCTCTGTAAAAAGTTTGATATGTGAACATTGAAAGATCGTAGGACTGTACAAACAGATATTCTTTCTTAATTTGTTAAAGGGTTATATCAACTGTGCTTACTTATCATTGCAAATTCCATTAGTTCTCTATGTAAAACGCCACTTGATTTATTACATATGTCGTTCACTAACCTCCGAACCGCTATTGAGCCCTATGTCTAGCCCTACATTAATTTGTCTAGCTCTACCACTAGTTTTTCTCACTGATTCTTCTCTACGCTAATTTACCGCAATTACTCTTATTTTTACTTAACTCTCAATATAAGTGATCCTGTAATTGGTCAATGACCGTTGGATACATAAAGGACTAAATAAAAAATATATAGTGAATATGCTCTTTGATTCATCGAACCCATATATTTATTTGATTCAGTCATATATTTTTCTCATTGCAGAATATTATTCCTATAAAGTCAGAGTGATATGATGAAAGAATGTAATTAGCAACCAATTAATTACCGTAAAAAATTAGTGTTTTAATGTGATTTCAACTCAATGTGAAGCTTTAAACGAACTTTGGATTACAGGCGATATTGAATTTCAGTCTTAAATTTTATTTTCTAAATCCGTTATGTCTGTTCCCTGTCAAATAATGGAGTTCTAGCTCGTATGCTTGATCGTATGTTTTATGATATAATTGATGGATTGCTATAGCGTTTGCTTCATGGTTTACTTCTTGTTTTACTTGAGGGTTTGCTCGACGGCTTGCTTGAATATGTAACTGACGGATTACTTGAAGCTTTGCTTGTTGGGTTGCTTCATACTGTGCTTCACGGATTACTTGAAGATTTTCTTGCTGTTTTTCTTGATTGTATGCTTGAGGGTTCACTTGAAGGTTTACTCTTGGTACAGCAGCAGCTTCATCATCTGCAATAACATTTTTCAAACGACGGTTCATACCCAATCGCCTAAGATCTGCAGGAAGCAGGGTTACAAACTTGTTGGTATCTCTGTTAAATACAATATTAGTTTCACCAGCCAAATCAGATAGTGATTTAATGAGATCTCTGTGCTTCCATCCAATTATAACACGATTTCGTGCTATTAAAAAACAATCTTCATCAAATTTAGTTATCCTGTCATTCACGATTCTTCTTAAATCATTTAACCCTTGATCATCTTTGTATTCAAATGTCTTTATAGGAGGAAAGTGCTTACCCTCAGATTCAGGAAACAATTCCTCTAAGCTCTGTGTTCTCAATTCTGTAAGAAGAAATAGAAATAGGTAAACTTTTCTACTTATAATTGAATATGGATTAGAGCAGTCAAATAGAAAAATGTAAGTGATATATTTTGTTGTTATAAAGTATGTCTGTCGCTCTTACTGAATATGAGAGACACTCACAGTTTCCGGTAAAGGGTGAACAACGATATATAAATCCTAAGCTTTTATTTATCCTTACTTCACATATTAGTTTTGTTGCAGCGTTTTAATATAATTCATGTAAACCTTTTTCTACATATTTTTCAGCATAAGAATTAATAGCCTATCCAATGGATAGTAACCACTGTCACTCTTCTTCTATATCTTAGCCTATGTTTAGCTTATTATGTTCCCATGACTCGCTTTCTACCTCAATATAATTAAGCCCTTAGAATATTTAGTCAATTCTTCTCTATGCATTCTCTGGATTTAAAGTAGTCGAATTTCACTAAGAATGAGTGACATAACTATATTGAAATGTACGTAACTTTTCTACTTGTCAGAAGTCACTGAATAACGATGTGAATTTTAGTGATTTTTTAATGATTTTCACTAGATTTTTGTTGATCGAAAAAAAATGGTTTAAAGCTATCAGACACGAAGAAATTGAATATGCCAATCGATTCGACGGGAAAACTTACAGTAAACAAATAAGCTGTTTGCGTGAAACTTGGGTATAAATTGTATATTGTTTTCGAAAAGTGCCGTAGGGAGGTTAGGAAAAGCGAATACTTCCGATATTTTTAAAGCCTCATAAATCGATTAATTTTCATGTGCTGACAACGCAAGTGACCATAAAAATATACAAAAAAAGTCATTTTCAAGGTTATAACGAAAAAAAATTTCCTTTTGAATAAAAATTTGGAAAGAGGTATCCTAGGGGCCACGGGGTAGCGTGTTTGTTGAAGAAATTTTATCGTGATTTATCAGGAGTTCAGGTTGACGCCAATTGAATGATTTCAAATGATGAATAATTAAAAAGAAATCATGAAAGAGATTTTATATGCGAAGTTTAGAATTATTAAGAAAGTATTTTAAATTACAAAAATAATAAACAGAATATAATAATATGAATCTTATAGATACATATTGAGATCACGGAAGTTTTGGCGAAATAATAAATAAATAAAAGGAAATTAGTTAAATATTTAAATTAAATATGGAACGTTGGAATTCGTATACGTAATAGTAAATTATGATGTGAAAAATACTTGCAAATTATTATATATCGATAGCACTGAAATTTATTCTGCACTTACACGCAGAAAATTTGTCTTGTAAATAGTATAGAAATAGTCATGAAATCCTAGATGGGGCTCAAAATTTTATAAAACTCGAATGACTTTTATTTATTAGTATACAAAATTTGAGTAAGAAAACAAATTCACTCCACGATGAATTGCATGAAACTTGTGAATATTTTGTATTCGGTTCTAGACACTATTTATAAATTAATAAAGTGAATAGTAGTGCGTTGATACTGTATGAAGTCCCAGACAGTCTGGGAAAATCTATCTTTGCAGTCGACGGAGTGCAAAAGAGACTGTTGCAACATTAGATCCAAGGAAAAACATTTTTTCCATCAATTCAGTAAACATATTTTTACGGGTAATTCAAACTTTCTCTTTTATTTCAATAATGCTAATATTTTTAACGTTAATAATATAATTTCTGAAAATATTATTTTCTTAACCTCTCATTGGTTGAAATTTAAAATCTTAATATTTGAAATCCAAAGAGAATTAAAATTGTTTGGATAAAAGCAATTTTTTTCTTTATAATGACTAAATATGGAATTTATAATGTAAAATTAATAATGTTATTTGCTATTAAACATTTCACCATTTACTTTTCCTTCAAATTAAGGGAAAATTATCAAGTAATAAAAACTTGTGCAAAATGAGTTCCTTTTCTTATTCATTTATAACTGAAATATTTTTACTATGCATTAAGTAAATATTAGTGACAAATCGTTTCCAAAGTAAATGATTTCCTTGGAAAATAAATTCTAGCTATAGTTTACCATATATCAAACAAAAATCCAAACCACCTCAAATATTTCTTTAAGGTTAAAAGTAACCCAAGAGAGTATGGAAATATAGAACTAAGATATCAGGGAATGTGAAAAGGAATGTATTTGTGATAGGTATCAATTTTACGCGTTGCTAAAGGTCGCATGACTGGATATGCATCTATCATAAAACCAACAAGAAAATTAAAAATCTTTTGGAAATATATGCAAAACAGATGAAAATGTTTTAAAATATAGCAAAAATGACTAGTTGCTAGATTTATTTAAGATCAACTTCAGCGTTTTAAAACATCTTCTCAATTTATAGTGTGGCAAATTAATATTGAGCGTTACTGGAAATGTTATAAAAAATATTGCTAAAAAATAAATGTCAGAATTAACTGAATATAAGCGATATCTGTTAATATTGAATATTTTAAAAATTGTGTCAATATTATTTAGCAATTCTCAATTTGAAAGTTGTAGTTTAAGACACGTGCACTTTACTGAGCTGTCTCAGTGTCTAACGGAAGGCTCTGTCTCTCTCTTACGCAATGTCTATACCTTCTTTCTATAATCGCGTCTCCTTTTTTTGCGGCGATTCGCAATAGCTGTAGACTCCTCTTCGATATCCCCACTTCTGACACGCTAAGAAAGCATGTAATTACCCTTCCAATCTCTCTGTTCTCTCTTGCTATGCGATCTCCTCAGAACTCATGATGATTCCTCACGAACAATTTCAAAGTTAATCCATCAAAGTTTGACTTCTGCCGTGTGGCCCCACTGCCATACACCGGTATTTTATAGAAAAGTGTGGAACGTAAAGTGGTCGACTTTTTAGCAATCACCTCTACACGTTTTGGATTTGAATCGCGAATTGGATATAACAGCTATAAAATTCATGCTATAAATGAGAAACCGTACCTTGATAAAAAATTCAATTTTAAGATTATCGAATGCGATTATTGATTTGAGTTTATTTTTATAAAATATTTTAAATTGCAAAATGTTATTATGAAATTTGAAAAATCATTTATTTTAATAATTAATTTAACTATTATACTAATAATGTAAATAATATACAATATAGAGCATAAAATAATAATAATGCACAAAGTTATTGTTTTCTGAATTAGGGTGACTTTTTGATGCCTAGCGTATTCAGCATAAACAAATAATTTTTTATCAAACCAAAGGATCAGCCTAACATTTTCTATAAGGGAAATTATTTTTTGATTATAATTGTATTTTTGAGCATATTGATTCTTAAACCCGATCCAAATTTGGTTACCTTGACCTACAGCTTTTGGTTGCAGTAGAACTTCTATTTCAAATGTAAATAAAATTATAGATATGATATTAAATTATTATATATTTACCAACACAATTCATGAAAACCACTAAAGCGTAGAATAGACTGCCGATGAAGTTCCTCATTTTCTATCATAGATGATAGATGTTTACGGAAAACTTCATTAACGGCGTCACAAATGTATATTCTACAAGATGTTTCCAATATATGCTAGTCACTACCTCAAGTATGCCACTTGTCCTTCTAGTTTAAAGTCTCGGCAAAGATAATTTTCGACTCACAAAAATATTATAATTTAAATATTTGTTCGAAGCATGACAAGAGATTCCCATTCTTGATTTCCGCAATTCAACCTTGTCGGATTAGTTATTTGGATTTTAAGCAGAGTGGATTTATATTGTGTTTTCTAATAGTCAAGAACATTTTTGAAATATTTTGCATTTACTAAGCTAGATTTTTTATATTTTAAAAATAAACAAGTAAAAATAGAGAGAATAACGTCTCTATAAAGGGATTGTTTAATAATTTTTTAAATTCCATTTGGGATAAAACTGACTGCTGTTCTATGCTTTATATTGTAATTGATCTAATTTCTAACAATGATCCAAGTTAATATTTCGACATATATACGAAACTATCCAGTTTTCTCGCATAAACAATTGTTCACAAGCAATTTGTTCTGAATCTGAATTCCATTTATGTTCAGGCTTCATATAATTAGAGTAAAGTGGTAATGCCAGCGAAGGACTGTTTTTTATTTTGATGTTAAGGTTTAGAAGAAAAAGTTATATATAAGCACTGAAATAAAATTGTCCTTCTAAAAAATTGCATTTGTATAGTTTATCGAATCTATAACTTCCGAGTATAAGTACACTACCGTCGAAAATTGTCGGTACGATCTGGGAAAGTACTTTTAAAAATCACTGCTGACTTTGAAACGTGATTACTCGTTCGAAAATGGAGCAAGAAACTTTCTTTAAAAAAGGTGTTAAAAAGTTTATTAAATTACGCCTCAATTGAGTCCTAAGAGAGACATTTGTATGTTTTGGAAAGAATATACTACGTGAGAAAATAAAAAAAAAATCAAGAATTTATCGAAGTTTGTACCTCGATTTCAACTTGTGGCATGGTATAGGACAGTGGTGGCTGTCATGCTGTGACTTAGAATACTTAGGGAAAAAACTGAAATTGTCAGGACGTAATCTATGAAATCTCATCTTCAATTTGAGTCAATAAAACTTCAAAAATATTCAGAGATTCCCAAGATATGACAGAATCCAAAATTCCTGGACAAAATCCATAAAGTCGATATTTTTCTCTTGAATTTCGTTTTCGCGGGTTTTTGTGGTCGCTCATTACGAAAATGAAATTTAAAATTTTCAAAAATTAATACTCGAAATGGCGGATTCAAAATGGCGAACATTGTAAAGAAAATTTTGTGTTTTTTGCTGAAATTAAATACGGAGGGGTTTTTGAGGTCGCTGGTCACGAAAATTAACTCAACAAATTAAAATTCAAGATGGCAGATTCAAAATGGCGAACATTGTAAACAAAATTTGGTGTTTTTTGCTGAAATTAAATACGGAGGGGTATTTGAGGTCGCTGGTCACGAAAATTAACTCAACAAATTAAAATTCAAGATGGCAGATTCAAAATGGCGGACATTTTAATTGAAAAATTAGTATTTTTCGCTAAAATCAGTAATGAGGGGTTTTTGAGGTCGCTGATCACAAAAATACACCCTATATATACTACAAGAAGTGCACACAAAAAACCGATTTCTATAGATTTACAATGCGCGCTGACTAGGCACGAACGCAGACCTGATTTCGGGCCTAGTCAGCGCGCGGGCGACTTCACATAATGTCTACTTGTAAAAAAATCTGAAAAGAAGTGGAAGCTCCGATCATGCGATTTGATTCCTGATACTTTTTCGCACATAAAACAATTGGAGGCTTCGCCGGATCTCGCCAGATCACAACTTGATCGTTCAATGTTTTTATGTATCGTAAGCAAAAACATGAATTTGAAGCAGTCACATTCACGGAGCATTCATGTTAACTTAAAACATGGAATAATTGCTTTTAAGCATGAGAAAATTTTTTACACACCTTCAGAATTACCTTCCATTTCGCAGATTTATTTTCCAATACTTATTAACTGACATATTCGTATTCACTTCAGGCTTCTTGACGCGTAATTTGATAAGCTTTCTGACGGTCTTTCAAAAAAGTTTCTCGCTCCATTTTTGAACGAGTAATCACGTTTCAAAGACAGCAGTGATTTTTAATAGTACTTTGTCTGATCGTAGCGACAATTTCCGGCGGTAGTGTAACTATACAGGGTATCCCACTACCTATACAAACACTTATAGTATGCGACAATGAACAAAAGCATGAACAAAAAAAGTCCTCTAGCAAAATGTTCTGCGAGGCTTTGTTTGTACAGAAAAAAAGCTTCAAAGTTGAGCCTAAGCAATCAATGAGGAACGAGCTTTAGGGACCACTTGTACGTGTCTCAAAAAATAAAGATTGAGCAACATTTAGGAGACAGGCGCCAACTCATGGCGAATTGCTCAGCGTACCTGCCATTTGAATCCCAGGGCCCACCATCTGAGGAATGGAGAAATCTGGTGGACTGCTGCCGTGCTAAGGGATGACCATTGCTCATCGGATGTGATGCTAATGCAAATAGTTCGACTTGGGGTAGTAAGTGCACCAACCACAGGGGTGAGTATTTATTAGATTACCTCTCAACTACTGATTTAACTTTATTAAATCGGGGTGATACACCTATCTTCGTGACATATAGACGTCGCGAGGTAATTGATTTGACCTTATGTTCGATAGGTATTGGCAAAGTGTTCAGGGGAGAGCATGTATCGTCGGATAAGTCCCTATCTGATCATAGACAGATATGCTTCTTCTTGAAGAGGAAATCCTAACGAAGAAATCTCTCAATAAAAATCAATTTGCCTCTCAAAAAGGCAGATCTACCGTTGGCGCTCTCTATGCGTCTACCTCCTACATTAATAATAATACAATGCGGAAAGGTGAAGTAGTAATTGCAGTGTTTTTAGTCATAGAGAGGGCATTTAGTAACACCCCAATTGAATCCATATACGGTTCTGCTAAAACATACGGAGTTAGTGACACGGTAAACAGGTGAATGCAGTCCATGTGGAAAATCAGAACGGTATGTACATACTTCGCTGCATGGTAATGGAGTGAAGACCGAAGTTTCAAGGAGATGCCCACAGGGATGAGTTCTTTCATCCAACCAGTGGGCGCTTGTCATTGATGACCTGATTTGTGTTTTAAACGAATCGGGTTTTTACACTCAAGGCTATGTAGATGTCCTGTCGATCCTGGTAACAGGGAAGCATGAGTGAAACTCATGCAGTGAGCGCTCAACGTAATAGAGCAATGGTTCAGGGACCGTTGTTTGTCTGTTAACCCGGACAAGACAAAACTCCTGTATTTTACCAGAAGAAGGAAGCTTCCTGACCTTACAAATCTTAATTTCTACTGTAGGGAAGGAAAAATTTCAAAATCTGCAAAGTATTTAGGAGTAATGATTGACCCTCAATTAACCTGGAAACTCCATGTTGACGCAATGGTAATCGCAATGATAATCAGCCCCATAATATCATTTGTATCTACGATCTATTTTCCAAGGACTGAACTAATCAGTAACATTGAGCAACTGGAAAGCCTTCAAAAGGTTTTCTGCTTGGCGATCACTGGTGCTATGAAGAAAACTCCAACAGCAGTTCTTGAGGTCATTTTGGAAATCCAGCCGTGGCATATTTTCGTAAGGAAGATTGCAGCAGCGGATGTCTAAAGACTCCTAGTAGGGGACAATTTCGGTGATGTTGAGGTGAAAGATACACATGGTATCAGTAAGCGCACGCTATGTGAGGATAATAGTCTTGTTATGCAAACTGATGTTATATTGAGGAAATTACCCTTCATGACCGTGGTACGGTCAACCTCGCTCGTTCTAGTATTAAAGCTTGTATGGAGGAAATTTGTAAACGGGCTTATAGAGGCCAGCACATTTACTTATTTTGCGACAGTCAAGCAGCACCTAAAGCTCTTATATCTGAAAAGTTTACTTCCAGACTACTCTCGAGTTGCCTTCAAGATCTTTTCAAGGTTTTTGTTAAAAACTGGGTCAGTCTGATCTGGGTTTCCGACTATAGAGATATTGAAGGTAATGAGAAAGCAGATGCACTTGCTAAGATAGGAGCTTCACATACATGATTGGCCCGAAACTCTACTGCGGTATTCGTACACATCGGCAAAAAGAGCCCTTGGTAAGTGGCTCTCGGAGGAGCATGTGAGATATTGGAAGGGAATCAAAAAAATTGTGCATTCTTAGAATTTCATATCTGATACATGTACTAAGATGACTAATGATCTCTTGAACGCGGAAAGAAGGCAGATTAATGTCGTAGTTGGGATGCTTACTGAACACTGCCGACTGAGAAAACACTTTAACAACATGAGAATTGGCGACAACCCTCGTTGTCCAAAGTGTCATTTTGGCGAGGAGACAGCTCATCGCATATTCTATGAATGTAATGCACTGACGTGCCTCAGAAACAAATACCTGGGGGATTATTTTCTCGAACCAGATGGCTTTCATGATATCTCCTGCAAATCAGTTTCGCGAATTTTCAGTTTTCATTTCTGTCTTTTTAAACTGAAAATGTGACTATTCCATTTTTGGTTACAAACTTATATTTTTAAGTTGAAAATTAAACTATTTAATTTGAAATTCATCTCTTTTAATTAAAAAAACATTCGTGTTGAAAATTCATCTTTTTTGGTCGAAAATTTAACGGTTTTGTTCGAAATTCGTCCTTTTGGATTGAAAATTCACCCTTTATAGTAAAAAGGACATCCTTATTGTTCGAAATTTCTTCTTTATTTAAATTTTAATCTTGTTTCGTTGAAATACCAAATATTAAATCTTTCGTTGAGAATTCATCTTTTTGTTTGAGAACTGAACTATAACTTGGTTCAAAATTTAACGAGTTTGTTAAAAATGTAATTAGTTTGTTGAGAATTTAACTATTTCTTTAAAGTCTTCTTTGTTGTCGAAACTTCGGTTCACTATAGAACAACTCATTAGAAACGCAAAAAAAAACAGAATAAACGTGAAATCCGTGTATAGCCAACGGCTTCGTTACTTGGGGGGGGGGGGCGCCCCCCCGTTTACCACCGCGGGGGGACTTGAGGGGTTCAACAATATTCCAGAATTGATAGCGTAGTTTGTGGATGATGCCCTACTAAAGCTCAATTTTTTTTACGCAGAAAATCATCCACTTTTATTTATCTCATTGAAATTTTATTGTAGGATACCTAGAATACGAGTTATTTCCCAAAAACAAAATTGTAACATTTTCAGCTATAAAATGACAAAACATCAGTATTTTTGGAAAGTCGTAAATCTAAAAATAATTCTTATTCTATTTAAAAAAATTATTCAATTAAATTATTTAATTGAAATTTTGTATTATTTCACTAATTCTAATTTTTCCATTCTGAAGCAATAAGTTATGAAAACATTGGATTGATAGTGAAGGTGAGGTAACTTGTATTACAAGTTTCACAATACTGACTTTTTATTGTTTCAATAAAGCTGCATGCAAGGCCGCAGCCAGACAAAATTTTCAGGGTTGGCGTTATTTGCAGAGGCAGACTCGCAAACAGTTAGGAATGTATATACGTACATTATACATTATGTATATTTTTCAAGAATTGGGGGGGGGGGGGGGGCGCGGTGTAAGCCTTGTTGATGCCCGACCCTGGCTCCGATCTTCGTTAAAAAATAAAACGCAATTGCGTTCTATGAATACATTTTTGTATTTATCACGTTTCCCATTTATGTAACCATCCTTTAATTTGTGTAATAGAAACTTGAATGGAAAGAAATGTTTGTAAATTACCATTTTTTTAGACACTCCACAGGGTAGATGTAGTAAAAGGAACCAGTAATAAGACGCATTGCATTTATTTTTTTAAATTATTGATTATACTTTTGCAGAATTTTATTGGTTTTGTCCTGAAGCACCACCTTTTCTCAAAATGTTTTACTAGTCAGCACTGTATCTAGGTTTATAATATCTTTGGCTATTGTATTACTTTTGTCCCAAAATTTTTCCACGGAAAGTGGATATTTTTCAGTACATTTTTTATCTCCTTTTTACTTGTAACCAATTTTAAGAAAAGCTTGTACCTACTTTACTGAAACTTATTCGGAATTCTAATTGGACGCCATGGGAACTTTTGTTTTACTTGGGATAGTCTTACAGTATTATCTTGAAAAAATCATTTTCTTGACAGCTCAAAGAAAAACACACAAAGAAAGATCATTTTCGTTTCAGCTTATTTGTTTTATTCTCAAAATAAGTTTTTTTTTCAAAATGAGAATACTTCAAGTGTGAAGTATTCTGCTACTCAAAACAACATCCAATCGGCAAACATTTGAGGACCGGCCTTTCTCTGTGCTTGCATTTTCTTAAATGTTTAAAATTTTTAGATTCTTTCCGCATTTTGGTCTATTTATAATTTGCAAATAAAAATAATATCAATTATACGATTTGAAAAATATATTAAGATCCATTTCTAAAATTCAACACACCTTTTAAGGCCATATTGTGAGACTTTTCATTATAATTGATTGCCAAAATTCTGGGCCATTCTGCATACAATAGGAAAAAATATATAATAGATATCAGATGAAAACATTAAAACCTTGACAACAGCAAAAGTAAAAAAATATAGAAATTGATTAAATAAGGCTTTTAATGGCTTCTCCATGACTAAGATAAAATAGCAATATATAATAGAAAAAAAGTTTAAAAGATCAAAAACAGTCTCCTAACTACGAAAATCATGGTTATTTTCTCAAAATCCTGGTCAGTTTTTGTTTGAACAATTTTTTCTTTAATTTCATTATTTATCATAAAAAAATTATAAAATTATTTTTAGCATTTCTAATCAAAAACAAAACTTTTTTTTGTTTTTTTGCAATTTTTTCACAGGATAAACCGTTTGCAATTTACAGTGTTACAAACAAATTATTTTTTAACAAAACTAACATATTTGCACAGTTGTACCTCAGAATCTATTGCTCAGAAAAATTTAAAACTCATATATTTTCTATATCGAGGTTAGATCTCTTAAAAGTAAAATGAAATCATCCAGTTCATGCTCTATAAACTCCCTTGCTTCATTGTTTATAACAATCATTATAAATAAAAACCCTTAATGGCCAGAATTGATTTTTCTTAGCGTAAGATAAAAGGCTATAAAATTTAAATAAACTTCTTCAGGGACTCAATGCATACTTATAACATTTCGGGATAAAATAAAATTGGGAAATTATATTTAGTTGATTTTGACGTTCAGAACTGCAGGTACATCAAGGTGATGCTTTTAAAAGGCAAATCATTTTTACAAAGTTTGCTAAATACTAATCGCAATTTTCTAAGGAAAATTAGAAAAATATACAACAGAAACAAATTCTAAAAATTGAAAACAGAACTCTGTTGAAAAGTAGCGCATAAAGACCCTGAATGTCTATAATTAATTTGGAGGCCTTTGATTCCATGTCATTTCAAGAATGTAAAAAATGTTATTCTTCTTAACTTTGTTTTAACAATCAGAAGGCAATGTTTTTAAATTGGAGACAGGCTACATTACGTTTATCTTCTCACAATATGACCTTCTTATTGTGTCAATAGAGTCAAGAATGTCACACGATTGCATCGTTTTATTAAACTTTTCTATTTTTCACGTTTTACATTTTTATTACCTTCTTTTTTAATTATTATATACAGTCGTAGGTAAATTTATTTATTTGTATAAAGCAATTAGTTGCTTTCCACTATTAATTTAGGAAATATCTCGACTAATCGAATTAGTAACTTTCTACTTATCTTTCTTGGCTTACCGTTGGCTAATAGAACCTGTAAAATTTTACCTGTAATTACTTAAATTTTATCAATTTTGATTTAACGAATCTAATTTATATTTATTGAAGCTGATGCTTATTTAAGGCAAATCATAAACAAAACTGTATTTTATTCTCTGCTGGTGGAGTATGCGCACACAGCCCCTATTAAGGTTGTTGGAGCAGTGTCCAAAACAATGGCGAAATCTGTGGGTCACTCAAGTTTTGTCACTTTGCACTTCGAAAAATTTGTTGCTGATCCTCATTTTTAAATATTTAATTTACAATAAAATCTTATATTTGCGGGTTACTAATTGTTTTGAAATCATAGGTTAATCCGTAAATAAATTAGAAGACGGGTATTTTTCTAAAAATCATATTTGGTGCCAAAGAAGACAAAAATATTGTTTTGATCAAGAAAGTCACAAAAGTAAACATTGATTTCATTTTTACAAGTGCATGGAAGAAAATATTATAAATCCTTCAAATAAATTAATTTTGTACTGTCTGTTGCTCATTAAAAGAATGGTTTGATAGATTTCCAAAAACTTAAGAAATTCTCGATGAAGAACCTCGCCTGGCTGTTCTGACCATAGCCTTTATAGACCTTAATAGACCTTTATCACCTCCTAAATTTCTAAGGCTTCTAAATGTTCAAAAATTGCATGCACTTTAAATGTCATAGGAAGGATTGTTGCCTTAAATAGTTTCCTACGATTTTTTTAAACTTTTGGAAATTTCATCAAAAGAACCATTTCCTTTCATCAAAAAATATATGTTCACAATTTTGTTCATTTTCGTTAAGACTGACACAAATGGCATAACAACCAAAGGAGAGCAATTTTGAAGAACATCTTTGTCTAATAAGCCATCAGAATTTCTTTAAAGTTATCAGCAGGCATTTCCCTCGAACAAATTTTGCCTCTTTCTGAAACAAAATGCAAGAGTAGAATCGAATAAAGTAAAATGAGATATACATACAACGTACCAGATTATAAAATTATTTTTAAGTAACAACTTAGCAGTTTTTTATTTTAGAAACCAACCTAGATATTGCCTTTCTTTAATCGGCGCCTCTACGAACTCCTTAGCATCTGCCCATACAACTGGTTTTTCTCCTTTGATGATCAACTTGGAACTCATAGGTATCACTTTGGTAAACATCTTGCAAAATCTTGGACTTTTTCTCCACATGGTCTCTATAGTTCTCTGCCACTGATTTTTTCCCTGCACAAGACCTCAAAAGATTAGTGAAAACTCCCATTTTGTTTGTCGCAAGATTCAATTTAATATTTTTATAATCCTGAGTACCTGATGAAGAACTTTCTCGATTTAGATTAATTTGGTATTTAATTGCATCAGTTTTTATTTATTCCTGTTTTTTAACAAGCAGTTTTTAATCAATTCTTTTAGCTTCTGAATTTCAGTGTCATTGAACGAAGGTGATTGGGTCTGAAATAATTTGCGCAAGAAGTGCTCTACCTCCTCATCGGTGTTGAAACGCTGACCTCCCAACGCCTCTTTCAGTGGTCTAAACAAATGGTAGTATCAGGGTGAGAGATCATGGATATAGGCAGGATGTTTGAGAAAAGTCCAGTGCAGTTCCTGCACTTTTGCTTGAGTTAGAGTAGCAGTATTAGGCCTAGTGTACTGCGGATGGTGGTGCCCAGTCTTTTGGACTAGTAGGCTGCCTTAGCTTTGTCCAAAAGCTTACAATAGCACTCAGCCTTTACCTTCTTCCTCTCGCGAAGAAAAGCAACGAACATAACTCCTTTATGATCCCAAAAAATCGTTGCGAACACCCATCCCCCCCCCCACATGTGACGCTCGTTCTAGGCCGCCACGCATGAGGGGTGTTATTTACGTTTTCACGCCCATCTATAAATTTGTTGTGCCACGCAAATACTTGAGTCTTCAATAATGTTTTACTACGAAACTGCTGCTTCAACTTAAGCACTATTTTATTGAATTCTTGCGTTCTTTACTCAAAAATTTTATTAGAATGCGTTGTGTAACAGACACTGGGACTTCTTCCTCACGCATCGCGCAAGCTCCTGAACCAAAGAGAAGGAAGAGGTCTACGAATTACTGATCAAGTGTGAAATGACCCTGCTTCTGCCTCCAATTAGTGCTCAGGCGATACGGTCGCGTATGTGACACTGCTGAATAAATTTTGGTTTATATTTCGCTGTTTCTCGTATCCATATTTAAATGCCGCGATCTGTATCTGCCTTTTATAACCTTTTTATGCCCTTTTCCTCTAGCACGCACACACATATCGCACGACTGCATTATTTTAGGTCTTTTTGGCGGGTTTCCCCTATCAATTTTATGTTGGAAAAATTACACAGGTAAAGTTTCTGTAATCACAAATTGAACAATTGAAATTCGAAAATGTCTTCATTTATTTTTTCCATCATTCTGTGATAGTTTCATGTATCTTAAATGCCAGAAGTTTCAATACATTTGATTTAATTTTTAATGTTAGTTGTCGAATTAATAGTCCAAGTTATTGTGAGTGTCTCTATGCAAAGTTAGATTCACAGTAATGGGTAAAACTCGAAGAATAAATTTAAATGTCAAACGACAAGTGTGTCCTGATTTTGAAACTGTGCACAGAAAAGCAATTTATGGTATAGCAGTTTCCCGAAAGAAATATTGAACCACGCACGTGTGTTTGGCAGAATTTTTATGCACGGTTTACATCTAGATTTGGTGTGTCCTCAAATGTTGTAGTGGAAGATGATATTAATAACGTAAGCCACGAAAGTGATAACCTTAATGTAGTAGAGTATGAGCAAGATGATCCGTATGAACCCGATATATCGTTAGAAATGAGTGAAATGAACGAAGAAATTGCTAGGCTGCATCTAAACGTCTCACCTCTCGCCTTCTAACGCTGTTACCTGATGATCTTTCAAGAAATGGTATCCTTTCGAAATTTTCAGTTACAAAGTATATGGTGGATGAAGCACGGAAACTAAAAATGGACAAAGGCGTTTATTATTTGCCTGATCTATACAGTGGTCATCCTATTCCTAACGAACATCTCAAGTTGGCACAAGAATATTATTTAAATGATGACTTGGATTGTACTAGCAGAGTCCAAATAATAATGACGTCATAAATGTTTATAAAAATGGAAAAAAGGTGAAGAAGGTAAAACGTTTCTTGATGCGGAGCATTAATGAAATGTACAACATTATTGTAGAAGAAAACCCATCGGCAATCATTGGAAGATCAAAATTTTATTCACTGCGGCCAAACTGGGTTATCATCGGTCCTACAAGGGAAGTGTGTGTCTGCATTTACTGTCCAAATTTCGAACTGTGTCTAATCGCTCTTCAAAACTTGATAAATGAAAAGTCTGCGAATCTAGAAAAGATTCGTCACGAAGTATTTTCGGTCATAATGTGTTCTTCTGCGTCAGAAAAATGCATCCTTCAAGAATGCAAGTTATGTCCAGGAGCTGAAGGTTTAACAAAACAGAAACTTAACATCTCAGAAGAGGTAGCTTGTGAGGAAGTGACTTTTGCTTTATGGAACAAAGACGATTTAGAAAAATGCACAACATCATTTAATACATTTCTGGAAGAACTAAGACATCGGACAGGGAAAGCAAATGTCCATAAATACGTGAAAGACATTCAAAGGGAAGAAATAATCAGAGTAAAAGAAGAAGCGAAAGGTAATCCGAGAAACATGCTTCTACACGGGGATTTTGTAGAGAATTGGAAAAGGGTTTTGAAAAATGAAATTCAAAGTTCTTACTGGAAAAGTTTGCAGATCTCAATATTCACAGCAGTTTGCTATCGCGGTGAAGAAACACAGAGTTTTGCTATTGTCACTGACGATACAAAACATGATTCTGCGCATGCTGTTTTAGCCATGAATCGTATTATCGACAATTTGGAAGAAGATTCTCAGGCTAAATCCATTCAACAAATTACGATTATCACAGATGGAGCACCTGCTCACTTCAAAAACTGATTTCAATTTCACTAGTTATCAGAATCACTAGTTAACAAGACATGGATTTTCTCTGCAACAGGACATGGAAAAGGAGCTTGTGATGGAACCGGGGGAATTTTAAAATATTTTGCTACTGATCACAATCTAAAACATTCACACTTGGAAGCCATCACCGATGCTAAACTAATTTTACTTTCTACACAAGATTTAAAAAGTTTTCGACAACTGAAAACGCGAGAGTGGAAGAAGTTGCCGTCCATCCCGGGAATACAAAAATGTCACATTTGGAAGATGGAGATTGATAAAGGTGATATCAAAACTGCTTACAAGGCCAAAACTGCTAAGTACGATTGGGCTCCTAAATTATCTACAACAGCCAATAATTCCTCTTCGGATCCTGAGGACTCTAATGAAGAATCTGAATAAGTAGATAATAAAAATCCGAAAAGGAGGGCTTAGGTATTATTTATTTATTTTTTAAATTGAGATTCAAGCGAAGTTTTTTACATCATTGAAAAATATCTGGATAGATGTGAAATATATTTAAATATATTGAATACAAAAACTTTTTAGTCAAAAAATTTCTTATCTTGACATTAATTTTGTAACTTAAATTGTTTCGGCAAAAAATTTGAAAATTCGCTTTTATGAAAAATAATTTTCTGATGATAAAAATTGTTTAGCCCACGTAAAACTCACATGAAGTTTACCTCATATGAAAGTTTTTTTTTCAATATTGAATAAAAATGGTAGGTATTTCCATAAGCCAGGAATGAAGAGAATTTTTTGTTTATGAAAATTGAATTTTTTTATTTTTCTCGGAAATGATACAAGATATCATAAATGAGTAACAGAACTTTTTGTAGAACTTTCTTAACTGTCCAAACTATTCCCTTAACATTTTTTCTTATCTGTTGTTGTTTGCAAGGAAAATGTGATAATTCGATTTTATGAAAAAAAGTCTCCTAGCCACAAAAGTTATTTAGCCCGCATGAAATTCACAAGGCAAAAAATATAAGTGTGGATTTTTTGAGAAAATCGATTATTAACATTTTCAGAAAAACCGCCGCCATTTTGTTGATTTAGAACATTTTTCAAACTTTCTCGCAGATGTCTACTTTATACGAGATTATACGAGTTTAAAAGAAAAAATGCAAATACGCATAACTCTGTAAACCAATTTTTTCTCACAAATCGCAAAAATAGGTATCGCCTCATTTCCTATAGAAAACAACATATTTTGTCCCCGAGAGATTCTGCAACTTCAAGCGTAAAACCTGCCTGATTTGAAATGGATTCGGTCAATGAATGTTATATTGATTTATGCGCAGAGAAAAATGAATAATCAAACTTGAAGTGTCAAAATTTAGATGTTCATTTTTATCTTCTAGATGGTGTCAGGTACCTCCCAGGAAACAAAAATCCACTCACTTGCATTTGAATGGGTTTTGAGATATTCTGAATTGCGTATCTGTCACTGTAATTCCAGATTGTCGCTCACAGGTAAGAGTGAGTTTCGAACGAGAATATACTTTTTGTCCTACTTTTTTGAGTACCATACTTTTTGTCCTACCCTTCTTGAAAACAAGCATGTTAAGCAGGTACAGGATGTTTGGTATACTTGGCAATTTTAGATTATAAGTGAAAGAAAGAAATAGCGTACTTTGCTGAAGGGAGACTATGGGGTGCAGCGATACAATTAAAAAAAAAATGGTTTAGATAATTTCCTTCATATTCTCACTTGCGTGGTGCAGTGTATGTGTAGCGGGCGTAAAGTGTTATGTAGCGGACGTAAAGTGTTATTTAGCGGGCGTAAAGTGTTATGTAGCGGACGTAAAGTGTTATTTAGCGGGCGTAAAGTGTTATGTAGCGGGCGTAAAGTTTCATGTTGGCCCGGCAGCGGAGTGCGCATGTGCGAACGTCACTGGGCTGGAAGCTGCCACATTACGCCTGCCTCATGTGCATGCAATGGCGCGTTTTCAAGGGGGGTCGGACAAAAAAAATTTTTTTTATTCGGCCGCATAATTCTTGTTCCCATTGAGTAACGATTATGAATCAGTATCAACAGAGATTGAGAAATAATTAGCAGATAGTTTAAACTGTTGCAGTAATTATTTGAATGATAAATTATTTAGTTACCCATGACATTTTTAGATAATTCATTAATAATTGTTTACTATTTGGAAAGGAGGTGTAGGTTTGTTTTGGAAAAAGGATATAAATTATTCTGGAGAAGGAGTTTTAATGAAAGTTTATATAATACATAAATAATAAATACTCATTTGATAGAAATACTGAATGAAAATGTTCGCTCGGATGGTTGAACATATTGTTTGCAATTAATTATTTATCATTCTGAAATTATGGACCAACAATTTGAATAAATGACTACAATATACTATATAAGTATTATGACGACAGTTTCATCAGAATAGACACAGCTCTGATCAGTTTTTATCAATCTTTAAAATTAACATCTTTACTATCTTTCATACTAATATAGAAAGTATTCTCTCAGTGTTTACTCAGATCCCTTTTCTATAATCATCATACTTAATAAATAATAAAAAAACATAAAATAAAATATCATAAAATAAATAACTAGTCACCCTTTGGACAAACGGCTTCAATTTTTGAAAGTGCTCCCCATATCTTAAAAAACATCTTCGGATATTTGAAGGTCAACTAAATCAGAAATATGATTACTTTTTATATCCATTGCATCTTTACAACTAGTGTCTTGGATTAGATCTATTGTATTTGCATCGACGTAGAAGAAACTTTTGATTTCAACCTGCTTTTGGCATTCTATATCTTTTCTTTCTTCAACTCTTGTTCGCCTTCAAGCTCTTCGGTTTCTCCTTCGTTTTCAACTTGATTTTCGCCTTGGATATTTTCTACACCTTCTTGCAATTCTCGTTCGCATTCAGCTTTCTCTGCGACTGGACTGTCTGATTCGCCTCCAATTACTTCATAATCGGTAAGTTCTTCATCGATGTCACTTTCGGCAGGTTGATCATCGATGTCACTTTCTACAGTTAGAAGAACTTTTTCGCCTTCATCTACCGGTTCTTCTGCACTCTTTTCTTTTGAGATCGGATATCTTTGATCGAATGTATGTGCGAATTTGGTCCATTTCTTCATCGGCAAGCACTTCAGCGACTTTCAACTTTTCTGTTATATAATATTTTACAATATCTGAAAAATGAAAGTAAATTAGTAAATGAACATATACACATTAATGTAAATAAGAGAAATATACTGGAAAATGTATTTTTATGTGTATACTGCAAACCTTTTAAGCACAAAATTTGGTCTTTTTCTAATTTGTATGGCGGCATTGTAACCAATTACAGCTACCGCTACGTTTTTTATTAATTGTGAGAACATCTTAACATAATCTACGCTACATTTAAAATTTTCATATCCCTTGTAAGTATTTCTGCCAATTTAATCGGAAGCGAAATGAACAGGACAATTACAAGTATTAAATATTGAAAATTATTTCTGAAAATTTTATATTACTGACTTTATCACGGACTCACCAGTCTTCCTTTTTTCTTATTCTACCGCCACTTACTCTGTGAAAACTGTAAAAAGCAGTACCATATTTATTATCGTGATGTACTTTATAGTTGCAAATCACACTAAATGTATGTATAATAGAAACCTTTTCCTGTTTCCAGGTGCTGTATCGCTACTCTTTGGAGCTCCCTGTTTAAGGATCTCAATACGTTTAATTCTTTCTTTTTTCTAAGAGTCATGATTTTGCTTCCTCCTAATAATCTCGAACTTTTCTCTACTTGTCTGCAAGTTCCCTGCAATTCCTTTTCCTTCCACCCATGTTCATCCTCGGTTTCATTTCTGCAGGCTGCTACCTATATCCTGGATTTTTGCTACTGAAGAAGAAATTTTGTCCTGTAAAATCTTCTTCTCTTCAGCACACATATATATCATCTTGAAAAAATGAACAATTAGTTTTCAATAGAGAAACGAAAGAAGGTATAGTTTACAATGAATTATCAACGGCCAATTATTATGGCCAACGGCCATACCACGCTGAAAAACCCAGTTCTCGTCAGATCACTAAAGTTACGCAGCGTGGGACGCGGTTAGTACTTGGATGGGTGACCATTCAAGAATACTGACATGAGTGCTGTTGGCACATCGTGGGTGTGGTGAGCCCACACTTGGAGTTATTTATAACTACAAGAAAAACCTAAAAACACTACCCGAATCGGGTAGTGTCACGCCTACCCTGAAAGGGAAATGGTTTAATGGTATATATCAAGCTGTCTGAAAAAATCCTGGAAAAAATTCCTTGACAATTCCCCAAAAGCAATATTTAAAAGAATTAAAAGACAAACAAAGAACAAGTCTTATTAATAATTATTATACTGGTTCTCGCCTTACAAGGTATACCGTGTCGAATTTATCATAGGAACATAATTTACCAAAATTCTCTTCCATTTAAATTTCTATCTATATCATATTAATAGAAGGGAGGTTTTAAAAATAGGAAACGTGAAACATAGAAAAGTTTATTTAAAGAACGCGATTGTGTAGTCAAGGGTGTAATCAAGGGCGGTGATCAACAATGTTAGATTATTCTATTACCGAAATCTTGAAACATATACATAATAATAACATAGATAACTTTTTTGAAAAAATAAGAAGGCAATGTTTTGAAACTTTTGTAATCGACTTTTTTGGAAATAGGTCGTTTTTTATGGGATAAAAAATAGATTATTTTTGTTCTCAAAAAAAAAAAATTTAGTAATCGCACATAAAAAGTGTTCTTAACCACTTTTATTGCATTTAAGGGCATGTACCAGATTGTCACGTGACTACTGAACTCACTTTAAATCTGTTACTTTAAAGCTAAATATTTTTTACTTAACCTATAAATATCTTTCTCATTTTTTACGCGACATTTTTTAAACTTTGAAACTGCCACAAAAGTAAAAAAAAATTGCTTCAGTTGTGACTTACTTATTAAACCCCAGTAAGTGATATTTGCCATATAGACTATTTTCCGGCATATGTGCACGGCAAAATGATCTCTAATTTTGCTAATGGAATAGTACGAAAATCAAAAGCACACTAAATCGCAAGGCTCAAATTTTTAGGTAATTTTTAGTTATTTCAGGTACTAATCCATTAATGAAGTTTTCTTATCGATTGCTTTCGATATGAAATTTAGGAAGTGAAGCGTACCACTCAATCTGTGTATTTGTATCTGTATTTGTATTTATGCAGACGGTAAATCCCCAGAGCTAATTGTAAGTGATGAAGGGATTATTTTTAACGTAAATAAAATGAAGTGAAATAGATTTCAGTGTGTAAATAATTCTTGTTTTGCCATTTTGAAGTAATACCTTTGTAAATACGTTATTTAACTGGAGGTGACGTAGCCTATTTACAAGTTTCACAACATTACCTTTTCATTGTTTCAATAAAGTAAAAAATGTTACACAATTGCCTGCTCATATTAATGTGATCTGTTTGTCATGTTCCACGTTTTTATAACCTTCTTTTAATTAATATATACATATATGCGGACGTCCGCATGAAAAGGGTCCTTATAACCGGTATGGAGTTACGCATAGAGCCATAAAGCACTTGTTATACTTTTTTTTCAAACATGAAATATAGCCACTTCCGATTGATTTTGAAACATTAGTATAGTGTCAATATATTCAGTCATGGTTTTATAATGAACCTCTACTCAAACCTGAAAAAAATAATTTAGACCTTGTATAAGGAAGAAGGCGAATGTCTCGTAAACTAGAACCGGCCATAAGGGCCATTTTCATGCGGACGCCCACATATAGACCTAAATAGATTATTATATGTATATGTTCAAGACCGGGACAAGCATACCCCGGACAGGCCTCCCCAGGATAATGATCATCATGGTACATCCTCCCAGGGCATCACCTACCACAGAAGCTAGTCATCGCCAGTCATGACTTTCCACTCGCTTGATGCTTCCCAAGGCATCCCTCCCAAAAAGTAAAATTCAAAGTCTTTAAATAAGAGGCTAAATAGGACATTCCTACCCACAAAACAAAGACCCCCGGAAAAGTTCACACAACGAAAGTATCCGGTTTCAAGTCACTGAGTACTGAGTCAACGGATGGCTCCTAAAAGGAATAAAAACAATATATGCTTAATATGTTATACGGTAGCGAGACCTGGACATACCAATGAAAGGATAAGAGACTCAGAGAAAAAGTTGTCTTGAAACAGAAGGATCGTCCTCTTGCCTTTTTTTTGAACCACTTGAATATCTTTGTTACTTAAGCAGAATTCTTTGGCTGCTAGAAGTGAAGTTTGTCGCAAAAGGATGTTTTCTGCAAAAAAATTCATTTTGAGACAAACGAAATTAATTTTAACCATAAATTTAAGAGGAAATTCTATTTTTGTCAAGAAGCATCTTTACGACATAAGAGGAAATTTCTCTGAGTGAGTAAAATTAACGCGATTGGCATGCAAGACCTGCTTATTGTGTGCGCTAAAACGCTAATGGACAAAGTCATTAATGAGAAAATTCTCAAAGAATGTTGTATAGAGGAGACACTGTTTGACAAGAGTGAAAGAAATTTGTGGAGATGGTTTGAGCATTTTGAGAGAATGAAAAAAAATTATGTAGATAATACAGGAATTCTAGATGAATCTAAACATGTATACCCCCCTTCCCATAATACCGCCTTGCACACTTCCCTTTCTAACTTTTCACATATGAATTTCCTGATCCCCGGCCAGAACCGAGTGAGCCACGCTTACCGTGAAGGGAATTTGACTAAATGTTATAATAATAAAAAAAAATGAAACTCAAGGTAATTATTAAAATTGAAAAATAAATTGAGATATATTTCTGAAATCTAACAAACTTTCTAAGGCCAGCAAGAAAGTCTTATTGCGAGACTTTTCGCTAAAGTAAATCGTAAAAATAAATTTCAGTACAGGAGAATAGAAACTGCGGAATGGATTTATATTTGTCAATTTAAAAAAGTTTCTTTAAGTATTTCCTCCCGCGAGTGAATCTGCATACTTCAATAAGATTCTAGCTGAATTAATAGGACAAAAAATAAATACAAGTATTTTTCATAGTTATATTTATTTTGTTCAATGTTTCATTTTCCTTATTCCAAAATATAATTTTTAATCTGAAGTGTGACTAAAATGCTAAAAGCGGGTGAACGACTGTTAGGCATTATTATTACATTGAGAATTACCTGGGTAACGGTAAAAATAATATAATGGTAATATTGCCGACTAGAATCTGTGGTCGGAAATAAATGTATTATTGTTTAAATTCATTTTATTTTATAGGCAGCTGTTGAAACCCAGACTGAAACAAAAATTTTTCGCCAACTCAAGTTTTATTATCTAACTGATGATATTACAAATATACAGAAATCATCATCTTAATTTTTAAAGAATGGATTCATCGCGTTTTGTTCGCCTATTCAAAAATTATATCCGATTACAAAAAACTTGAATAAAAGTAAAAAGCTATACAGAAATTCTTCAAAATATTAAATAATGGTGTATTGTTAATGGGATTTTCTTCAATGTGGCAGTACATAATACAATGTTGGCCTATTTCTCTTGACTTTTAAATTAAAATTATTTCGTAAACTATGGCTCTATATGATCATAATCTATAACACAGATTATTTTTTCAAGGTCAATATTCACATTTTACACTGAAATTTGATTGCAAATGAAGTCAATTGTAATTTCAACACTATTTTCTCTCTATTTCATTAACTTTCAGAATATTTTTTCATACATTTATGAATAAAAAGTAAATTTATGGATGATGAAAAAAATAAGCGATTTATTTGGTTTAACATAGGACGATGACATTTATTAATTTTATTGAGAATATATACTACAATAATTGGAAGAATTAAAATAGTTAATATACTTTATTTATAATACAAAAACCACTACTTGAAAACAATAAAGATCTTTAAATTATCGAGCGTGGTAATATTCGCGGTAATATTAGGCGGTCTTAAACTTATCGAGAGTTTATAATTTATACGGTGGCATACGTTCTCCTATACCTAATCCCGGCATTTGATGTTCGCTCATCGGATGTATTATTCCGTATTGATTAACTATAAACGGATTGCCCATATTATCACGCATTGCATGGATGGGGGTGTTATCCTGGCCAAATCCAATCAGGTAACCATCCCTTTCTAAGAAATTGTGTGGACCCATGACTGGACGTAAGATAGGTGCTTCATGTGGTGACCCAGTGTACTTGTACCACACGTTATCACCTTCAGTTGCACTATATCTCAATACCCTTTCTCTAGGCGACACTTGTCTCCAACTGTAGCCAACTGAAACACCAAGAGAAAGTTTTTAATGTAAATAAATCTTGCAGTGATTTCATATAGGGTCAGTACTGCTCTCTTAAAATTAACCAGAGAAATATTACTGATTTCCAGTGATATCTCACTGGTTGAAACAGCAAGAACTATCTCACGGACAATCAGTGAGATTGCATTGGTTCACTCAAAGGAATTCCGTCACTGGTTTAATCCGTTTACTCAGTACTAATAGTCATCTGGTCGTACGCGCTGTCGTCCGACATCTGATTAGGTATAACACTTATCATTCATCACTTTTGTGCTGACCTTTGCAGAATTATCTTTTCAAAACCACACTTTACTCTCGCAACATTGCATGAGGGCCAGGCTGCAACATAATAAGATATAATATATTGCGCCTAACTCTGGAAAGGCCCGTCAAAGCGTCGCTCAAGGTCAAACCCAAGTGGCGAGGTGCCTCCCCACTTTCAAGCGAAAAATATGATATCCCCTGCTAATTACAGTCGGGCCCTAAATATTTTTAACACAAACACTAGTACACAATAAAGTTTGGTTTCACTCGAGAAATGCAAAGACCCGAAAGGCGATACACGCGTACCCGGCGACTGGAGGTTCATGTCTTGGACACGTGGAACGCTATATTACTGGTTGAATCTATCATTTCATCACTGGTATATTCAGTAACCCTGTTTTATTTGAGTCAATTACAGGTTCACCCAGTCACGATTGGAAAAACACTGGTTCACCAGTAATGATTCAAAATACTGACTCAACTACTGACAATTTCACTGGTTATTTTTAAGAGAGCGGTGAGTGTGACACGAAATTCATAACTTATACTTTGATTAACATTATTATTATTATATTATTCTTATAGATAGGCTGGTTCAATTAAGTCCCATAGCACTGCAATTAACCCTATTGTACTATGCTTTTATTTCAAAAACCCCACTAAAACAGAGATCGCCTGCCCACGACAGTCCTGACTGCTAAAGTATCATTGAATTCCTTATGTATGAATATCTTTATCGCCGAGTGACTCCACCGGGTATGGGCTTGTGAAAATTTCACTTTACTAAGATGAGCTTAGAACCACTGCATGAATTTAATCATATTCAGTGATAACCTGCGGCTTAATCCGACTTCATTAAAAGTACTAGCACTTGCCTGTACGCTTGGACAGGGTAGAGGAAAACTGCAGAAAACTATCTTCTCGAGTACAGCCGGTTTTCCAAATGTCGAGTTTGAATTTAGACATTCGATATCATCGACTGTACATCAGGGTAGTCCAACAATGCAATTTCCATACATCGCCCCCACCCTCCCCAATTTGTTCGACTCTTGAACAAAATAAACGCTTTTTTTAATAAAAATGATATTGAGAGATCCCGCAAGCCCCATGAAGTTTAACACGTATTTCAACTTACTTTTAATTTCTCAGTTATAAATTAGAATGAGGCAATAATCAGTTAAAGTTACCCACAATAATTATTCAAACAAATGTGTTAATATTTATAACAATATCCTCTTTGAATAATGCTCGAAAGTTGGGCTTTTTTCTTAAAATTTCCAATATTTGTCCAAAAATAATTGTTTAAACAAATTAGAATCATTCTTTAAATAGTATTCTACTTTTTGGAATAAATTTTGACTCTTTCGCTAATGTTTTAAAAATATTAATTTAAACGAAAAGACTCTCAGTAACTGCTTCAAGGAAAAGTTACATTCATATTCAATACGACCCATATGGAAAATTTGAAGAATATTTTTAATATCTGGTTCTATTTTCAAAAAAAAAATCCATAAAAAAAGAAAGAGATCTTTTTAACATATTCTCTCTGATATCTATTTATTTTTTGTCCATAACTAAAAAGCCAAAGCAAAGTTACAAATCTCAGAAAAAACTTGCAACTTTGTGGCATTACTATAAGAGAAGAGTACATTGTTTAAGTAATTATATATTTCAAATTGTATTAATTGTTAACTCACTTTAAGAGAAAAATGGACAAAAAATTGAAATTTTTAGAAAAAGCTACAAATTTCTACCATTATTCGAAGAGACTATTATTCAAAATAATGATAAATTATTTGAGCAATTATTTTTGTTAAATTGTATTAATAATTAGCTCACTTTAAGTGAAAAGTGGACAGAAAGTTTAAAGTTTCTGAAAGAACGGAAAATTTCTAGATTATTCAAAGAGAATATTATTAAAACTAATAATAAATAATTTAAACAATTATGTTTGTTAACTTGCATTAATTATTACTTTAATAAGTAAAAAGTGGACCAAAAGTTTTAAATTTCAGAAAAAACCACAACTTTTTAGCATTACTATAGGAAAAGATAGTTATAGCAAAACCCAATTTTTCACACATAATATTAACGATTTGTAATAAAATTTATAATTATAAAATTAGATTGCGCTTTGGTACACGTTTTAAGGGACCAAAAAGAAAGATCGAGTTCGCTAAGCAACATTTTTTGACCAGCGGTGCTGGTTTTAACAACTAAAGGATTAGTAAAAAATCAAAAATTCCATTTTGCGGTCAAACTATTCAAGATATGAAAATAATGAACAAATAATAATTGTTCACCCAAGAAAAGATCTGAAAATTTTTTATTTACCATTTTGTTAATATGAACTTTAGTCGAGTGCGAAGCGCGAAACACGTGATGGGAATGTGTTTTTGGAAGCCGAAAAAGCTTTAACAAAAGAGGATCAACAATCACTAAATTACATTTGTCGGTGATTCGACCTTCAATTCTAAAAGGTCAGTGCAGAAATTTTGAGGGAAGAGCAACTTTCGCCTCGGAAAGAGCGTGGAAGAAGGGTTGCCAACTTATAAGATTCATGTACTTCAGCTGAACGAAGCTGTCGGTAACGTAGGTTATGAAAGGTAATGATGCACATAAGTCGCAGATTCGGATTTTTTTTTAAGTTTGAATAATTTAATAATTTTAAAATGTTTATTGTGCCAAAAAACTTGTTGGGTGCTGCCTGTAAAAAAGTGAAGTCGGATTGATTACTGACTGGAGTCCTGAGTACTTGTTTATATAAATATTCAGAGTGGCAACAATACAGTCAATCTTTCAGGTTATGTTTGTTTTGCTCGAATGCATTTTTGTAGAGTTTCGTTCAGCTGGAGCATGATCTGGAGTTAATGAATTTTATAAGTTGACAACAAATCAACACAGAATCATCTCTTTACTAAAAAAAATGGTTCCCACTCGGTAATTGTTTACTTTACACATTTATCACCTCTTAAAAAACAAACATCTCAATATCAATATTACTACATTTTTGGTACGGGCCGATAAAATATAAGCTCATGGATTTCTTTAATGAGAGGCATGTAACTTTTTGTATAATAAGAGAATAAGCTTTTTTAATTAAAACAATTTTGCATAGGAAATAAATATAAACTGCGATCAAACTAGAAAAAAATACGGAAAGTTGTAGTCGTTATATATATATATATATGTTAGGCAATTACGTACCAGTAGAATTAATGAGAACCGCTAACGCGAAGACGAGAGTACCTACGACCCTCATTTTTCCTATGTATCGAAGAGTGACGATGAATGAATATTCTCCAAAGTATGTCAGTATATATACCAGACGTTATCTCACTAGTCTTAAACGACTTTGTATATGTATATATATATATGTACAATTTAGATAACGAGACCGATTATCGCGCGCTGGAGCGCGCGTGTTTTCGTTATTTGAAATATTTTGTAACTATCTTTGAAATTTATGTTGCAGTTCGAACCAATTCGAATTAATCCGAAGCAGTTCGAAGCAACTTTACAATCCCCTTCAACCCTTCTCAATCCGTCTTTCAACCCAAAATTGAAACCCAATCTCAATACATGTCTCAATCCCAAATTCAATCCGAATGGATTCCAGGCTCACTTATCAATCCTTCTCCATCGATGTATCAGCACCAACTTCAACCCAAACACGTACCGAATCAATTTTTCTATCCGTGCTTCCAATCCTTTTGAATACGTGGGGCTTCTTGAATTCAACCAGAATGAATCCGACTGAATCTGATACCAGTCTGAATGGATGAATGTGAATCCAAAACCAATGCGAATTAATAGCACACCAATCGGAAACAAATTTTCACTCCTTCTCAGTTCGATGCCGAATCCGAATTAATCCAAGACACATCCCATATCCCAAGCGAGTTTTAATCTTTTTAATTCTCGCAAATCCGTGCGCTCACTTCGAATGAATTGGGAACCAATCCGAACCGAAAATTCAATTCTGTCAAATCCCTGCGGCAACATAAACTTGAATCCTAACACACCTTTTAATTCTTTTCAATCCGTGCGCCCAATCCAATAAATCCGTGGCTCAACCAAAATTTCTTTTCAATCCTTCTCAATTCTTGCACGTACAACAACTTCAATCCGACTCAATCCAAATCATTCCGAACTCGCCATTCAATTATTTTCAATCCGAATGAATCTATCCCCTTCTAAAAAATCTCTCAAATTTTGACAGTTTTCACGTATTTTTTAACGTTTTCCGGAAATCTGAAAATGTATCAGTTTTCCTCAATATTCGGTCCTCAATATATGGTGGCCGAGGACCAGCCCTTGTATAAAACCCTGAACATTTGGTCAGTTTCACGTATCTCACTAGTTGCGAGATCATTCAGAATTTTTTTTTTTATAATTTTGAAAAGAATCTTACTGGGTTTATTCATGGTGGTCGAGGACCGTTGCCCTTTACAAAACCCCAAAAGTTTTTCAGTTTTAACGTATCTTATCGTTTTGAGATAACCCAAAATTTTTGTTTTGTAAATGATTCCACTGGACTGATTCTGGGTGCCCGAGGACCATTCCGGTCAGGAATACCCTGAAGATTTTGTCAGTTTTTGCGTATGACTACTGTTCACACTGAGCTTCAAGCGGCGTTACGTATAAAAAAAGTGTCGACAAAAACTGAAGGCGGGGATTTGTTCGTACGTGTCCACAGTTTCAAAATCCGTTTGAATAAAAATCCTAGCTGCTCATTTTTTTGAGATGCCGCATATTCATTTTTTATGCTTTTTCACCGAATATAAGCGTATTTAGCATATTTACCAAATATAAGCGTATATACATATATGTATGTAAGTGTAAGTATGAGTAAGTGTGTGCGTATGGAATTATGTTTTATGAACAAGGCATATTGTTATGAATTATTGTAGTTCTTGAAGAACTGGTAGGTGGCTTCTCGGTAGTGGAAAACCTATACAAAGTTTTATCATCCTCATCACGGGGAAAAAATAATATAAGCTGTCTATCAATACCAGCAGATTACTTCACTCAATGACAAAACATACCTAAAATAAATAATTGTATTTTTATTTGAGACAGCTTTACACCTTATGACATGGATATTCCTGTTTTCTTAAATTTATGAAAATTTTGTTTCCATGGACAGTACTCCCAGAAAACTATTCGCCCGATTTGGACTGCAGTATCGATGACTTAAATTTTGATGAAGATTCAGATTTACCTATAAATGGTCCTGGGGATTTGCCTATAAATATGGTCCTGGGGAAAGCTGAGAGTGGTATCACACTTGAGCCTCGATTGTCCGGATTCATTGCGACCGAATGGGATCCGGATAGTCGAATATCCAGATCATCCGGAGAATCAGGACGATCGAAAATAGAACTAAATTGAACTCTGACGATCGAAAACTGAGTCAAATTCTACCGATTTCCAGTCCAAATAATCCGGCGGTCTGGATGATCGGGGTCAGGATAACCGGATTTATACTGTATTCAGTCGATGGATTGAAAATCTTCTTTTCCATAATTTACAGCGAAATGCAGAGAAAAAATTTACAAGATATACACACATTGAATCACATAAGGTTATGCACGCTACATGCGCTTCTGATCTGTAAAAAAGCACAAAAAATGATTTTGCGATATCTCAAAAAACTGAGCAGCTAAGATTTTCATTCGAACGGATTTTGAAACTGTGGGCAGGTACGAAAAAATCCCCGCCTTCAGTTTTTGTCGACACTTTTTTTATACCCATCGCCGCTTGAAGCTCAGTGTGTGTTAGTTCGAGGTAGTTGAGGACCTTCATCAAACCGTGAAACTTTGGTCAGTTTTCGCGGATCTCTTACCGTTTTCGAGATAAATAAACATTTTAAATATGTTTCTGAATGTTTAAATCTTTCTATTGGGTTAGTTCCAGTTTTTCGGAAACAATCATGTTCTCAAAACCCCTTAACATTTGCTTAGTTTTCATATACCTCTGATAGTTTTCGATATAATTCAAAAATTTTATTATTGTTTTGAATTTAAAAATCTCTTTATTGGGTTTCTTTGAGTTGTTCGAGAAAAAAACCCTTGCAGAATCCCTAAGATGTAATTATTTTTCACGCATCTCTGACCATTTTCGAGAAAATTCAAATTTTAGATTAAAACTATTTTTTAAATCAGTTCACTGCTTTAGATCGGGGTGACCAAGGGCCATCCCCTTTTAAAAATGTTGTCAGTTTTAACGCATCTCTGGCCGTTTTCGAGATAATTCAATATTTAGATTTTTTTAATTTCGAACATCTGTTTACTGTTTTACGTTGGGGTGGCCAAAGACCATCCCCCTTTAGAAATGCCTGAAAATGTTTTTAGTTTTCGCGTATCTCTCACCGTTTTCAAGATAACTGAAAATTTTAATTTAAAAAAAATTTTTAATCGTTTAATTGGGTTACTTGAAATTAGTCAAAAACAAACTCGCTCTACAAAAACCTTAAAATTTACTTAGTTTTCACATTTTGCTGAACATTTTCGAGATTCAAAATTTTGATTTTTTTTTGTTCTGAAATGTTTGTTTACTGGTTTAGGTCGGGGTTGCCGAGGACCATACCCCTTTAGAAACCCCTAAAAATGTTGTGAGTTTTCGCGTATCTCTCACCGCGCTCTATCTAGATAACTCAAAATTTTCATTTAAACAAATTTTTTAAATCTTTTAATTGGGTTAGTTCAAATTAGTCAAAAACAAACCTCCTCAACAAAAATTTTAAGATTTACTTAGTTTTCACATTTGGCTGACCGTTTTCGTGATAATTCAAAATTTTGATTTTTTTTATTCTGAAATTTTGTTTACTGGTTTAGGTCGGGATGGCCCAGGGCCATTCCTCTTTAGAAACCCCTGAGAAGGTCAGTTTTCACGTATCTCTCACTGTTTTCATGAAAACTCAAAATTTGTATTTCATTTTTTATTTAAATCATCTTTGTATTAAGTTAGTTCGAGTAATTCGAAAACGAAACCCCTCTGAAAAAAATTTAAAATTTACTTAGTTTTCACGTATCTCTGACCGTTTTCGAAATAATACTAAATTTTGATTTTTGTTTAATTTTAAAACTTTGTTTACCTGTTTTAGGTCGGGGTGGCCGAAGACCATTCCCTTTTAGAAAACCCTGAAAATATTGTTAGTGTTCGCGAATCTCTCACTGTTTTCAAGATAACTCAAAATTTTTATTTGATTTTTATTTAAAAAATCCTTCTATTCGGTTAGTTCAAGTTAGTCAGCAACAAAACCCCTCTGCAAAAATGCTTAAAATTTAATTAGTTTTCACGTATCTCTGACAGTTTTCGAGATTATTCAAAATTAAAATTGTTTTTAATTTCGAAAATGTGTTTAATTTTTTACGTCGGGGTGGCCAAAGACCATCACCCTTTAGAAAAGCCTGAAAATGCTGTCAGTTTTCGCGTCTCTCTCACCGTTTTCAAAATAACTCAAAATTTTGATTTTTGTTTGTTTGTATTTAAAAAATCTTATTATTAGATTAGTTTGAATTGGTCAAAAATAAAACCCCTCTGTAAAATCTTTAAAATTTTGTCAGTTTTCACGTATCTGTGACCCTTTTAGAGATCATTTAAGATTTTTGATTTTTTTTTCGAATTTTGAACATTTGTTTACTGGTTTGGGTCGAGGTGTTTGATGACCATCCCCCTTCAGAAACCTCTTAAAATGTTGTCAGTTTTCGTTTATCTCTAACCGTTTTCGAGATACCTCAAAATTTGGATTTTGTTTTGAATTTTGAAAGCACGTTCGTCCCTTTCCCCTATGTTTACAGAAACTAACAATAAATTATAACTAATTCGACTTAAAGATACTTATTTGTAATCCAAATTTTAAACTATTGTATTAATTCATTATAATAATTAAGCCACAAATGTTGACTCTTTTGAAATTTGCGCCTACTCGAATTATCGAATCTTTTTTACATTATCGACTTATCGAATCTTGCTTTCGATTCTCGACAGCTGATTGACTGATTCTATTATGACTTACATTAGATGTAAATGGCCAACTGAATTTACCAATAGGGTTTAGGGACTACGCATGAAGTTAGCCGAAATGCATGTACTTTTTATAATAGGGATCGTCCATATATTACGTAAGACGTTTTTCTTTTGTTTAAACGAAGACGAGAATAAAATTTCCGTGAAGTTGAAAAGGACACAACGATATAAACAAAAGAAAAATGTCTTACGTAATATATGGACGACCCCATAGGACCTAAAAATATCAATGGTCACATTATGCGTTATCAGTTACATTTTCTACATGCGTCGCAAGGTTTAAGAAGATTCTATCTAAAAAAAAGTGGTGTAACGATATGTCTCGACTTTTCTTTTCAAGCGCTAAAGAAGTGTGCCCAAGCGCAATGGTAATACCTGCTTTTTCTTTACACATACATGCAAAATTCTCGTTTGTGCACCGATTACAGACATCGAAAATGATCGATTCTGCTTCTCGCGCGAAGGTGATGAGCAAAATCCCCAACGTCGTTGAGCAAAAGGCTTTCACTAGTGAGCAAAATACTCTCCATGGTTATCAAAATATTTTGCTCACCACTTTTACTACTAGTTCCATCTAGCGTCGTAAATGGTAATTATGTTAAAATTTTGTTGGGTCAGTGAAGTTATATTTGATGTCTGTAAACGGTAGCAAATCTCAGGTTTTCGCAGTGAGCAAACCGCCCATTTGGCATCACGTTTCGAAATATACTACTTCAGGTCTAAAGAGTCTCGGAGACATGGAGATTTAGTAGAAACCGCAATAGTCAGTTTTCACACAAAACTAATACCTTCTTATTATTCTTCTCGATGTTTTGCAAAAGATAACTACTTTTCTAAAAAGAAGTGCATACAATTCTGCGTAAACTAAAAAAATTGTAATAAATTTAAATGAGGTTTTTCGGATTTCAATCGTGTGCAAAACTACGAATCTGGCCGACGATTCGATAAAGCAATAAGAAAATACACTAAAAAAAACAACTCAACACAACCTACTAAAGAAAGA
The DNA here is from genome assembly GCA_932195095.1 of Andricus curvator. Classification (NCBI taxonomy): domain Eukaryota; kingdom Metazoa; phylum Arthropoda; class Insecta; order Hymenoptera; family Cynipidae; genus Andricus; species Andricus curvator. The sequence continues at coordinate 96,316 of CAKNYM010052791.1, forward strand.
GAGAGAAAAACGACCACCACCCTACCCTACATTCAAGGTATCACAGAACAAATAGGAAGAATTCTCAGCAAACACAACATCCAAACCATATTTAAACCACCTGCAAAAATAGGACAACTTCTAAACAACCTTAAAGATAAAAAGGCACCTCTCAGTGACCCGCGAGTATATAAAATCCCTTGTTCTTGTGGCAAAGTCTATATTGGAGAAACCGGGAGCGCAGTGAGCCAACGCGTAATGGATAAAACATTTCACGCAATCAGCACTAGCTGAGCATCATATCGAAAGAGGACATAGCATTTTATTTGACAAAATAACCGTCCTCGTAAAAACGTACAATATTTTTCCAAGAAAACATAAAGAAGCAATCGAAATCTTAAAACACCCTAATGACATTAATAGGGACAATGGATATAATACCAATCCGATTTGGCTTTCCGTCCTCTCGGGTTTTTAAAATAATACTTGAATGGCCAATCAAGTTCGACCAGTCCCAACCATGGGGCGCTCTAGCCAATCACAGGCATCGTAGAGAATATATATAAGAACAACATAACCTGAAACTTCAGTTTAAGGTCAGCCCTGAGGAAGTGAACTGCAATGTTCACGATACGTCGGCAAGATTCGTATTTTTGCACACGACTGAAACGCGAAAAACCTCATTTGAATTTATTATAATGAATCGTCGTGAAAGCATTAAATCTATTATTAAAAAAATGGTATCATTAGTTTTTGATTTACGGCCTTACAAAAATCTCGGTTTTTTGTCATTTTTAACCGAAAATATTGAAATCATGTTTTTTGATAATAGCTCGTTTTCTAGGTGTCCTGTGGCCACGTTTCAGTACTTTTTGTGGCAAACAAGTTATAATATGTGATAGTCCGCAATAAAAGGGACCTGATGCCTAAAAAGTCTATTTATAGTTTTTTTTTACACAACCAATAGTTTTTTATTTGCTCGTTCATAATAAAAAACATTATCCTGATACCCGAAAAATTAGAATTGTTATTAAACTGCAAAGTGCGGCCCTCTTATTATGGCCTTGCATTGATCGATTGAAAATGTGTGTTTTACGTCGAAGGCGAAGATCTGTGCATAAACTAAATCTGCGACTTTAAAAAAACAAAGTTTAAAATTTTGGCAATTTTCTCGTCTAAGCCGCCTCTGACGAAAATACTTGAATGAAAAAGTCAAAAAGTAATTAGCTTCAAAGTATAAGATTTTTCCCGAAAAATCATCATTTTGATATATTCCATTCAAGCCATGGACAAATCTAGAAATGTGATCTTAAAAATTTTCAGAAAAATTATTATCTTCAGCACTGTCGCAACTAATACTTCTGTATGCACTAAGAGTTCCCTCAGATAACTTTTGTCTAAAAGGACAAAAACAGTCTCCTGATTACAAATATCTTGGTTATTTTTTTTTAAACTATTTTTTTAACAATTTCATTATTTATTAACAAAAAAGTTATAGAATCATTTTAAAATGCCTTGGCAAAAATAAAACTTTGTTGCTTCTTGAAATTTCTCCGTAAGATTTGAAACTTGTACATGGTCTATATCGAGATTAGATCTCTTAAAAACAAAAATAAATCTCCTGATAGACTAAAAAATTCTTGCCGTGAATTGTTGTTAAAACATTTATATTTTTAAGAGAAATTTATCTAGACTTTTTATTTGTTAACAAAAAGTCATCCAGGCCAACCAGTGGCAGAATTTTCCCTAAAACTGTTGCAAAACCTATACCTGTCATTAGTAACAATGTTTTTCGTCATAAACTCTCTTGCTTCATTGTTTATAACGATTCTTGTAAATAAAAATCTTCAGTGGGTAGAATTGATTTTTTTATTAATCTTTGAATAAAATATATTTTTCATGAATCCACGTTCCCTTGAATAATTGCAATTCTTTATGAAAAATTGGAAAAATGTATAAGCGTAAAACATTTTGAAAATCAAAAGCAGAGTTCTGTTGAAAAGTAGCGCATGAAGAACCTGAATATGCATAATTAATTTTTAGCTCATTGATCCATTTTATTAAAAAAAATTATTTTTCCGAACTTTGTGCAGACAATCAGAAGGCAATATTTTGAAAATGGAAGCCGGCTAGATCACGTTTACAATTTCAGTATACGGGCTTCTTATTATTTTAATAGAGCTAAAAATGTTACAAAATAACGTTATTTTATTAAATTTTTCTATTCTTCACATTCCCTATTTCTAGAACCTTTTTAAAATCATTATAAACAATCCTAAATAAGTATATACAATATTTTTACTAAGGAATAAGTTGTTTTTCACTGTTGAATTTTAGGAAATATCTGAACTAATCGAATTAGTAATTTTTCACTAATCTTTAGTGGTCCACTTTTCGCTAATCAAATCCGTAAAATTTCACTAGTGATTAGTTAAGTTTCAACAATTTCCATTCAGAGAGGCAATAAAGCATATTTTTCGTGATAAAAAAGCTATCAAATAAAAATAAGCTTTTTTAGATTCTCAAGTTTATCCTTATTCAAGGCAAATTATTTTTACAAATTTTGTTAAATAATTGCAATTTTTTATGAAAAATTAGAAAAATGTACAAACGAAAAAAATTTTGAAAACTGAAAACAGAACTCTGTTTCTTAACTTTGTTTAAACAATCAGAAGCCAATGTTTTTAGATTGAAGACACGCTACGTCACATTTACAATTTCACAATATGACCTTCTTCTTTCAATAGAGTTATAAACTTTTCAAAATTATTATGTACAGTCCTACATAAGTAAATTGATTTATTTGTATCAAGAAATTAGTCGCTTTTCACTACTGAATTAGGATATATATCGCCTAATCGAATTAGTAATTTTCTATTAATCTTCAGTGGGTCATTTTTTGCTAATCGTATCTGTCAAATTTTACTAGCAATTAGTTAAATTTTACCAATTTCGATTTAGGGAGACCTCAAAGTATCTTTTGCATAAGGAAAAAAATTCTACTGAAATAACCTTCCTTAAGCATTCAAGTTCATACTTATTCAAGCTGATGCTTTTTCAAGGCAAATAATTTTCGCAAAGTTTGATAAATGATTGCAATTTTTTATGTAATATAAAGAAAATATACAACGAAACAAATTTTGAAAAACAAAACCAGAACTCTGTTGAAAAGTCTAACCCATATTGACCAATTATAATCTTAAGATTGTACAAATTTATTATTTTTTAGCTTTATTCAAACTATCAGATGGCAATATATTGAAAATCGATACAGACTAGGTCACGTTAACAATTTCTCAATATGGCCTTCATAAGGTTCCAATAGAGATAAAAATGTCACACTATCGCGTCGTTTTAGTAAACTTTTCTATTTTTCACGTTTTCATGTTTATAACTTTTTAGAATTATTATATAAAGTCATAAATGATTTTTTTACCAAGCAATGAGTTTTTTGCTATTGAATTAGGAAATATCTCAACTACTCGAATTCGTAATTTTCTACTAATCTTTAGTGACTCACTTTTCGCTGATCGCATCTTTAAAATGTCACTACTAATTATTTAAATTTTACCAATTTTGATTCAGATAGCAAAAACTTATTCCTAAAAATGATTTTATAACATTTTTTCGTTAATAAATAATGAAATTGTTGAAAAAATTGTTTCCACAAAAACTGACCGGGATCTCGAAAAAATGACCAAGATATTCGTAATCAGGGGACTTTTTTGATCTTTTGAACAAAATATAGCTCGACGCAGACAAAAGTTTAACAATTTTTAGTCTCATTAATTGGCGATTTACGACTTTACAAAGAATTTTGAAAAAACCTTTTCAAAGTTTAGAAAATTTTGTCTCGAATCCGCCTATAAGAAAGATATTTTTAAAAGAAGTCCCTCAAAATTGGTAGAAATCATAAAGTCAAGAGCAAATCCTACTCTTCAGATCATGACCAACAACAGAAATAAATATTACGTGATTGATTTGGTATCAGATGGAAAGTCAGATCCCCAAGCAGATACTTCTTTGCAGGGAGTCCTTTAGGAATTTAAAAAATTTAAACAATCATTTTTTAAATTTAAAACCACTCTGCTATAATAAAGTCTGTCAAACTCATTAAATCAAGAACAAATTCTTCTTTCGTAATCTCGACTTAGAACACGAAAACATATTACGTGTTGCTCATTAATAATGACAAATATTTGGCCGTAGATTAGAAGGAGGGGTGTCAGTGAACTGAATATGTGTTCTCCATTTAACCTTGTTATATTTATAAATTTTGCTTTAAGATAATAAATTACATACGTAAGTTTCAAGAGTTGCTCAATAAAAAATTCGGGTTTCCCATTTTTTTTTCGAAAACTATTGGTTTTAGCAAGAATATGCTGATGACTGAAAATTTTTCTTTTTCTAATATATCTTTTTATTTCTCATCGAATTTCATATCTTCTTTCGAAATCCATTGAAAAAATTTCAAAAACCCCTGAATTTTTTTCTTGATTTTTTTCTAATTTTTCTTAGGGAAAAAGTATATTTTTCATGAGCCCGCGCCTTGGAGAGAAGATGGAATTTTTTCCTGACAAATGAAAATTGACATTTTTCCCAAAACGACACAAGATACGAAAAAAGTCAAAAGAACTAAATTGTTTCTCTGAAAAAGTTCTAGCAAAATTTATGTAGAAGCTTTCTTTTATCTCTCGTTATTCTCCAGATTTTGGCGAAAATATGTATAAAATATTTTAAGATTTTTTTTCATACAATAAAACAATACATATTTTAAGAATTTCAACCACTCGGTATTTTTAAAATAATCGATATTCTTAATTTTGTCTAACTTTCTCCATTATTTTTCCTACAACACGTTGTTAAAACTGTTAAGTTCTTTTTTGTTTATTATCACACCATAAAATTGTATTGCTGAAAAAAAAAAATCAATCCTAATCGATTTTATACAAAGCGCAAGAATCTAAAAAAATAACAAGATAGAAAAAAGTCTTGTATCATTTTTGCAAGAAACGTGAAGTATCTTTTTTCAGAAAAAAAAAATCATTCTCTCTTCTCCCTAAGACGTGGGAGCAGGGTAGACAATCATGGGATATACTCTTTACATTCAGATGAATCTAAAAAAAAAATCAAGAGAAAATAAAACGCTGCAATCAGAGAAAAGATTGAGTCGATTCAACAAAATATTTTGTTTAACGTACTTTGTTTGTTGAAACTAAAAAATGTTGTCAGCTCAAATAACCTTTAGTTATTTTTAAAAAACACAACGAATTAATTTGTTCAATTCAAAGTAATTATTTATTTGAGCATGATTAGTTGATTCAACCAAATAAATGTGTTGAGCGGAATATAATATTTATTAGAAAATGATGTGGTTAAAGTAACGAAATAATTTGGTTGATTCAACCAAATACTTCCATTAACTACGCTAAACATATCGAAAAGATATGAGTAATACGAACTGGCCATTAACAGTGCCAACTTAAAAAAAAAAACTGGTGTCTGCAACAGTGTGAAGAATATTTTTAACGTAACTACAACCTTTAGTTCGCAGGGTTCAAACCGGTGCAGGCAATCTAACCTTAAAATCCACAAGTGATGAAAGAACCCCACACAAATGTATGGATCGAACAAAATATTTGGTTGGACCAACCAACATATTTGTTTGGGTCAACCAAAATATTTGGTTGTCGCAACCAAAATATTTATTATGATCAACCAAACTTTATTACCCAAAAAATTTTATTGAATCAACCAAACATTTCATGTACCATATAGCAATGTATTTATTTGTTTGATGCAAACAAATTTTTGTTGAATCAGCTCAACTTTTTTCGGAATGTGGGATTTCTGAGTAAATAGACTTTCAATATTTTTGGATAAATATCTATTAGATTAAGAAATACCTCACGTTCAACAATAATGTTGAATATCTTTGGATTATTAACGTTTTAAATTTTTTAAATTTAAATACTCATAACTTTTTTAAACAAAAATTTCGGCAAAACGGTAAGATACGCGTTGTCTTATTCTCTATGAAAAACAACATTTTTGAGTGGCAAATGATTATGTGACTTAGGCATATACTACTTGTCCGATTTAAAACAAATTCGGTCGGTAACTTGTAAGTTATCTATTATTATAGTTCTTGTATTATTAACAATGAATAAAAGTTACTGATTACCGAAACAGATTATTAATTTTTAACTAAACAGTTGCATGATTCAACAAAAAAGATGATATTTCTACCAACAGAGATTAATTTTAAATAAAATAGACGAATTTTTAACCAAAAACATCAATTTTTAATCAAGAATATAAATTTTCTACCAAAAAGACGAATTTTCAACAAAATACGTGAATTTTCAACCAACGAGTTGAATTTTCCACCAGAAAGATGAATTTTTAACCAAGAAAGATGGATTATCAAGCAAAAGGGACGATTTTTCCCCGAAAAAAGGTTTATTTTTCAAGTCAAAAAGATAGTTTTTTTAAGGCATTTGAATATGTAACGAAAAAGATAATTTTCAATAAAGAAAGATGTATAACTTTTCAAAAAAATTGTTGCATTTTCAATAAAATAACCTGCGCAGTTAGAGAAATTTTGATTTAAATCAATGACGTTACATTTACCTGAAATCTCAAGCACATTTCGATTACATTATTTTTAGACTGCTTAGAAACTATAAATATATTATTTTTTTATATTACATATTATTGATTTAAAATGAAATTCGTCTAATTGTCCAGGTTCTTTCATTGAAAAATAACATATTTTGGTTTCAAATTGCACTGTTTTATTGAACATTCGTCTTTTCTATAGTAAATCCATATTTTTTGGTGAAAAGCATCATCTTTCTTTGCTGAAAATTGACTTTTTTGTCTAACATTTAATTGCTTTAAAACAATTCACCTTTTTGACTTGAAAATTCAACGGTTTGTTTAAAATTTCCACTTTTTCGTTGAAAATTTATCTCTTTGGTTGATAATGCATCTTTCTTCTTCAGTCTTTTTCATTAGAAACTTAATTTTATTGATTGAAAATTCAACTTTTTGGTTGAGAATTTGAATAATTAGTCGAAAATTCGTCTAGTATAGAAAATTCACCTCTTTTGGTAGAAATTTCACATTTTTGGTTAAAAATGCAACTGTTTGGTTGAACATTAATAACACAGCCACACAAAAAAAATCTTTTTGCGGATCTGGAGGTCAGACCATGTTTACTATAGGCTCTTGGGGTCGCTGAATCCGAATCCGAGGTCCAAAAAACCCCAGCACGTCAGGGTTCTGACATAACCTCAAAAAACCTCATAAAAATCTTTTTTCGGGCCTGGAGGTCAGACCATGTTTACTATATGTTTTTGGCGTCGCTGAATCCGAATCTCAGGTCCAAAGAACCCCAGCACGTCAGGGTTCTGACATAACTTAAAAAAAACCGTATAAAAAAATCTTTTTTCGTGTCTGGAATTCAAACCATGTTTACTATATGTCTTTGGGGTCGCTGAATCCGAATCCGAGGTCCAAAAACCCCCAGCACGTCAGAATTCTGACATAAACTCAAAAAATCTCATGGAAATTTCGTTCGAGTCCGGGGATCAGACCATGTTTATTATATGTTTTTGGGGTCGCTGAATCCGAATCCTGAGGATCCGACTGTCTGCATCGTAAAACGCTTGGGTGCGCCTGCCATGACGGCATCAAAGCCGTACTCCAGGTACTTAGCCGGATCACAGGCTCATTCCGTTGCCCGCCGTTACCGCGAGGAGGTGCCCTGGATGCTACGGATTCGGATTCAGCGACCCCAAAAACATATAGTAAACCTGGTCTGACCTCCAGACCGGAAACAAAATTTTTATGAGGTTTTTTGAGGTTATGTCAGAACCCTGACGTGCTGGGGTTCTTTGGACCTCGGATTCGGATTCAGTGATCCCAAAAACATATAGGAAACATGGTCTGACCTACAGACCCACAAAATGATTTTTTATGAGGTTTTTGGAGGTTATGTCAGAAGCCTCACGTGCTGGGGTTCTTTGGACCTCGGATTCAGATTCAGCGACCCCAAAAACCTATTGTAAACATGGTCTGACCTCCAGATCCGAAAAAAAGTTTTTTTTTTGTGTGGCTGTGTAATCTGACAGTAATAGTCTAACCGAAACTTTGTTAAACTTAGTTTCAAATATTGAATTAATAACTGGCCTTAAAATAATAACATCTATAAAATAATAATTTCGATCGAAATTAAGGAAATACAAGTTCTGAAATTTTCACTGGTGAACTGCGATAGCTCAATTGGTAGAGCACCTCACATGTAATGAGTTGGTTGGTGGTTCAAATCCAGTTAGCAGTGCATTTTTTAGAACTTAATTTCTCGCGTTTTAATTTAATTTCGCATAATAAAAATTAATTTTGATATAGTAGATTATCTAGATATCAACGATTCTATAACAGAGACCTCTGTTGAATCTAGCATCAAAAATACTGGTATTAGGCCTTCAAAAAGATTTCTATCATATTAAACCAGTCTAACCGAACTTTGTTAAACTTAGTTCCAAATATTGAATTAATAACTGGCCTTAAAATAATAACATCTCTAAAATAATAATTTCGATCGAAATTAAGGAAATACAAGTTCTGAAATTTTCACTGGTGAACTGCGATAGCTCAATTGGTAGAGCACCTCACATGTAATGAGTTGGTTGCGGATTCAAATCCAGTTCGCAGTGAATTTTTTAGAACTTAATTTCTCGCGTTTTAATTGAATTTCGCATAATAAAAATTAATTTTGATATAGTAGATTATCTACTCATCAACGATTCTATAACAGAGACCTCTGTTGAATCTCACATTAAAAATACTGGTATTAGGCCGTCAAAAAGATTTCTATCGTCATTAATAATCTGATTTGGTTGAGGATTCAAGACTGAAAAATAGCTATGGTAAACTGAACTATTGTGGTGTACAATGACTGTTCAAAATAGTTGCATCAAGGAGTCGAGTCGTCGCCCTAAAGTTATAGTACGCCATGTCCCTCAACTGTCAAACTGAGAATTTGAGGTTCAAAGTTTAACCATAATATACTCTACAAAAACGTTGTCAAATGTCGAAATGAATTTATCGGTAAAAAATAATGCATGATCAAGAACATATTAGCACAACTTTCAATACTATTATGAATGTATTTTATCTGATGTGGAAAATTGGTTTTGGACATGGCGTGATATGAGATTCAAAAAATTCATTTTTCCTCAGAATTATAGTACGCCATGTCCACAAAATATTTATAAATGAACTATTTATAATGAAATTCTTAAGTGAAAAGTTTAACAGAATGATAATTTACATTATTCTGATGTGTTACATACCTTGAATTAAATGAGTTATTCGCAAATCATTGACTTTTGAGTAATATTCCGATGGTTACTTTTAAGGTTAAATATATTTTTGAAAATTTTTATTTCTCAAATTGGACTTAGGTTATCCATATAAAATATGCACAACGAAGTTAGCATTTTTCACTTATAGCAATGAAAAAGAGGACATGGCGTGATATAATTCTAACTTTTAATTAACGTCACTATTTTAATTAATAATTATAACAGCTGAGGAAATAAATTTCAGGGAAAAATTGATTAAAAAACAAAGATTAACCCTTACCGAGTCTAAAAATATTAGTAGTTCAAAAATTTCAAAAAGTGGACATGGCGTAGTATAACTCTAGGGCGACGGAGTGTAATAAAAATAACCTTATCCTCCTAGTTATAGATGAACAGTTCAAAATAGTATAATCATTATGACTATTCGTGTGAAGTAAGTGGGACCACTTTAGGATGGTCAATCACCTGTAGTTATAATAACTGTTTCTCATAGTTGGATCAACGTTTTTACATTTGTAGGAGAGGTGACAACCAAAATATGGTAACAATGACTCTCTACAATAGTTCTATTAAGAAGTCGAGTGTAGTAAAAATAACCATATCCTCCTAGTTATAGATGAAATAGTCAAAAGCAGTATAATCATTATGACTATTATTGTGTAGTAAGTAGAACTACTTTAGAATGGTCAACTGTCTGCAGTTACAATAACCCTATTTACTAGTTGGATCAACTGATTCACATTTGCAAGAGAGGTGACAAGAAAGGAGAAATAATGACTCTTCACACTAGTTGCATTAAGGAGTCGAGTTTAATAAAAAAAAACCCACATCTGCCTGGTTATGTAGATGAATAATTAAAAGTAGCATAGTAAGTAATACTACTCATCTCCAGTTAAACATCCAGTTATAACAGTTAGAATATAATTTTGCAATTTAATTTTTTCAAAACAAAAATCAATAAAAAAAGTTCATCATTTTTGTGTGAAAATGAAATGAATTTTATCTCGATTCTGTTTGCTAAGAAAGTGAATGTGTAAAATAACATATATTCGGGATAAAACAAAGTCTATAGGAGTTATAATTCAGACTGAAAATAAATTTTTGAATTCCGAAATTTGTCAAGCCAAGCTTATGAAAAATGTTTATCTACTCACCCCCAGTTTCGGGACGACACAATTCGTAATAGTAACCATTCACACTAGAGATTTTCTTTGAGAGATGATTATTTTATAGTTTTATTTTAAAGTTTTTAGAGTTAACACGGTGATTTGTAGAAAGAGAAATTCAAAATTTTATAAGCTCAGTTAATGCCTGCTACTGCACTTTTTGGCGGGCACGGCGCGTCCTCGTTCTTTGTTCACGAATTTACTCTGCTCTAATCACATGCCGCCAGTCAACGCCGGCACATACGCGCTTAATTTTGTTCATTGTGACCAATTCTGTTGCCTTATACCTAGCTCGTCTACTGAAGTTATGCGCTGAAAATTTAATTGTACGTGGATTTGAAGCATGTCACAAGAAAAAGAAAACACATCAGTTGGTGGCACAAGCTTGCCTAACCAACCTCAGGCAAAACATTCTGATCCTGCTTCGGCAACTGGTTCAACTTCAGTCTCAAACGTGGGCAGAGTAAGTATATAGAAGCTTATAATAGCTTTTAGGTAGTTTGTATTTTATTAATTTTATTAACAGTAGAAAAACTTTGCGTAAAATAATTACACTTTGGATAGTCGCGATGATTCTAACCTCAAACTTGAACCGCTTGCTAGATAGCTTTTAATTCTTTGAATAATCAAATAAAATTATTGCCATAATTATTCTGTTTAATTTTTCTAGCTAGTTTCGTAATTAAAAAATCTAGCTTTGTTTATACTGAAAATCACCTTTCTCAGTTATTTTAACTATACATAGAAAACTAGTTATTTCAACTACTTTTTTAGTATGTAATATGTAGTATGTTATTTTGGATATCTCATGTATTATTTTTGATTTTCATAAATTCCGCAATGACATTTAAACAATTTATATGAATTTTTATTAACAGAAATTGCGAAGATTATTAAATCGTACTGCTACTGGAAAAAGAGTTTTAGGAACCCTGGCGGACCGAACGAACGGAGCGGATACGCTACAGCGTATCCTCACAGTATCCACATCGTATCCTCTCCGTATCATGCAAGAAAAACTCATTAAAAAAGGAAGATGAACATTTCACTTGTTGAAATTCGGATTCTACGTGAAATTTTGCGTTAAAATGTCACGGAGTAATCGCAATAGTTTTTCTTGCAACATTAAAAACTTTAAAAAAATATAATACTTGTCGATAACGTGGGCTGAAGGCGACTTCAAACGCATCGTCGACGGATAACGCCTATTAACTGTTACTGAACGACGATGCGTTTGAAGTCGCCTTCAGCGCACGTCATCGATAAGTATTATATTTTTTTAAAGTTTTTAATGTTGCAAGAAAAACTATTGCAATTACTCTGTGACCTTTTAACTCAAAATTTCACGTAGAATCCGAATTTCAACAAGTTTGCATGATACGGAGAGGATACGATGTGGATACTATAAGGATACGCTGTAGCGTATCTGTTCCGTTCGTTCGGTCCGTCAGGGAAGTGTGCGTTTAACTAAGTCTGATCGAGATAATGTGACCAATATTATAATCGATCACTTACTTCTGGCCAATGAAACGTACGTTTTACATTTTTGAATATATTTTGTCTATCATATTTTAATCACTGTATATACATGCATATTGATTTAATCTAAAAATTCTAAAATTTTGCGCGAAACTTTTGAAGAATGGGCAGGAGAGATAATCGCTGTTTTCAAATACGAGAGAATTGAAGTTTACTATAGTCGAGTTCGAGTTTATGCGGCTGAAAAGAAAAGAAGGGCTACCGGAAAACTTTACAATCGGTATACTAATTTGACGTAATCCTTTAAGAAATCCTTCAAGAAGTCATCCAGTAAAACTCAGACTTCTAAAAAGCTGAAGAAAACGGCGGACCAGAAGAAAAAATTGGATGAGTTGAGGGTGATTTCTCCAGATAGCCCAAATTTAAGGCAATAGTGGACTGTCACTTTTTCGACACGCGATAAAGCACTTGGATCCATCGCAGAATATTTCGATTTATATTCTGTTTTGTCCAGAATTGGTATGTGAAATTCGTGTTTACATTTTTAAGTACAATGTTTAATATTTCAAATATAACGTGCTATATAAAAAACAAGTAACACATCTTTAGTTGAAAGGAAAATCAGCTCATTCAATAGGTTTTCTTCGTATTATTGTTTGGCATACTATTATAGCTTTGAAAACTAAAGTTAGTACAGGGCCTGGATTTTGCGACTTTTTTTATTTTTTCGACTTTTTTAAAAAATGTGACTTTGAAGAAAAGTGCGATTATTAAACTTTTTTCCGGTTTTCCCAGAAGTTCGCTGTATTTACAATTAGTTTTAATTTCAATCACACTGAAACTTTTCTCTTTCTCCTATTCCCCTTTTTCCTCTTTTTTAAAGAAACCATCTTTTTGCTCCTGTTTTCAAGAAACTTCCCTCTTTTCTCGCCTTTTCTCTTGAATGCGAACTGCATTAATAGAACCCAATAATAAAATCCAACTATTTTTGGTTGAATGTTCATTCATTTTGGTTAAAAATTCGAGTGGTTAAAAATTTAATTATTTTGTTTCATAATTCATCTGTTTTGGTCCAAAATTTAACTGTTTTGTTGAAAGTTCGCCTTTTAGGATAGAAAATTCATTCTTTTGGATTGAAAATTCCTCTTTTATGATGGAAAAGTCTTTTTTTTAGAATTGAACTTTTTTGGTTGAACATGAACTTCCTTTTCCAAAATTTACTGTCTTCTAACAAAATTCGCCTTTTTGCACGAAAATTCAACTATTTAGCCAGAAATTCATCTGTTTCGTTGAAATTTCTAATGTTTTGATTGAACGTCTAACTATTTGCTCGAAACTTTATCTATTTGGTTAACATTTCTTCTCTTTTGATTGAAAGTATAACTATTTGGTTGTAAATGCAACTATTTAGTTTGAAAAAACATTATTTTTCAAAAATTCAACTATATGAATAAAAATGTATCGTTCTTAGTTGATTAAGATTAAGACAATGTTCCCCTATTTCAATAAAAAATCAACTTATCCCCCCTGTTTCGAGAGCATTTTGGGCTCTCTGAATTCTAAATGATTAAAAAATGAATAATTTCATCCGTAAATTATACAGTCTCAAATTCCCAGTATCAATTTTTGAGTGATATCAACTTTAAAATATGAAAAATGAATGTTTCTAAAGTTCAAAATTAATGTAAATTAAAAACTTCTCTCATTAGAAAATAATTTAAGTTGACAAGTTTAAAAGTACATAAAGAAATATTTTAAACCTAGATTCACAATCCTTCAAGCTGTATGTTGTTAAAAATAATTATATAATCTATATGCCTAATCAAATGAAGTTATTAGTTTAGTCATTCAGTGTCTGATACTGCTTTTTTATTATCATTAAAAATTTGATGCGACTTTTGCGGACTTTTTTCGAGATTCCATGCAATTTCTTCTGTAACTTCATAAGACTAACCCATGTGGAAAAATGTTTTGGCGCTGGCCTGCCCCAGACGAGACCGTCTAATTTCCAGTCTTGACGCTGGCCAGACGGTCTGGCCCGGGACTGGTCAAAGGGTAACGTTTTTTCTGGCTAGCCCGAGGCCAGACCGTCTGGTCAGCCGCTAGGTATGGGCTGGTCAGCCGCTAGTTATGGGATGTTCAGCCGCTAGTTTTGATAGTGTGACTTTCTTATTTCCTATCATTTTAGGCACCCTGTAACTTTTTTCAAATATGTCAACAACAAAAATTTGCTGATCTAACTTATAACTTTTTTTGTTCTTGGCTCGCTGATCAGCGCCAGCCCTGGGACAGACCAGACCTCCCAGACTAGGCGGTCTAGATAAGGTCAGACCTGGGCCAGATCAGATCTTCCAGACTAGACAGTCTATATAAATCCATACCTGGGCCAGACCTATAACCAGACTGTTAGGACATTTTTCCACTCAGGAATGCGACTTTTTTCAGGCCTTTTAGTCGATCCGAGCCCTGTTAATATAAACCTCCATCAGAAATATAAAGATATAAAGATAATGAAATATTACCAATAAGTCACGTTGCACTAATAATAATTATTTTATTTATTTTTTAAACTCTACCCGAGCTTTTGTCAATTTAGGTGAAAACCACCGATAATGAAAGCAATATTTAAATAAATTTTATGCTTTAATGTAAAATATATGGTTTTTGCAGATCAACATTGACTTCGGTTTCATATTCAATAAAGATGCCAAGCCGGAATCATTTTTGGAAAAGTGGCTGATTGTCGCAAAAAAAATTTTGCGAAATTATTTGATTACAAATATAAGATACGTGTGTTTTTAGATTGTCTGCTCTTTAGAAAGTTTTTTGGGAGTTTATCACTTATAAATATGTACGCGTTGCGTTTGCTGATGTACCGGAATTATTTTTTGAATGTTAAAATGAACGAAACATTTTTAAAAAATTACATTGAATCTGAAATATTTTCCAAGTTATAAATATATGTAAAAACAAGAATTGTAAGTACTTTTTTATAGTACATTAGTTTCTTTGTGAGTGAAGAAAAATTTGAAGACCAGTTTTGGTTTTAGAAACAGTTATTCTAAAATTTGGTTTATTTGAACATTCAAAAATAAAAGTATATATGATATAGATTATGGAAGTTCATTATAAGTTGTTAAAAAAATCCAAATGTCATTTTCATTTTATAGTTTGCATATATCTTAATAAATTATACCTAATGTGTTATAAACATATAAAGCTTATATTGTATAATGCTCTGTGCTCATAAAAAATTGATCCTAATAAATATTGCGCTGATTCATACATTTTCCGTTTAAATTACGAAAAACCGCTTGATAACACTTATATTATGTATAGTGATGACATACTTCAGACCAAATAAAAAGACCTTGATGATGTTAAGAAGATCCTTTAATCATCGACGTTTCGAGAGTCAAATGCTCTCCTCTTCAGGAAAATTTATAATATTAAATCCAGAGAAACTTTTTTAGTTAATTGTCGCAGTCATAGTTTTTTACCAAAAAATATAACTAATGCTACCAAGAATTTAAGAAATTTACAGTTTTTTATTAATCGTGCCAAAAATCATGTTAACTGTATGTTAGACTCCTTAGAACGTCGTTTATTGAATGATTAGATCAAAGATTTAAATACTCATTTAGAAATTCTCACTACGAATTTCAATAATGTTATGATTAACTTAAGAAACTCTTTACCATCCAATATCTATAGTAAAATTTTAGAAAATCAACTTAATAATAATGGAAAGACTTTTCAATGCACACAACGATTAAATAAGAAATTCCAAAATTTAATTTCCAATAGTAGCTATCATGAACGATTAAACATTAATAAACACAAATATATAATCAATGCAGGTCAGAATGATCCTTGGATCGTCAATTTGAGTGATAAAAAAATTCCAGATGAAGTTAATGACGTTTTAAGATTGGGAAATAAATTTAGTTCATCCTTTCTAACTAATAAACGAAACATAGTTTTTGATACAGTTAAAGATGTTGAGTCAAATATTAGATTGATTGAAAAATGTAGATGATAGGGATATGCTTAGGCACAGAGTTCTTAATTCGGCAGGACATTTTTTACAGAATAATAAAATTTCACAGTCTGATAGGTTTTTTGCACAAAGTATTAAAAAAAACACAATGTTTCATTGAATCAAACAAACAACTTTTAATTACACATGCAGATAAAGGTAACATCACTGTTGTTCTTAATAAAGAAACGTATACTAAGAAAATGCATAATTAATTAAACGATGTCACAACATATGAGAAATTAGATGAAAATCCTGAAAAAGAACTAAAAAAAGAAACTTTTAAATCCTTAAACTCATGGCGAATCAGTGGTTATTTAGGTGAAAATATATTACGTTGAGATATACTAGTTCATGACACTAACATTCCTAGAATATATGGTTTATCTAAAATTCATAAACCAAATTGTCCATTACGACCTGTCCTTTCTTTAATTATTATACTCCCACTTATAAAGTGGCTATGTTATTTAATAATATTCTCAAAGAAGCTTTATTGGTACCTGAAAGTCAAGTTAAAAATTCCTTCGAGTTCAAAAACGTGGTGGTTAAAAGAACAGTTCCTCCTGATCATATTATGGTTTCATTGGATGTATCATCTTTATTCACTAACATTCCAATTGATTTAGTAATGAACAGTATTTTAAGTAGATGGACTTACATTCAAAATCTTACAGGTTTACCTTTGACTGAATTTGAAAAGGGAATTAAGTTTTTAATGAATCAAACAGTTTTTCAATTTAATAATATTTTTTACCGACAAGTGTATGGGACTCCTATGGGTTCTCCTATATCACGTGTTTTAGCTGACCTTGTTATGCAAGATTTAGAGTCAATAGTTATGAAAAATTTAGATTTTACCATTCACACATATTTTCGATATGTAGATGACACTTTTATTATTTTACCTAATGATAAATTAGATTATGTTTTACAGATGATTAAAGGATCTTCTTAACATCATCAAGGTCTTTTTATTTGGTCTGAAAACTAAATTGAGATGAGAATCTTGTAAGAGCATGAATCTTTTTTGACTACGACATTTTGGCTTCTGCCAATTAAAAAAAAAAAATAAAGGACTTTTATATGACTTGGATTCCTGTTTCCTGAAGAGGAGAGCATTTGACTCTCGAAACGTCGATGATTAAAGGATCTTCTTAACATCATCAAGGTCTTTTTATTTGGTCTGAAGTATGTCATCTTATACCTTTTACGTTAATTAAGAATTTAAGTTAAATAAAATCCGAGTGATTATAATTGCAAAATGTATATGAGAGATGTGATTTCCTTATATAAGCTATAAAAGTACATATATATCAGAAGGTTTTCAGAATTCCTTTTATTTTTTAAATACTTGAATTAAGAATTAAATTTATTATTATTATTGGTCAGCAGGATAATCATAGTATATACATTGAATTTGCAATTTGGCAATAAAATATTTAAGGGACTGTTCAGTCAATACGTCAGGGACTAATAAATAACAAAAGAGCTTCTGGAACTATAGGAGAAATGGACGAATTTATTTCTAAATCTAATAAAAATAAAAAAGTATCTTACGTTGATTTCACAGTTTGTCCATACATAAAAGGTTTATCGGAAAAAATTGAACAAGTTCTAAAGATGAAAAAGATCAAGATCATTTACAAACCAACCAATAGCTTCTCAAAATTTTTTAACAATCTCAAAGAACCACTTCCCAAAAACAAAATTTCCGGAGTTGTTTACAAATACAATTGCGCTGTCTGTCCGTTTTCTTATGTAGGTGAGACTGGCAGACCCATAGAAACCCGTAGTCGTGAACATAGATATTCTATTTCCCATCCTGATAAAGCTGCTCATACTGCTCTTACTAAACATTATATTGATACCGGCCATGACTTTGATTTGGATAATTTTCAAATTCTATCATTGGAGAACAATAGAGCTCGTAGAAAAATAGTTGAAAACTTTTTTATCAATAAAGCACCAAATACAGTTAATCTTAGATATGAAAAACATTTACTTCCCGAAGCTTACAAACCTCTTACAAAATTAAAATTTTAATTTTCATGTCGTTAAAGCTTAAGTCTGCTTAATCGACCCATTAATCAATTTCTGTTTTCTTGTTTGAATTCTCGTCATTTCCTTCAGTTGCTCAGTCACTCGTCTTCACGTTCCAAGCGGGATGACGGGCTTTCGCCCTTATTTATTTATATTCTTGTTTGTTTTCTCTTAATGTTTTATTTATCTTAAATCATGTGTTTTACTTTCTGTTGGATTTATACTTTGACTTTATCTTCGATTTTTAACTTGTACCAGGTATGTTTGTTTCTCTGTTTCCCTTATTGACCTTCCGTTTTCTTCGCTGTTATCAATATTTATTGCTTGATATAGATTTAAAAATTGAGGGCCTCCTTTTATGAGACAACCCTTGTCTTTCTTTTACTTGAAATTTTCATTAGTTATTATTTATTCTGTTTTATAATATTTTCTACATAATTTGTATGTTTTTTACATACATACATAAATTGATTAGCAGTTCGAACTCGAAAGTTTATTGCCTCACTACCCGATTCGGGTAGTGTCTCTAGGTGGATATTTACTACCAATGTGGGCCCACCACACCCACGACGAGCCAACAGCACGCAGTATTCCTGAACGGTCACCCATCCAAGTACTAACCGCGCCCAACAATGCTTAACTTCAGTGATCTTACGAGAAATTGTGTTTTCAGCGTGTTATCGCCGTTGGCGATATAGACTTAATAAATGTTTTTTTTTTACTGATGAGGGTCCAAAACAGTGACCGAAACATTTAAAAAAGAATTATCGAATCTTTTATTTTGACCTTCATTTCCATGGCTTACTTCACTATTTAATGCATGTACTAATTACAGTCGTTGAAGTAACTAGAATCTAAAGTTATTTTAACTACACATACATCAATTACTGCAACTAAATGAAGTATAATCCACTACTTTTAATACTTAATTTGATTATTAGAGGTACAGTTATTTCAACTATATTTGGCTTGCGGGAGCCTCTAGCAACTAGGGAATAGTAGTCCCAGTTACCAGGAATTTTTCTCAGTGAACTAGTTTGTTGAATATTCGTCTTTTTTTATTGAAATATTAACTATTAAATTTTTCATTGAGAATTCATATTTTTTGTTTGGAAATTTAACTATTTGTTAATAATTTTTTTTTTTTTTGAAAATTAATAGTTTTAACTGAAAATTTAACTATTCAGTTTTTTATTGAAAATGTATCATTTTTAGTAGAAAATTCAACTATTTGGTTGAGAGATCATGTATTTTGTCAAGAATTCGTGTTTTCTAGTAGAAAATTAATCTTCTTGGTTAAAAATTCATCTTTGTGTTTAAAAATTAATCTTTATGGTAAAAAATTGATCTATTATGTTTAAAATTCTTCTTTTTTATGTTTAAAAATTAATGGTTTTGACTACTACACTTATGTGATATCGAATAATTTTTATTCGACTCCCGATAAAGATTATTCGTCGTTGAATAATGCAGTTTTCAATGATTTTCATTTGCTTTATTCAACTTCAGATAAAAAGTCTCTCTAGGAATAACAGTGAATGTGTCACAGGGTAATAAAAATAATATTCTGTATTTTAAAAAGATTCCTCACCTTTTTCCTTCCTTCATTTATATAATACACCGAACAATAGATATATCATTTTTCTGATTTTAAGAAAATGTTAGGTTATTGATTTGAGGTGATTATTTTGAAAAAGTGTTGGTACGAATTAAAACGTGGGACTTACTAGAATGCTATAAAAATGTCCCACGTGGAAACATTCTACGGAAATTCCATGTGGAAATTCCACATGCAAATTCCATAAGGAAATTCTAAACAATTTCTAAAAAAAACTAATTTTGGACTAAGTTTGACTTCCGGTGATCAGCTACACTCTCCGGACAGTACGCTGACGTTCTGACGATAAATGCTTGCAACAGGTAAGTCAAAAGCGTCTTCCTCGTAGAATTTACGTTTCAGATCGCCATGCAGTAGCTTGAAAGTCATGAAAAGAACATTTGTACTAGGGGCACAAACCAACAGCAACCTTGTAAAAAACATATTATAATTACCTTTAAAACTTATAAATTATTGGGCCAATTTGCATTCGAATGAAAGGGCCCCTTATGGCCGGTATGGAGTTACGTACACAGTAATATAGCCGGATAAATTCCCGGCATTTCAAGCCCAACACGAAACCTGCAGGTTGAAAAACGATTGACCAGGGCATTTTTGAACTTGGAACTTAGACTTAGTTTAGGTCTTAGTATTGAGACGGTCCGTTCTATGTTCATAATTATAATGCAATTATAAAGTTCCGGGCGAATATTTGTATTGGTACGCCTCTGACTCATAAGTGAACAAGGAGGTGTAACGAGGTGAGGATTCAAGAAAATCATCAGATCATACGATCGATTGCGCGCGCCATCAGCTGATAAGTAGGGGTAGCGTGGGACCAATGCACTTTATAAATATCGATCCCAGTATCGGTACCAAAAAGACTTCCTACTCGACCCTCTGCGAGGAAGGAGCTTCTTCTGGTTAAAACAATTTACCTGTCATTGGAGAGAGAACATTTGAATTCGAAAAAGCATCACACAAAGGAGTGTGTTTGTGGAAATCTATTTTATTTTTTATTAGTTTATGCATGATTGTAACGATTTTGCACTCCATGTTTTGTGGAAAACTCGTTGTGCATGTTTGCATTTAGAGAAGGAAATGAAATAAATGATAATGTAGTGCGTGCAATATTTATTGTAACAACTTTGCACTTTATCTCATGATAAAGACCTAGTTGTGCATGGTTGCACCAGCTACTGAAATTTGAATTGACAATTTTAGTTTTGGTTTTTCAAAATGAATGAAACCAGAAAATAATTCGTAACGACTTTGCACTTTATCTTATGATAAAGACCACGTTCTGCGAAGGAAATTTTGGATTATGAATTAGTATTGGAGGAGAATCCTACTTGCTTGTTTTTATATAAGAGTGATTTTCTAAATCAATTCAAACAATTTTAAATTACGCAAACATCTCTCCCTTGAGTGAATCCGCAATCTGTTTTTTTTTTATTTTAAATTATGATTTAAAACTGAGTGGGAAATTTTTAGTTACGAGAATTAATCTTACTCAATGGTAGTTTTTTTTCTTTCGAATTTGGTTATAAAATGTTTAGGGCTAATTTTAACGTCCTACCAGTATTGCAGTCAACTTTTATAGTTGGTTGCAATTTACTGGACAGGAAAAAGTAAATGCATTTTGAATGAATCTCTCAATGAAAATAAATATCATTGAGATAAGTTCAAAATTGCAACAGAACTATTACTAAAAATTCTATAAATTTTAGTAAATTAAAGATCAATAACGATAATCAGCCAACTGCAATAATTATGATTAAATTGAGAAAATTAATAAAGACAGAATCGATCCCCGGTTCAGTAGACGATAATGTAACAGTATCATCTCCTACTCAAACCTTTTCATGCGAAAGCCCACAAATAATAATTAATTAATTTGCAAAATTAATTTTAAATAATACGTGTTTTTTACAATTTTTTTCTGCTACATAAATATATAACTAAATCCTCTGCCACACCATTTACATTGAAAAAAGATCACGGAGGATTTTTTTAAAATTCTTTTATCTTGTAGTTTATAAAAAGAGACACAAATTTCATAAAAATTTCATTAGAGTTAATCACTGAATTCTGATTTCTAGAAGAGATCAATTGCTAATCCTGTATTTTTGTGGGTATCAAGAATGACGTTTCCGTTGATTGTCACTTTCCAATGCATCAAAAAGTAAAAAGTGTTTTCACCAAAATTAAAGTAGCCAAAATTGTGTATAAAACTAACAAAAAATTCTATCTCCAATAGGTTTCAAGTTCCGGTCATATTTAATAACCAGTTTTTTTTTTGCAAAAAATCACTACTATTCAAAAATGAAGTATATGGAACTGTGCAAATTAAAGAAATAGTCGTACTAGTTTTCGACTTAGGGCTTCATAAAAATCTCGGATTTTTTTAATCATTTTTCAGCCAAAAATGTGAATATTATGTTTTTTGGAAATAGCTCATTTTGTATGTTTCCTGCGATAAAAATTTAATAAGATAAATGAAAGCAGTTGAATTTCTGCGAAAAGTACAAAAAAATCTCTAGCTTTACTAGGTCACTACTGAGGCCATCTTTTATACTTTTGTGACAAATAAGCGATAATGCAATTATTAAAAAGTGCATGGCGCCATTTTCGATTAATATCTTGAAACTATCGCCATCTCAAAACTATCGTTGTCGGGAAACCCGCGTTCATAATTGGATAAAGCTTTCGTTACTTTTTTCCGTTTAAAATAAAAAGCCTCCAAGCTTCAGGTTTACGAGGAATGTGCCGTTATCTAAATACTATGTTAAATACTGATAAATCCATGAAATTGAGGTTTCCAGCAATTTGAAAAAAAAATTGTATTATGTCAGTTCAAGAAACATAATATAGAATCAAAGTAGGCATAGCTACGAAAATGATGCTCTTTATAAATTCGATTAAAATTAAAACCTACATTTTCTACATTTAAACTACCCTATAAAGTTTATATGCTATACTTTGTTAAAAATTAAATATTCCAAAATATTAGCAATGAAGTATTTCCAATGTTTATAGTTTGTTAAAAAGTAGAAAGTTTCAGCTCCAATATTTTTGATAATAACTTTCAGAGGCTAAAGAGATGCTTTTTAGTTATAATTAGGCAGATATCTAAAAAAAACTTTTTTTCTCTACTATTTCAATTGAAAAATCTGGAAATCATGTGAAACATTTCCTTGAAACTTTTAAAATAAAAAGGTTTTAGACTTCTTTTAACTTTTAAGCGAAAATTCAGATTACTGGATAAACTATTTCGAATTTTTCAAAAGAAATAATTCTGAATATCATATGATATGAATTTTAAACCAAAAAGATGAACTTTTAATAAAGGAGTTTAACTTTCAATATGCAGGAAGAGTGTACTTTCCAAGGTCATATCTTGTGACCTATTAGGACTAGGACAATTTTTTTTGAACTTACGCTAAATTGACTCCACTTTAATTTATTCTGTGGGAACTTTGTCGTCGGATCCACAGAAAAAATGGAATTATCGAAACCTCAAAGTTCCCAAAATAATAAGACTAAAAGTCTTTTTTCAAGATGTACGCAGATTTTTGTAGACTCTCACGCCTCCTCAGAAACAAGTTTCACTTAAAAGAGCAGGCTAAAGTTTTTAACTTAGAAATTATGTTTTGGGGACCCCACGTGATTAATATTGAATGACTTTCCCCTACCTTTTAGATTTTGAAAAATATGTGAAAGAAATCAGTTTTTTTTTTAAATTCTACTATTTTGATGCATTTGACGTAAAACTTCTCACAAGCAAAACAAATGTTCACAAATTTCCGAATAATTAAAAAAAAAGAATGTTCTAGCATAAATAGTTCTGAAGTTATAAAGTCTTAAAGAGATTTTTCCATAACAAAAAGTTAAATCTTTTTATTTTCGAATAATATCTTGTGCCCTATGCATAATACACGAAAATTGTATGAAAATAAATTAAAGCAGATTAAATTACCTTTAAAACTTATAGCGGGCTGCTTTTTGTGAAATTCTTTTGACAAATTGAATAATCGAATTATTGTAACTGGTTTGTTTCAGTGCAACAAACCAATGCCTTTATTATTCGCTGATTTCATGCAAAAACTTATTTACTGTATTAATACATTAGAAATATATAAAGTAGCAATAAATGATTCATACATTTTCTCTAGAGGCCGATTTTAAACCTTGACGTTTGTCGATTCTCTTTTTCCCAACACAAGCGTTTAAGAAAATAGTGAAAACTACTGATGCAATACATACAAAATAAGTTTTAAATAAAAAATCCGATCTATAATAATGTTCCACAAAAAGCAGCCTGCTATAAGAGACTATAACTGATGTTCTGTACGAGCTAGAATCAATTATTTTTCTTAGTTTCAAATATAATTTGATCTGCTTGAATTCATCTTTATATAATTTTCACGTAGGATGTATAGGAGACAAGATATTATTCGAAAATAAAAAGATTTAACGTTTTTTTTACGCAAAAATCTCTTAAAGACGACACAACTTAAAAGCAGAAAAAAAAGAATTAAAGTGTGATGTCTTTCACACATTTTTCAAAATCTAAGAGAGAGGGGAAAGTCATTTAATATCAATCACAAGGGAAATTATTTGGACGAAAAATTAAAAGTTTTTATCAGATAATACTTTACGTATTACTTGTCGCTTTCGAAAAAGATCACACAAATTGATCAAAAAACAACAAATATCGAGTTATTTTAAAAGGGGGTCTAAGGATTTTTTTCATATTCTGTGAAAATACTCAGGAGTCATCCCCAAAACATAATTTCAAGGGTACACACTTTAGCCTGCTCTTTTAATTGAAACTTGGTTATGACGATGCGTGCTCTATTTCATCCTCTGACATCATTAACGCAAACTGAACCTGACATGATTTATTTTGAAAAAACAAAACTCCACTTTTTTCCCCGTTAAAACAGGCAAAAATGGCCAACTTTTAGGGGTAGTTAATCAAACTTTTTAAACTTATGACCTATTATAGGTAGGACACTGTGCTTTTTTTGTAATCACAGCAAATTGAGTCTTAATTTTACTCACCTGTGTACCACTTTTCCGTGCAGTAATTAGGTGCAAGTTTTTTGAAACTTAGTCATTTTTCGCTGAAAATCCAAAAAAGTGGGGATTTTTCAATACGTCTTAACTCGAAACCTATGGGAGAAAGCGGATTATTTTTATAACCAAATTTTCTCATAATTTTGTCCTCTTTCTTTTTTCTGAAGGACATTTTGCTCTAAAATGAAATGGAAATTATCCGTCCACGCAAAAGTAATTTTTGGAACTGTTTAAAAAAAACCCAGTTTGGCAATTGATCTGTTCTGGAATATTTCTCATGTAAAAACGGACCCCCTAACTAAACTTTCAAATTAACAATGTTGAAAGTCGGATTTTTTCGGAAATTTCACTCATTATTGCGACGATTATTGGACTATTGTGCAAGAACTGATTTAAATACCCAGGAAATTTCAGATTTTTCCGGTTTTCTTTCTAAGAGGTATTCATCTTGAAATATGTGCAAAACCTCTAAAGTGTCAAGTTTTTAAGTGAAATTTGTCATATTAAAGGATAGAGATGAAAACAAAGAAAAATAGTTATTTTTAATTTATTGTAAAAATACCATTTTGACTGTTATTTATCAATCAAGTTATTTGTGCCCCCGTCAAATATAAATTAAAATACTGTTGCATGCGCCTGTAAAGATTAAATTAAATGTTACACTATAAATCTTGATTTGCAGTTGTTATATAAATAAAATAGTTTAATACATCCATGTAAGAAATATGTCCAGAAATTCGAATCATTTGATAATTATTATTTTATATACAAAATTATTTTTATTGAATTAATTTAATCAATTTTTGTTTTATACAATTAAATCTATTTTTTCGCTTCGGAAGTAATAAGTTATAAATACGTTATGTTGGTGGTTGAGGTGACTTATCATATTTGCATATTTTACAGTATTTCCTTCTTATTGATTCAATAAAGTTGAAGATAAGGCCGTAGTCAGAAAAGTTTTCAAGGGGGGGGGGGGGGGAGGCACTTGGGTAAAGCCCTGTTGATCGCCGACCCTGGCTACGGCTTTAGTTAAAAATGTTACACAATCGCATTCTTTAAATACATTTTTCTACTTATCACGTTCTTTATTTCTGCCACCTTCCTTTAATCAGTATAATATAGATCAAATATTCAATGGAAACACATTCTTTCAAATTATTATTCTTGAACATGCTGAAGCAAAAAATGTTCTCAAAATTATTTCACAAGCCCAAATAGGGACACAAATATAAGAAAAGTTCTATTTTATTTTGAAATTTTATTTTTAAGTGCAGATACATTTATGTTCTGAAAAAGGACTGCGAGAATAGGATCAAAGTAGGAAAAAGATTGAAAATAAGTCTCATTGCTTTTACCGTCCCTGACCTGGGTTCACTACAGTTTAATCGTATGCCCTATAGCCTAACCAATGCCCCTGCAACCTTTCAAAGACTGCTTGACCGGATAATTACTCCATATATGGAACCATTTGAGTTCGCCTACCTGGATGACATTATCATTGCTACCGCCACTTTTGAGGAACACCTCACGTGGTTGGGACGAGTATTAACCAAGCTCAAGGAGGCCAACTTAACGATCAATCGTGAAAAATGTGAGTTCTGCCGCTCTCAGGTTAAATACCTTGGTTTCCTGGTAAACGCCGACGGCCTACAGGTTGACCTGGATACGATAAATCCCATTTTGTAGTTTCCCGTCCCAAATAGTGTACATGAAATTATATAATTCCTGGGCGTTGCATCATGGTACTGCCGTTTTATCCCGGATTTTGCTACCACCATCGTACTATTAACTCTCCTCATTCGGAAAAACCAACCCTGAGTCTGGGGTACTGAACAACGAACAGCTTTTGAAAACATTCGCTCCGATTTAGCCACCAACCCGGTCCTAACCCCTCCAGATTTTACCCAGGAGTTTGTGGTACAAACTGATGCTATTTCCACGTATTTGGGAGCCGTATTGAACCAGACAATAAACGGGGTAGGACGAGTTATCGCGTATACTAGCCGCTGTCTGATTCCGGCCGAACGTAACTACACCACCACCGAGCGAAAATGCCTTGCCGTAGTATGGGCCATTCAAAAATTTCGATGTTACATAGAGGGTACCCATTTTACCATAGTCACCCATCAAAGCAGCGTACGATGGCTGGATAACTTAAAGGACCCGTCAGGATGGTTAGGAAGGTGGGCATTAGCTCTGCAAGGTCACCAATACAGTATCGTGCGAGCCATCACGTGCCCGGTGCCCTATCGCGAATGTTTGAGGGAGACGCCGATAGATTGACCTCATTGACGGACGCTGCCGATCCTTGGTACCAAGAGCGACGCGACGCCATCGAAAAATTCCGCGCTAGGCTTCCCCTCTGGAAGCTCGGAAGTAACAAATTATTGTACAACCGGCCGAATCCGATTCTCGATTCGATAATCGAAGACCTGAATGCTTGGAAACTGGTCTTACCTGCGAACATGCGGAACCAAGTGATTCATGAACATCATAATGATGCCCAAGGCGGTCATTTGGGAATCGACAAAACTTACGCGCGCACAGCTACCAACTATTATTGGTCCGGAATGTTCCGAGATATCTCGGATTATTTACGAAGATGCCCGAATTGCCAAAGGGGAAAACTCGAACAGACGGCCCCGTCCGGACTAGGGGGTAGCAGAATAGTCGAGGAACCATGGACCGTAGTGTCCGCCGATATCTTTGGCCCCTAACATTCACTCCTTCATAAAAACCACTCCCGACGTCCTAAATTTTGGTCGTAAACCAAAAGCCGTAAATTCCCTCCAGGCTCACGAAGAACCTATCCTACCTGATCCCACTAAGGTAAAAACTCAAGACCCAGTCGTGTGGGCGGAACGAATGGAACGCCTATGAATGTTCAGAGATTGGGTAGTACAGAATCTCGAGGAGGCCTATCAATGCCAAGTTCGTTACTATAACATGAGGCGCAGAGAGCCTGTCTTTTCCGTCCCTTTCGTCTAACCAAGAAATTATCACCTGATGTTTATAAGGTCTCCCATTTGAACGATAAATTCCTAAGTAAGATGCACGTAAAAGATTTTAAACCATATCGAGCCTAGTTTGAGATAGCCTTTTCTTTGTTTTGCACCCAGGTCCTACAAGCTTTCGATAACGAATCGCAACTCTCGTAGTCGCCCTCGATATTACCGTAGCTGCCAAGCACCAAACAACCAAAAAAAAAGAAAGAAAACTCCAGCTTACGACAGGGCGGAAGATGGCCGTCATCGGCTACCAACTCCTACGGATGAGTTGGAGGTCCAGTTTCGCAAATTACTAAGGACCAATCCCGAATTCCCTCCAAGTTGGCGACACCTGCAGCCATACCGGGCCATCGTCCACGCAGCTTTCCAACTTCAGCCGGGACTATCTCCAGCCCTCATGCAAGCTGTCCAAAAATATGTGGCCTCAACAAGCCGGTTCATCCCTCCGACTTCCACAGGAAACGGCGGCCCCATAACAGACCACGTATATCACTGCTCCCGCTCAACCTCAGAGGCAACCGTCGGCACACAAAGGCACACGGCATCGAATCCTGTTCTCCATCGCCACACAAACACTGGCGAAATGTGAAGTCCGCAAGAGCGTTCGATCCAAGGCCACCCAGACCGGATCCAACGAGGAGGCAAATACCACCGGTGTCCCCCGGTACCCCCAGGCGAGGATTGAGACACTCCTAAGCTACAGTGGTTACACAGGAACCATACCCATTCAACCACAGTGCTACTGATCCAGCCTAAACAGAAGAAGGGACAGCGACTCGGAGGACGAAAAAACCACCCGCAGGGACACCCCCACCAGTCCCACAAAGGAGCCCAGTCACTCCACCGAGCTTGATGTCCATCCCTATCCAACTGCCGAAACCCAGCTCAGCGTTGGACAAAGAATCCACCAAACACAAGGTTAGCCAGTCTCCATTCGCGCTAATCGGTAGAGGATCACACGGTGCCCCAGATCAAGCCAAGGGACCATCCGAGCCTAAAGCCAGGAGAAAGGACAGTTCGCAGCCCCACCCGCCTCCAATAGAATGCTGGAATTGTGGCTCAAAGAGACAAGCCCATAGAAACTGCCCCTCCTCGCTTCTCCACACCTACTGCTTCCGCTGTGGCAAACCCGACGTCACCATCAAGGGTGGCTCCAACTGCTGTGCGCAGTGGAGGTCGGAAAGGCCTTACCGCCCCGGACAGCCCAAAAAGTAAGGAGCCACCATGCGAATCCCAAGAGAAGCACCGAGACCGGAACCAACCACCGCTCGCATCGAAGAGTCAATCTAACGATCTTCACATCCCACTTCAAAATTCCTACCGCCTCATCCACTCCAAGATTCCCCACTACCGAAGCCAAAATCCTTTCCAGGCCTCAGCTAAAATCTCCACCAAACCCGGTAGACACCCCCGGAACCATCGGATTGTAGTTTTACTACCATCCAGATAATGTAAATTTCGCTACCGTTATGTTAAACGCTAGATTTGTTGCCGTCGTTAATTCAGTCCATGACTCCGCTATCGTATTTTAATTTATCATTTTTTTTCTTTTTCTAAGAATCCTCCCACAAATCTTGCTACCTTTCGCGTTCAAAATCATGGGCCTCCCTTGCTCTGACCCCACTAGCTGCCTCCCTAAATTCCGCTACCTTTATCATAAACACAGGATTTTCTGTAGCTCTCGAAACTTCACGCGAATGCCCGACCGGTTTCAACCCTATTTTTCCCCTTTTAATACCCCAAAACCTTCTCCCAGCCCCTACAATTCCGATAACTCCTCTCACCAAAATTTTATTATCCTCTCGTGTACATCTCTGACCTTAGCTTCTAAATAAAATCACTTTTATGTAAAATACCGTGTATCTTAAATTGCTCACGCCACGTGTCGCGACGATTCTACAGCCATAACCACCATTGCCCCGGTGTGGAAGTTGTCCTTACTGACGCGAATTTTTTTTTTTTTTTTGGTCACGTTATTCAAATTTATGGCTATTTAAATCTTCTTTAGATTTATTTTGGAGAATAACGTTAAAATTTTGCCTATTAATTGTAATTTTATTATGTTCACTTTGCTGTGTGACGGTTACGGTTGGCCTCCCCCCACGGAGAAGATGTTGTAACAAGGCAAAATGTTAACCCCCAAAAATTAGCATTTTATTTATTTATTACTTGAATTCGCGTACCCTACGCTGCGTGTCACGATACTCCAGGGGCATATTTCAAGTTAGATTTAAGAATTTAGGAATAATTCGTCGTCGTTATTCTTTTTTTTTCGCTATGTCCTTGTCTCGACCTTCAATCAGCGGGGGACATCGAGGGATTTTGGAACTCCAAAGTGCACCAGAGAACTGAGATTAGCTTGCTGCCGTCGTTGTCTAAGAATTGACATTCTCGTGTTGAATCTAGTTTTCACCTTTCCGTTTGCTGTCTCCAATAGTCCCGGAACCTGGCTGGAAATCTTGGGTACCTCCAGAGCCTGGGATGACTCCGGATTATGTTATCTAGGCTTTACGAATGAACTTAGTAGCCTTGGAGCTGTGCCTTGGTCTGCACCAGTAATCCTGATGTGGGAGGAAGTCCTCACATCCCCTAACACGGCCCTCGACGCTACGGCACTGCTCGAGAAACCAGCCTACTCAAGACTCCCGCGATGGGATGCGAATCAGGTATGCTTGTCCCTGATTTGTTGTCGTATGTGTACCAAATGCGGACAACTCTCATGCCAGAGAGTACGAGAGCGTCCTCATTTACCGGAAATGCTTCGGATCCACTTTTAGATATTTTTGCTTAACTAAAGCCTTCAATTGTGCTGCCCCTGTACCACTTTTCGTTCTGGCGGCACGGCATAGAACGAGTCGTTCAGCAGCCAGGCAGCGAGAGTAGCACGCCGACTGAACGTCATTTTCTTTTCCGCTAGTATAGCCAGTTAAAATTAGAATAAGTTTTATTGTGTATGAGGTAAGGTCAGCTTCTTTTCGCCGGGTCTCTTTTGCGTGCCTTCGCTCTAAATAAAACTGTACACGCCATTTTATCGTACCTGCACATTTTTATATTGGCACAAGTGCGTCTGGCGCCCAACAATCCTTTAAAGTAAGTTTCCCCGATATTTACCCTTACAAATGTTAATATCCTTACTGTAAAAATAGCAGTTGGTGGTGAGCAGTTCCTAATTCCGTTAAGAACTGATTCTCCTGAACAAACTATTCATTTAATATTTACTTGTGGAACTGGCAATAGCCATTTTTGAGTACTTGAACTGCAGGATAACAAAACGGTCACTGAAGATATAAACGATGTATTGAATCAAGAAATGAATTCTGCAAAGAGTAGTGACTACAGATTTTTTTTAATTGCGAGAGTGGTCATTTCACCAGTAATGAAAGTCATTACTGCGAAGTCGATGAGCGCAGTAGTTGTTCAAACAGTATTAACGCGGTCTGAAACCGCCTCTATTCTATAGATTATGTAAACAAAAATGCGGAAAACCCGAAAAAACGAAGTAGACTTTCTGAAAGTTCTTGAAGTCGTACGAAATACGAAGCGAAATATGCATTTCCAAAATTAACAAAGGAACTTAGCACCAATGCACAAAATTATGTACATGCTTAGAGGGGCGTAGAAGCATGTAAAGAGATAAATAAAGTTGTGGAAAGGACAGCAAAATTTTTAAATATTAGTGAAAGAAGTGTTTGTCGGGTTACTGCTGAGAAAGTGAGGAACAAAGGTGAATTACAGGATCCTCAGAATTACAGAACTGGAAGAAAACCTGTTGAATTTGACGAACCTTTACAAGGAATAGTGCGATGCAATATTTTAAATATATATCTGAATCAAGATTATCCTACAGTTGAAAGAACTTTGCATTACTTAAAAGTGAATGTGGATAATTTCCTTGATATAAGGGGTCGTGCATAAATTACGTAACACATAATGATGAAAAACTACAGGGAAAAGTCGGAAAAAGCGTTACATAAGGGGGGGGGGGGGTCAAAATTGTCGGAAAAATGCGTTACGTAATTTATGCACGACCCCTAAGTGATTTTACCTTTCGAAAATTTCTGAAGAACATGCATTTCACTTATAAAAAATTACGAAATCATTCAGTTCTCATGAAGCAATCTGTAATAGCAAGAAATAGGGTGGAATTAGTAAGATTATTCTTCAGGGAGTAATTTTGATTCAGATGCTAGACGGTGAGGAGAGAGTCTACACTGTCAAGGAGCGCGAATATCTTACCGTGGTTTAAGAAATCCATAACTTTTGCCCCCTGTACTACCCCAAATTCCTGTCGCGATTGGTCCCTCTCATGTATACGTCCATGGCACATACTATCCGGGTGTCTCACTCACGCGGGAAGGACGTATATTAACAGAAACAATGCGGCTCTAAGAATGTTTTCTTACTATCTTTGTCGCTCTTACGGTGTTTTTCGCGCCCCTGACCTACCGAACACTTCGAGGGAGATAGTCAATTTTCGAGAACAAGAATTGCCGAAATTACTGGAACTGCAAGGTCCTGACAATAATGAATGAAATTTCAAACACAAAGAGGACCTAACGGCTTTTACCCTCCGTGGATGTATTTTGCCAATCTTTTAACCCTATTTTCCAATATCCAGCTTCACCTCCTGGAAAGTTTATCCGGGAGTGGAAAAGCTTCCTCGGTGACATATCGGAAGAACGTATTCAATTGAGCATCTCACAATAGAGAGCGGGTGCCCTTTGCAGCAGGAGCAGTTAGCTATGATCGCCTATCCGCATCACATCGGTCAGTAAACTTCACTATGGGATGCCAAAAGTCCGAACACATTAACCAGCAGAGACCTAGCGGAGGTTCCGCTTCCAGCTTGCGCTACACTATTTATTTAGGCTGAAAGAAAGTTTATATATTAGTAGCTGTGAGAAGGATCAGAAAGGAAAAGGTAGGGAAGAGTTGCTGCTGTATTTACTCTAAGAGCGTTCTGTGCAGTTTGGACAAACCGCGCGCGTTCCGTTACATAAAGGTTCTGATCCCTAAATGTCGAGTTGATCGCTTATAAAATACTGTTCCACTAAATCTGCCTCCGTGAGCGAGAGGAATTTGCTAGCGAAGGAGGAGAATGGACCGAACATCCGTGAAGTCATCTGAATATGCAATGAGAATCTTTCCAAATCGTTTTTCCAGGATCTGAAGAAGCCTGTCAAAGGTGATGTTCCAAGCACACGACCCGAGGACTGATCCCCGCGGGACGCCCACTTAAGAACATCACCTGCATCCCATGTGATAAACATTTTCTTATTCGTAAAGTAGCTAGTTCTCGAGTACTTCAAAGACATTCGTAGAACACTCTCTTTCCTTCAGACCCTGGAGCACTAAGGGCCATTTGACAATAGCAAGTTCCTTAGAAATATCAAAGAAAAATCCCGAGTAATACTTCTCATCCTGACGTTCGTCCACAGTTCGACGGAGGCGTACAAGTGCATCGTCCGTCGAACGTTTCTGCATAAAGCCAAACTTCCAGTATGAGAAGAGTTCCGGTTTTAGCGTATTTTCCCTGAATGGACAGAGAAGCAGCCGCTCGAAAAGCTTACCGAAAAACGAGCGGAGACGAACTGGACGATATGACTTGACATCAGCAGGATCCTTCTCCTTCCCCTTCAGGAGTACTCGTATTAAGCTTTCCTTCCAGGCAAGTGAAAACACACTAAACTTCAGACATGCATTTACTAAGCGAATGTATTGTTCCCCAATTATCGGCCTCGCCTATTTTAATACTTTAATTTCTATTTGATCAGCACCTTAAGACTTATTATTGAGCAAGCGTTTTAGAATTGTCCTAGCTTCCTAAAGAGTGTACTCAGGTTCCACAGCTTCAGCAGTCTGTTCATTCTCGCCCGAACCACTAGCATCCCCAGTCGTATCTTCAACTTCGTCCGGTACAAAAATGTCGGTAAACCCTTCTGCTATTTCCTATCTACTAATTGCCATCGTTCCATCTTGGAGTTGAATTGAGTTTGGGATATCCTGCACTTTAAACTTTTCTGTTTATATTTTGTACACTGAACCCCTCATATTCTTATTACCCTTTTCTTCAACGAATACCTTCCTACTTCGAAATGGAGTTCTTCTGATCGCCCGTCCAAATGTACATAAACACGCATGAATTTGTTGTCTGCTTGCATCAACCGTGCTTAATTGAGCTTTTTTGTCTCTCTGATATTTCCAACCGAGTCTACATATTTCATACTTCAATTGCGTAAAAAATTTATTTCACCACGGGTGAGATTTAGAATACCAGGTTTTTCGCGGCATCAAAACCTCATCGGGGTTTACAATACCTTTAGTTAGCTCATGTGCAAGTTGTTCCGTGCACTCCTTATCAGTGACCTCGATGCTGCTCAGAATAGTGCCCACTGACTCCTTTATACATGCGTCAAACCTTTCCCAAATGAGTCTCGATAGTAAGAATCTTTTCGTTTGAGGCTTTTCGGACGCGCCGATCTCAGCTGCATCCGCATTTCGATTCTAGCTTCAATTAGGTTATGGTCACTAGCTTTTAAATCGGGTAAAACATTCCACGAAGTGATGTAAGGTATGAAAATACCGGTGACCAAGGTAATGTCGATATGACTTTCTCCGTTAAAATGCCGATGTTGTACTATTATTAAAAACGTGCAGGTTATGTTACGTTCTGAAAATATTACTCAGAAAACTGAGATGCCGCTTCAGCTGATCCGCGTACTGGAAGTAACAAGAGACAGCGTAGATGGTAACGCATGGGCTTTACACTTCAACACACACACAGTGTTTGTTGCAAAATTGCGAGAGCCTTGTGGCGCTTACCCGACCGTTATGCGTCACAATTGCCGCTTGTGGGTTCTCACATTCGTGTGCAGCATATTGGCTAGCAGTTATTTCTATCCGCGTTAGTCCGTTTCTAGCAGTAGAAGGTTCCTGCATTAGTATTAGATCAGAGATTCTTGAGGTATACAAATCGTGTATTTCATTATTTACTGCTTTGGATCTCGCCACGTTTATTTGAAAAATTACTAGGTCGCTTGCGTTAGCGCCAAAATAGCTAGAGAAATCTCCTCCAAGGTCCATCGCATTCGAAATGTGACTCGACTCTTCTAGAGAATTTACATTGTGCTGAGAGGACGGCATCGCATCGCACATGCTAAATGAAATTACCACGTCCATGCCAAGTTTATCTTCATCAAACGTCCGATATTTCTTGTAAGTTGCAGTTGTCATTGTGAGTTTATTTTCCTCCCGCCTTAACCTTCCATTTCAAAAGAAATCAAAGAATTAACCATTAGTCATCAGTCGCACCTATTCGTGATATCAGCGCCTGTTCGTTATTGTCATCATAAGGAAAGAGCAATCCGTGAGTCGCAACTCGGCCATATGCCTCGCCTCATTTTTAAAGAAAAAGAAAATTTGCATTACTGGTTATTTTAAATGTGTAGTGTTCACTCCCCTTACAATTCAACATACGACCACACTCATCATTCTGCTCTTAGACATCTACCTTCCACCAAAGCATATAAAACAATATAAAATTAATTAGGTTTCTCGTGTAGAGCAAAATGCTCCGCACCAGCTCCCGCAAGCAGGACCAGGCCGAGGCTTTGGAACTTTGTCGCTTCGCTTAAGTTCCAGGCGACGTCCACATATGGCTTAATGCCGACCAGTTCTTCCTCGCTGAAGACACATTGCTCGGGCAATCCAGAATAGGCGGACGCCAATCACCTTAAAAATCACAAACGTCGCTACCTTTCGATTAAAAGTACACACAGGACGAACCTCCGACAGATGACAAGCATCTGATCGGCTGACACTGCATTCAATCTATGATAAACGTAAACGAGTGCCACGGCGAATGAATAACAATTAGCCAGGCCTCCGTTTCTTAAAAGACAAAAGCCAAAGGAAACCTCCGACTGCAGCTCCAGTCGACGTTCTATGAGCTCAATCAAGTCAATCATAAAGAGCAACATGAACATAGTCTACACACTTGAGCCAAGCTGTCTTCATGGGTTAACCCTTTCAGGTTCCGCCCAGAGAGCAGCCGCTGTGAGAAGCTCAGCCGGAGCTGGGTGCCACACCACACTAGCTTATGACCTTGGACTTTAGTCGTGCCATCCCGAAGAAACAGGGTACGTGCATTGCCTGTCCACCACCTCGAGGAGGAGAAGACGATCGGTACATCGCAAAACAGGGATTAACTTCTCCAAAGATCCTTGCAGTGTGCCATCGGCACACTAGTCAATAGGACAATTTTTCCAAGCACTTTCCGTTAGCAGTGGTTTCGGCAGAGATTATCGAGACCTTGTCAAGGAGCTGCGACGACTGTAACCAGAATATTTAATAACAATTATTGCCCTTGTGATCGCTACACTCGGAAGTGTGAAACCATCACTGCTTCGTCACCTCAAAACCATACCCGCGTACCAAAAAATTGCCGTGGCACTTGTGGGATGGATGCAGAGAGCTGTAATTTTTGTGTAGATTCGTGTCATTAAGAAAAACGATGGTTTCGCCGTTCGTCATTGTAATTTCATCGTCACTTTTCGGGATGGCAGACGCAAGCCTGCTAAATTCAAAATATGGGGAAGAATACGTCAAGTGTTCCCACCTCAAATTATCGTTTATTCGGATCGGGTTGGAACTTGGCTGAATTATAGTCCTAGTGGACCTATATTAATTCATGAAGCCAGAGGTGCATTCATCCACTGGTTGTCCATATACAGGGGCGTGAAGTTTTCACTTTTTCAGGTGCTTTTTCACCTTCACGTTAGTGTAACTTGTTTTAGGATTATCTGATTGTACTTTTATTATAGTGTTTTGGAAATCCTTATTATGTAATTTGAAACTATCGTAACAATTTTTTTATTATAAATATTTATTTTTGTTTCGGAAATCAAAATTAAAAATTATTTTTTTGAAAAAAACCTAATTTTAAAAGTCACGTAGAAGAAAAAGTGGACTGGAAATTATTTCGTAGTCAAATTGAGATTTTTACGAATGTGGTCTCTCGAGTGTAAAAATCTCAAATTGAATATGAAATTATTTTCAGCCCACTTTTTCTCTTGCATGACTTTAAATAGTGTAAAAAAACTCTTTTTTAAAGAAGAACACAAAGTTGTAATGTATGTTTTTTTCAAAAAATAATTTTAATTTTCATTTTAAAAAAATTCAAAAAAAATTGTTATGATAGTCTTAAATTACAAGAAAAGAGCTTTCGTATAATCCTAAAAGAAGTTACACTAAAGTGAAGGTGAAAAAGCAACTGAAAAATTCAGGGCCCTGTATATTGACAAACGGTTGATAAATGGACTTATGGTTTGGTGACTTAATATAGGTCCACTAGGACTATAATTCAGCCAGGTTTCAACTCGATAAAAAAAAACAATAGTTTTAGGTGGGAATACTTGACATATTATGCCCCATTTATTACCCCATCGTGGTTCGAGGGATCCGCAATGAACCCTTGAAGATTTTTTAATGTTTGATTGATCAAATGATAGATAAAATCCTAAAGATCGCTTTGGTAAAATATCAAATCAATTTTACTCCCCTAGCTTCTGCCAAGTATTGAAGTTGAAGTATAAAGTTTCTCAAAAATTGGAATTAAAATTCAATACTCAATAATTCAATACCCAAAGGGCCAAATTACTTCACCTAGGGAAGAATTTAATAAGCTTTCCAAGGGGCTATAAATCAATTTTTTTTTTATATTCTAGACGGCGCTATCATCTTTCAAAGTCAAGGCTAATTTTTCATAGGTCATCCGGTTAGTGTTTTGAGACTAACATTGAGACCAACCGTCGGTAGTTTATGCATAGCATCAAAATCTGAGAATACATATTTCGACATATTCTGAATATTCATTTCTAATTTCAAAAAAGTTCAATAAAATTAGTTTTATCTTACTGTGATATTAAAATATTTTTTTAGAAATAAACGTATTATTTAAAATTATAATGAAAAATGAACGTATTAAGATTTATGATCTGTCAGTTAGCAACGGTCGCAATTTTTGTAATGTAACAATTTCTGCTGTCGTGGCCACAATTACTGCAGTGCAAATAGGGTTTTTTTTTATGAGTTTATTTATGAGTTTTGGAGATAAGTATAACGAGTTTTTTCACAAGGTTGTACGGTAATTTGTACGCATATTCTTGGCGACAGGTATAGCAAAAATGACTGGAAAGTATAATGTAACACACAAATTATTTTTATGCCCTCAAAGTGGAAATAGCAGATTGATGATATACAAGCATGCCATATAAATTAGCTTCCCTCCAAACCAATTTACAAAGATTGGAATAATTTAGAAGCACAGACCAAATAGCGACTGGCCGTTTTCAGCTAACATATAAACTGACATATCTTGCAGAATATTCATTTGTAGTTAAAATACGCTAGCTAGCAAAAATGGGGGTCGTTGGTACTCTCGTCTTCGCTTTAGCAGTTCTTGTTAATTCCACTGGTAAGAATAGAATATTATAATATCATAAGTGTGGTACTTTTTTTGTCTTTAACATTGCGAAATACGAAAATCTTTCAACATTTCGATGTATTTTTGTTCAAGTATCAGTGTAACCTCCATATCAAATTCAATTTTTTTAGATTTTCATTAATATATTAGTGAATAATAAACCACTGAGAAAAGGCATGTATATTTTGAATTTCAGAATCAGTAGATCACAGAATTACTTATAAATTTCAAATCATACTTAATTGCATCAGCCCTATAATAAATACCTACAAGGTTTATTTACATTAAACACTTTCTCCCGATATTTCAGTTTGCATCAGTTGGAGAGATGTGGGGCCTAGAGAAAAGGTATTAAGATTTACAATATCTGCAAGCCATGGCATGTGGTACTGGGACGAACATAGGTCTCCACACTCACCACCTACCTTACATCCTGTCCTGGGCACATATAATTTCTTAGAAAGGAATGGCGTTATCATTGGATTTGGCCGCGATTACCAGCCTATTCATGCAATGCGTGATAGTAACGGCAAAGCGTTTGTAATTGATCAAAACGGTTCTCGCCTTTCCATTGAAGATCATCAACTGGCGGCATATGGTGTAGGAGGATATATGCCATCGTTCTTAGAAAATTCTCGAGAATTTTAAAACCGGGTAATATTACAGCGAATATTACGGCGATCGAGAAATTAAAATTCTTTATTGGTTTCAAGTATTTTTCTGTAGTTTGAAATAAATAAAGCAAATTAAAGGAATCAACTTCTTTATTTTTGTCACCACTTTATGATAACTTAGGTGTTGAATTATTATACTATTATCATAGTGGCCCACGGCCATACCACGCTGAAAAACCCAGTTCTCGTCAGATCACTGAAGTTAAGCAGCGTTGGACGCGGTTAGTACTTGGATGGGTGACCATTCAAGAATTACTGACATGAGTGCTGTTGGCACATCGTGGGTGTGGTGAGCCCACACTTGTAGTTATTTATAACTACAAGAAAAACCTAGAGACACTACCCGAATCGGGTAGTGTCACGCCTACCCTGAAAGGGAAATGGTTTAATGGTATATATATAGAAGACTGATATTAGTTTATGTAGGTTATGTTATTCATTCAACACTACAAAATTTTTAAGGATCTCCAAAAGGGGACGATCCTTGACCAGACTAAACTGACCTAGTATAAATATTTGCAAAATTTATCAAGTCTTTCCGGGTAAACCCCGGATTCATTGGGATCAAAATGGATTGAAAATTATGTTCGGATGACTGGAAAGGATTAAAAGTTGAGCTCGGATTGGTTTCGCCTTTTGATCGGATTCGTTTCGTTTTCACTTAGATTGAATACATGGGTTACAGAAGATTGAAAGGTGGTTTCGGATGCACTTATATCAAAGGCACGGATTGAAAAGGAGTAAGAAGTCTTCTAGGTGACCCTTTCAGGTTCCGCCCAGAGAGCAGCCTCTGTGAGGAGTTCAGCCGGAGCCGGGTGCCACACCCCACTAGCTTATGACTTTGGTCTTTAGCCGGGCCACCCCCTTATTTCCGAAGAAACTACGTACGCGTGTTGTTCGTCTACCACCTCGAGGAGGAGAAGACCATCGGTACACCGACAAACAGGGATTAGCTTCTCCAAAGGTCCTTGTAGTGTAACGTTGGCACACTAGTCCAGAGGACGATTTTTCCAAGCACTTTCCCTTAGCAGTGGTTTCGGCAGACAGTATTGAGACCTTGCAACGGAGCTGCGACGACTGTAACCATAATATTCGATAAAAATGATTTCCGTTGTGATCGCTACACTCGGAGGTGTGAAGCCAACACTGCTTCGTTACCTCAAAACCATACCCGCATACCAAAAAATTGCCGTGGCACTTGTGGGATGGATGCAGAGAGCTGTTATTTTTGGGTAGCTCCGTGTCATTAAGAAAAACGAAGGTTTCGCCGTCTCGTCATTGTAATTTCATCTTTCAACTTATATTATGTTTAGCAAAAGAGGTATGGTCCTCAAGCACATTAATATTTGCAAAATATTATAAATTTTTAGATCTCTGGAAAATTTTACAAGATACGCGAACACTGTACAAAATTTTTAAGGATTCTCCAAAAGGGGACGATCCTTGACCAGACTAAACTGACCTAGTATAAATATTTGCAAAATTTATCAAGTCTATCCGAGAAAACCTCGGATTCATTAGGATCAAAATGGATTGAAAATTCTGTTCGGATGACTCTCGGAAAGGATTGGAAAGGAAATATTGGAAATTATTAACCGTTGTGTTCGGATTGGTTTCGCCTTTTGTTCGGATTGGTTTTGTTTTCACTTAGATTGCATACATGGATTACAGAAGATTGGAAAGTGGTTTCGTATTCACTTATATCAAAGGCAAGGATTGAAAAGGTGTAAGAAGTCTTCTAGGTGAGCTTCGGATTGAATAGAAGGATTGAAAGTGGTTTGAGATTCATCCGGTTCGGGCGCATGGATTGAAAAAAATTGAATAGTAGGTTGATATTGATTCAGATTGAAGTTGGTGATGACGCACTAATGGAGAAAAGTGAAAAGTCTTTCCGAATTAGTGCTGAATTCATTCAAATTGAGCGCATGGACTGCAGAGGATCGGAAGGTAGTTTTTGATTTATTCAGTTTGAGTTTGTTGTTGATTTTCGAACTGGAAGGGGTTGAATCTTGCTCGGGATGAGTCTCGGTTTCTTTTGAATTCGACGTCGGATCAAGCAGGAATTAAATTCACTTCCGGATTAGTGCGCGACTTATTGAGACTGGTGTTGGATTCAGTTGAAATTGTCACCCGCCAAAAATTAAAATTAACGGTGGCTCCATTTGCTGGCCGGCTCTCCATCGTCAATAGAAACAAATAAGCGTGTCTAACCAGGCTTTTTAAGCCTCCATGCACTTGCTTGTTACAAAATTGTGATGACCTTAGGTGGTACGAAGTACCAATCCACGCCTGGTGGGGGTGACACATTTTCCCTCAACTCTGACAAGTCTGTCGTCAACGATGAGAAGCACATACTCACCAAGCGTTCGCGACGACGGACTGGTCTATGTTGAGGGAAAATGTTGTGCCTCCAGCTTGCGTCGTAGTACTTTGTACCCAAAGTCATCAAAACTTTGTAATAAGCAAATGCATGTAAGCTTGGAGGGCCTGAGTCTAACCATAATCGGACAATACCGCATCTGACGTCAATTTTACTAACTAGACCCTATACAAAAGCAATATTTTTTCTCTAAAATATTTGTGCGCAATTTGTATGAATTTGTAACACCAAAATTAGAGTTTGTATCATAGCAGAAATAGGACTTTCAGAGGTCTGCTCAGTCAAACATTTCGTCTGACAAATAGGTCATTTTAATCGTCTAAATTTGTATCAATTTGCAACCCCAAAACAAATTTCAAAACTACTACTTTTAAATGTTTTTAATCGGTTCAGGCCACTGAAACATTTCGCCAGCCAGGACGTATTTTTAATTAAAAAATCGCTAGCTCATTTCATTCGCCTGAATCTGTATCAATTTGCAAGCACAAAACAAATCACAAAATTTAAATTTTGAACCTGCACGGGCTACTAAAACCTTTCACCAGGCAGAACCTATGTATCAGGTGGTAATGGTGGATAGAGAACAAAAAAAAGTTCGAATAGAATTATGTTGAGCGATCCATTGTTTAGAAACTACAGAGCCATAAAGCTCAGTTTCCACGTACGACTTGCATTTAAGAAAATCGAGAAAGCATGATGAAACTGCAGTTCCAACACTGAAGCATAATTACAATATTTTTCCACCAGCAATATTTAAAATCAATTTTTATTAATTTTTACACTCAGAAAGTGTTAGTTAAACATAAAACCTTTAAAACTTTTTTGCACTTTTTTGGCATAAATTACTTGTATCCGCTAAGGGAAAATTGAACAAGTACTTGTCAAGCAATTTTAATATGCTTAAACAATTATTATTTGTTTAGAAATGTGAGCTTTCCTTATAATTCATTTAAGGGTAGTATTTTTTGCGATTGATGATACTTATGATCAATGTTAACATTAATATTTCTTCTTATAGACAGTTTGCAAGTGTCAAGACAATTAAAATTCCTACACTTGTGCTTTTACATGGGAGAGATAAAGAAAATTCTATCTTTTCCGTGTCTCTTACAATATTCACTTACAAAACAGATAATTACCAAGTTTTTAATAGTCTCATGAAGAGAAGATTGGGTGCTACGCATTGAGAAAACTCCAGGTTATGTTCCCAACCCCAGAATAATATTGAGCATCCCCCCAAATCTAACCGTCGCACTTTTACTGAGACAAATTCAGTGTGTCTCGATGTAAAGCAAGCATAACATTTTCATATTAAAAATAGTCATCGAACAAAGTGGACCAGAATCAAATAAGTCGCCAATTACGATTTTTATTCCAAAAGTAACAAATTCAAATGGCGGATCCAATATGGCGGCCAAAATTATAAAATTTTTCCGAATTCGTATGAAGCTTAGTACAAGGGGGCTTTTGGGATATCTGATTTTTAATTTGACGTCAAAAGATACAAATTCAAAATGGCGGCCAAAATTGTTAAATATTCACATGTTTGTCTGAAACTTGGTATAAGGAGTTTTTTCGGTCGCCGATTTCGGATTTAATGTCAAAAGTTACAGATTCAAAATGGTAACGTCGAAAGTTATTCATTCAAAATGACGGATCCAATATGGGGCATCATTGTTTTGAAAAACACTGAGATTGAGTAATAGGATGAATTTTACTGATTTTTCCCGATATCGTCTCCATATTAATTGAAAATAAGTAACCGGAATGATAGAATTGTTCAAAAAATTTAATAATTGGTATTTTTGGAAGAAATACAATAATTATAAGTAACTCTCTTAAACTGAACCAGTGAAATTGTCACTGGTTGAATCAGTATTTTGAATGATTACTGGTGAACCAGTAGTTTTACGACTTTGACTGGGTAAGCCAGTAAGTGACTCAACTAAAACAGCGTCACTAAATATACTAGTGACGCCAAATGATAGATTCAACCAGTGATATAGCGCAGTAGACTCTTTAATGAATCTTTAAAAAACTATGAAAGCTAAGAACAAAAAGCAGTTTTAGCAATATTTAATTATTTACTGCGTGAATATAAAATTTCCTTATCAACAATTGTCCGCTAACGTTCCGCATTTCGATAACTCAAAAACGCTCAAAAACACAAATTCTACTTTATTGTTGGGCGACAGGCGCGCATGCGCCAGCAGGACACTCAAATTTAATCTTAACCGAAATATCATCGGAAAGTGGGCGAGATGTTTCCCGGGAAATAATCACTCCTACTGCGAGAAATGGTAGAGGGAATGGGTTAGTCTTTTTAGGAAAATTCAACTGATACAAAATAATCTTACTTGTAAATGAATAACTCCAGAGATTACACCTGCAAAAATGGCGTTTACAATTTTTTCAACAAAAATTAATTGGGGGAAGGTGCAGAGGTGATTGATAGTAATTTACAAATTTCTATAGCACGCAGTCAAGCCCATGTTTACGATTGATGATGGGGGTTGTATTAACTTGAAGCCAGTTCGTCAACTTAATAAATGGACAAAACGAATTTAATTATTAAACAAACAAACAGATCTTCTAACAATAATTCTCAACTAAATTAGGTTCTGCTAAATCCTTCAGCCGATACTTCAAAGGCGAGTTTCTAAAGATCGAAAACTAACCTTTTAAATTAACCTGATTTTTCCATATTAAATAAAGTTCATAAAAAACAAAAAATAATTAAAGCTGACCTTAGCACAACTTCAATTCAAACACGGAAGCATTGGCGGATTAAGACAATTGTCCACTCTAAGCAGTAGCGAAAGTGCCGCCTCCTCCCCTCCATAGTTTTTTCGAACGATTAAATAAGTGTTCATCAGGAGCGGTTAATATTGACAAGAGGATATTAGTAACATGCAGTTTATTTGTTGTCAAATAATATTATTGATAACAAATTATGACCAAACATTTTCATTTGCAATTTCGAAACGATCGAAATTTTGTCGCTCCTAAAAAGTTGTCGCCCTAGGTAGCTGCCTACGTTGCCTGTTCGGCTGAACGAAAAAGAGCTCAGCTTGGTGATTGTCGAGGACTTCATCATATCTCCTTTGGTCGAA
Organism: Andricus curvator; assembly: GCA_932195095.1. NCBI lineage: Eukaryota > Metazoa > Arthropoda > Insecta > Hymenoptera > Cynipidae > Andricus > Andricus curvator. The sequence goes on from CAKNYM010052791.1 coordinate 140,736, forward strand.
TTCTTACTGGTTTACGTTGATTGAGTGCTTCTCCCGGGGATTCGTGGAGTTTCCGGGGCTCACTCTCTGCATTGCCACCACCTTGGAAGATAGTGCAGGGACGGCTTCTATGGGATTCTGCAACTGAAATAAAAAAATGTCAGCTCCGATAGCATTTCCAGTTATCAGAAAACTCTCATTCTCTCTAGATCGACCGCTTTCGCGTTGACACAAACCGCAACAAATCTAAGACGACTAGACCCGATTCTTATCCCATAGAATGAGTCTTGATGTAGGCTGGAGTAAGATATCCTGCCCCGTAGCTTCGAAGGCTCCAAAAGGGGATTATTTTATTTATTACTTATTACGAAAACGAATAAGATAATTTGGAGTGGAGTTTGTTGGAGTGTATTGAGCAGCACGAAGATTGCTTAAAAATCAAAAGTAATTTATATAATAGTGAGTTCATTACGTTGCAACAGGGTTACGAAAGTGCAATTTGCCCAACAAATTTTTTGCTTTCAAGAAGAAGCTGAAGAATGTGATATTGCTTCAACACTTTTCTCACAACATGTTTGGGACATTAAATATCCATGAGCAAGAGAACTTCCTATGTGATTTAAAAAATTATAGCAGTAGGCAATTCAAAGATTAATTGATATTTCAACAAACGAAGCAAGAAACGAAAGGAACCTTTAATCTTTCGCCCCTGAATATTTTTAATTTAATAATTTCTCAAGGTTTCTTTCCTTTGCCGCTTTGACGATCTCTGCTTGTCGTTTATTGTCCGCTTTTTATCTTGGAAAATTCCTTGCGCCCAAGTACGGGTGCAGCAGTACGGGGCCTTACCAAATTTTAATCCACGAATGAACTGATCCGTTATCCGTGACTTTAGTTTTTTAAGGCAGAATAACTTTTCTACTTTTTCAATAAATTTTACTTAAACAAACGTGGTCTCATGAACAACACATGTATTGCTCTCCGGGTCAGTAAAAAACGTTTTGAATGAGTCTAGAGAAAAAATTATCTCTCGACAGAAGGATAGCTCTTTCTCCAGGCCCCTCGAGCGTCTTTTTGTGGAGCTAAACAACCTCAATAGACCACGAAATTAACGACCCAACTAGTATTGCTCCAGGCAGTCCATCGAGCCGTCCTTTTCGATACTGGTTGGATGGCCTTGAACTATAGGTAGAGAGAAGCCCGATCCGTGAGCCACGAGTTTCAACGATGCAACCGGTATTACTCCAGGCGCTTCTTCAAGCTGACCTTCTAGATACTGGTTTGCCCATCCACGAAGTAACACATCCAGCGCAGAGGCTGCCATCACCAAGACTCCCCTCGCGCGTCACCCATCACTTTCGCATGGGAAGATTTCGCCTGGGAAGACCAGAAAATCTGGCGCAAAGTTTGAGCAAAACTCTCCACCGCAAAGAAGTCGAAGACCCCCGCGGCAGCCTATCAGAATCGTGCCACTGTTTGGACATTCGATCTTAGCGTAGCGATCTTGTGGAACCAGCAGCATATCCCCGACGGGTTTTAATCAGTCTACCTAGCAAATCTCCATTTTCCCTTTCTCCCCAGCCGCAGCTATCTTACCTTCTCTCTAGCCCTTGCCATCTTCCTTTTCTGGAGATCCGTCATTTTCTCTCTCTCCCTAGCGACAGCCATATTCCATTCCTAGGGAATCACCATTTTTCTTTTCTCCCTTGCCGCTGCCATCTTACCTTCCCACAGGCTCACGCCATCTTCCTGTCCTGGGGAACAGCCACCTTTTTTCTCCCTGACCGCCAGCATCTAGATTCCTCTAGACCGGCGTTCAATCCTCCCCTCCCTGAACGATCCCTTCATCACCCAAAAGTGGACCGTATTAACTAGCATCCGAACGTGGGGCTCCTATGCTGTAACTACTGTCAGAACCAAGTCCACTGGGATATGTCGCCAGTTTTCGCTACTCGAGCTAGCCAGCATGAAACAACACTCCAGTCCTCTACTGCATCTCGAGCACCCAGGAACCTCACAAGAAGTCGAAGTCAAATGTCAATGTACGGGCCACCTCCACTACAGCTCGAGGCCACACACGCTCTCGAGGAAGGCCTTTAAATCGCAGAGATATATCATCTTCGCACGACAGTTTCAACGAGTCTGCCCCCCCCCCCCCCCTCAAGTCTTTAACATGTCCAGCAGCCGGCTGTTGATTAAGGATTTGAGGACGCCGCTTTTACACCATTAGCTAAGCCTCCAAACCATGAGGTGGCATCAACGTCGCGCGATATCCCCAGAGAGGTGCCCCTCCCCCCGAAGCGATCATCTCGTCGGTAAAATTCCAGCTCTACAATCTACATCTTTCCACTTCCGGGAGTGGACATGAACACCCGCTGGCATTCAACTTAACCCCGAGACGTCCTACGACCGTCAATATGGCTTCTCGACCCAGAAACGCGGTACCATCAGCCCAAGATGAACAGCGTTTATTAGCGATCCAAGATGGGCAACAGCTTCCAGCAAACGAGGATAGAGAACACCCACCATCGGAAACCGTGCAATTGGCCCTCGAAATCAACGGCTCCCCCACAACCAGCACGTCGACAAGATTCCAGTTCCCTCTGCCAATACTGGCTCATACCAGATTGCTCGGGGAAAGATCTCGAGGACCCAAAGAAGTTCATCGCTGATAGCGAACGGTATTTCGTTCAAGCCCAAACTGACGCAAGTCAGTGGACCAGCAAGGTCAAAAATGGCCTCAAAGGGGAGGCCCAAACATGATTGACGACGTTTTGGGCATCACTTTCTTTTTGGCAAATTTCCAGGAGCAGCTTCTCGCCAAGTTTGATAGAGTCACGCGTGGTAGTTTTCCTGCAAGAGCAATATAATGATATAATCAATAATAATGATAGCGAGGAACACCTCACTATTTTATTGTTGAAATCCAACAATTCCACAATCCGCAGATTGGTCTGGGCTCGGACACCCACCACATTCACCACGCATGTAGGCTACACAACCCAAGCGGAATGGGATAAAGTGGATGGCACACCCAAAAGGGAATCGACTAAAAAGGATGATCAAAATAGGCCGCTACAGGATCCTAGCATCATACCGTACGACAAGTCCGAGACTCCATCTATTCAGCAAATCAAAATCTGCCACGAACTCGCGTTCGCCACGGAAACCGCGAGATCGTGGCAGAAATAGACTTCTGTGCCTCGGAAAACTTCGTGAGGTGCCACACTCTCACATAAGAGTATAGGGGACAGCGATGCGACTCAGAGGACCTCTTCCCCTCTCACGAAGCCTAGATGAACAGGAATACCCAGAAACGTTTGTTGCAAATTAAGAAATATTGGAAGACCTCAACCTTAATCGCACCTGGCTGGAGGACCACAATATTGTGTACCTCGGCACCAAGGATAGATAGTATATCTACCTGGTACCCCTACCCAGCTTCCTAGAAATCCATTTTGCTGCCAGGAACGCTTGAGCTCTAAAATACCGTTTATCATCAAAGATAACAACTAGCCAGACAATGGCTGTCCAACACGTCATCCAACTGTCCAATCCACAAAGATCCACAAAGATTTAAGAAAATAAAGAATATTAAGCACCATGGACCTGTATACCGGTTACTGGCAGATCCCGACGACTTGTCACGTGGTAGATATTATCCGTCACTTAAAGATCTTCATTTGCCGAGAAAGCCGAAAGCTTTCGAATCAGTCCGCTTGAAACGTTAGAGCAAGGATCATCACCGAAATACCACCAGGAAACACTCACGGTCTTATATCTTATCATTTATATTTTTGTTTTCTCCTATTATTTTCATACCTTCTCCCGGACCCACACCTGTCATCGTAGGGGACTCTACGAAACTATGTATATTTGAATACGGGAACCTTAGCCCGCTCAAACCAGAGGCTGCCCGACTCCGCAACGAGAGAGTAAAGTCTCTCTCTAATCAATCTCTCTCACCGGAGTGCCACCAAAACGGTGTCATTATGTATCCGCTATTTTTGTATGTAATTTGAATCGGCCACCTGTATTCCGTAGGCTTAAATTAGTTAATCATAGCTATAAACCGGGGTGCACTCCCGAATATTTACGAGTTTGCGAACTCGCTTAGTTTGCGATACCTGCCCACGTGATCTCGGTAACGCCTCTTATTGGACAACCACTTCGACTTATGAATTTCAACCCTTCTGTATTTCCCTTAGCATCTTGGCCTGTCACTCTTGCTCTAACATTTCGACGCGACACTGTAAATAAAAGTAAGCACGTAAAATGTCGATCTCGGACGAGGAGACAGTCTCTTTCTTTACTAAGATCCGCAAGGCTCTCGAATCCGGGACTTTGGAAAAGAAAACCCAGGTATGAAATGTTGTATTCTTGCATGCTCGATGATCATACGGGCTGTTATAGAGTATAGTCTGAAGTTAGAAAAATAACAGCCACGTGTTCCGACCATGGAGTTTTGCCACCTCTTATAAGTGCCGCGTGTGTTTTCCTGAATACGTGTTTGTTTGTTTGCTGAGGCTCTGTTATAATAGTGAATACTCTCATAAACTCCAGAATTGTAAATAGATGTAGTTTCGACGGTGCAATTCTCCTTTCTTTTTGTCATTGGGTATCGGAAATTAAAATGGTAAGATTGTGGGAACTCGCGATTACGTGAAAAGAAAATGTCGACTGTGTGTGCACAGCACGTTATGTTCTTCTCAATAAATTAGATCCTTTTCTTTATTCAGTAGAAATCTTGGCCTAGGCTTTCTTGATTTATGTTACCAGACAGACCACCCTCTCTCTTTGAATTGAAGTTAAGATAAGAATCGGACGGAATAAGTTAACAGGAAATAAAGAAGAAGGATACGTATTCCGACATAGCAATAACGGGCGATCCGTAGATAGGCCGCTGAAACCCCGTTATAGACTAGAAGCAAGGAAGTATACTGCCTTTGCGCCACCTGACAGAGGGCAGCATCAGTTCGGGGTCATGCACTCTGACCTAAAAAAAACGTCTCAGGGGCCTTCCAAAAATGTATGCGTCATGTTCTGGCCAAATACTCGGGTAATTTCTATATCGCCTACCTCGACAGTATCAACGTCTACCTGCTCCCCACAGAAGTGCAACTTCAGACAACCAAACATGCCATATCTAGGACAAGTAGTAACCTGGGGAAACTATCCACAAGCCCGCCACGTGAACGCTATCCTCAACGGCTCCCAATCCTCCCCACCTAAAACGATCCCTTCATCCACCAAAGGCGGATCGTATCATAATGTCTAAAACGTCATCACATCATAAAGTACAATGACGAAAATACTTTACAATGAAGTTGATGTCGCTAACGTCTGATGTGTGGGCTTGTAAAGAAACAAGGTACAGTTTTATTAGTTTAACTGCTTACTGGATAGGTGCTAATTTTCAGAGAAAAAGTGCTGCACTGAACAATCATTTCCTAGCAGACATACAGAAGAAGCGGTTTCTGACCAATAACCAGGAATATTGGCATTTTGGGATATCAATAAAATCAATGTACATTTCGTAACGCGAGAAAATGATGGAAATATAAAGAAAGGGTGTAGTTTACGCTAAATTTTAATAGGAAGTATGCACATTGTTAAAGAAGTGTATACCAATTCCGACTTGATATTCACAAATCCTCGCCTTTGAGCGGTATATTGGCTCAAATTTAATTAGATTTTAATATACCAATTTAAAAAGAGGAGCAAGACGTTGCTACTAGATGGTGTTCTCTTTCTTATTTATTAGAACGCTTTTTGAGCTTAGAGAATGGTCTAGACACGTATATGGAAAGTTATCAAAACTATAAACGCGTTGAAACTTTGCTTGTCAAAGAGAAAAGTTAGTTGCACATTTATCTCAATTTAAGCATCTTGGGAGGCTGATTTTAAAACCCCATTTTGAGACTTGCAAAGTAACTTGCATTTCGCAATCGCAGAATACGGGCGTCACCTGTTTGGCTGGAAAAAAAATTTTTTCGGCAACAAACTATTAGAATCTTTAATTTAACGATAAATGAAGCGATTTGATAAGGGAAAAGTTTAAAATTATTGTTACTTTTGTTACTACGATATCTCAAATATGGGTCTGTCACGATATCGGAATGATCAGATTTAACTCACCGTTTAGGTGCTTTTAAACATCCGTACGACCAGAAACACGATAAATAATTGAAATTGAATGGTTTTTTAATAAATCAAAATGTATTTAGATATTTTGTATGCCGACATAAGCTATTATATCGAAAAATAAGAAGAGTATCAGCTATCAGTTGAGACGGGAGGACGCCCTTGGCTATCGATGGCAATCGAGATATGTATGTCACAAAAATAAAAAATAGATGCTGGTCACAAAAATAATGTTGATTAAACCCCTACCCCTTTCCAACGTCTGGTGGGGGCGGGAAGGCACCCCTTTGACTGGTCACAAAAATAATGTTGGTCAAATCCCTACCCCTTTCCAACGTCCCGTCTCCTCCTGTCTCAAGTGACAGCTGATGTGCGTGAAACTCTACTTTTTTTGTCGACATAAAAGCTTATGTCGGCATAAAAAAATATCTAAATACATTTTGATTAATTAAAAAACAATTCGATTTGAATTATTTACAGTGTTTCTGGCAGTACGGTTGTTTAAAAGCACCTAAACGGTGAGTTAAATATGATAATTCCGATATCGTGACAGACCCATATTTGAGACATCTTAGTAACAAAAGTAACAATAATTTTAAACGTTTTCCTGATCAAATCGCTTCATTTATCGTTCAAATACACATTCCAATATTTTGTTACCGAAAGAAAAATTTTTCCAGCCAAAACAGAGGTGACGCCCCTATTCTGCAATCTAACCGGAAGGCGTTATTGATGACAATACAGGGGTACATATTTGGATATAGAAGGTGAAGTTGATATGAGCAAGGAAATAAGAGAAAATATTGCGTCAAAACAAATGAGGAGAGAGACATGGAAGATTGTTAAAGAGAACTTATTTCTAAAGTACCCAGAAATGCAAAAAAGTTATTGCAAAGGAAGTTTTTCAATCGTAGAATCGTAGAATGTGTTTAGTACAAGATGCTATAAAGCCGGCTGATATTTAGCGACTAATGAAAGCTTGGATTTATATTAGAAGGTATTCGGTGAGATCTCTCATATTTTAGACAGATGTAGAAGATTATTCAGTATAAAAGTATCTGTTAGTACTCTGAACTATTTCATATAAAAGGTATCCCTTTAATATTTTATAGATCAATTCTTGAAATGAGTAGTGACTCATGCAATTATAATTAATAAAAATATAACCCGTGCAGAAATTGCCCCGGTTGGCCCTACTACAACAAGTTTTCTGGTCGGATCCCGGCCGGGCTATCCCTGTTTGGGTTTCATGGCCAGGAACCGGTCGGGAGCCGGCCGGGCTACATTTTTCTCGAATCACCTAGTCGGGAGCCGGCCGGTTACTGGACGGGACAACCCTGGTTAGATTTCATGGTCGGGAGCCGACCGGGCACTGGTCAGGATACGTTTTTTTGTAGAAATTACACATTTTTTAAGAGCCATGACATTATCAAAGACGTATTTACGGATGCTAGATGAATTATTATCTGAAAAGTATAATTTAAAGATTTATCAGATCAGCAAAACAGAAACTAGCTTTTTGAATTCTTAAAAAAAAAGATTTGATTTTTTTAAATGTTTTAACTTATTAAATAAAACTGTTATCGATTCTGCAATGTGCAACAGCAGATTTATTACAATTTTTATAATATTATCTATTTTCAGACAATTTTTAGTCTGTACACTTTCAAATTTACCGCCATGTCTGACGCCTTCTGCGCTGGCGTCGGCGTAGACACTTTTAAGTTTCAGTTTCGAACCTCGAACGAGAATGCACGTGTCGTCTCCTCGAAGCTCGCAAATAAAACCGCGATCCATAATTAAAATGAACATTATTTCAGTAATCAGTTCGAAAACCCCACTTACTGAGTGGTTAATTAGTATTTTTAATTAATTTATAGTGTTGTGTATTCATTTTTTTCCTTTCTTCCTTCCTAACCTCAAATCACCACGTGGTTTCCAAAATAAAACAATTGCTAGCAGATTCTAGGATCAATTATTGAAACTCTTCTTCAATTTCCTCACGAGAATTTATTAACTTGATTTGACATTTAAAGTTCACCGTATTCTTTACGATGAGCCTTAAAAGACAAAACACGTTACCAATTTCTCGCCAGAAGAAACATTTTTTAACCGCTCTGTGGCCGGATTACCCGACCGGATCCCGGCCGGTATGAAAGCCGGAATCCGACCAGTTTACCGTGACGTTTTTAGCCGGATCCCGGCCGGTATCCCCGGCCAGCGCCCGGTTTAAACTGGGGCTATCCGGCCGGCTCCCGGTCGGATCCCTGTTACCATTCCTACACGGGAAGTAGCTTATACTTTTGATTAAAAATAAATAGGTGTTAATACAGGGTGAGCCAGATTTTATCTTCATTGTATCTTAAAGTGATTTGCAATATTAATAATGATAGCAAAATTATAAATTTTCCATATAGATATAGATATATCAGAGATGGACCTTAGATGAAGGAGGTTTAATGACTTAAATCCTTGAACGCACATGTGTTTTCATTGCTATGGCCGGAAGATGTCCTGTCGGAGTATTGCCGGAGTTCGCAAAATATTTAATGAATACAAATTTCTCGAGACATAGTCCTATATATTAGTCTGAAAAAATTATTTTCGCCGAGACTTACTACCGCAAGTCTTGATATTTTCCAGCAGAATGCATAATAATCGAAAATACTTATTTAGCGCTTCATTCGTTCCAGATATGTACATATTTTATTAAAGATATGACACAGACAAGAAATTTTGGAAAAACATCAATGCACCCACATTTTCATTGGGCAATGAAGTATAAAATGTTATCTTGGATAGATTTGAATATTGATTTTTGCAATCCTTTTTCACTTCTTTTCTAATTGTGTAAATAAATTAATTGAGCTAATTAGAATTTAATTAAACCATATTTTCACAATTTCAGTTTTTTCAACAAGCTTTAATTTCATAACAATGCAAGGATCATCCGTTACAGATAAGTGAAAGTAGCCTTCTACTTTCAGCGGGACGTCGGCCTCGTCTGCCGTGGCAAGGGTTCAGTACCATGGAGCGAAACTCCAGAGACAGCTAACTGCAGTTACTGACAGTTACTGCTATTGTATTTTCGTTTTCGATCATCAAACAAAATAGGAAAAGTTTCACCAAAAACTAGCTCTGAGACGGGGGAGAAATTACTATTTAGACTACGTATGCTAAAGAGTAGAGAAAATATATTAAAACGATCGGCCGTAAAATAGACCATATTTTAACCCTTCAGTAGTCGCGGCTATTTTACGGGTCATATTTGTCGCGGCGATCTGACAGATCAAATTTGTGAAAACTTACATTTTTGTTCAAATTTGAGTTTTAGCTACTGCCACTAAGTGCGTACATGATTTTAGAGGCCGGAAGTAGCAGAAAACAATCTAAGAAATGAATTTATGGCTAATTTTTAGTTTAAAACCTAGAGGAACCAGGACCTTGCTTTCATCTTGATAATTTCCATTTTTTTCTTTTTTGGCGTTTTTCTTTTTGGTATTCAACTCTTGTATAACATAACTAGATATACTACGATGGTTTCACTATAAAATCAGTCTTGAATCGCAATCACATAAAAATTTTGAACACTAGTTAAGTTTTATCTTGAAATAGGAGGGTTTAGTGTTGTCTCGTTCTCCGTGACGTGTGTCAGTGGCGCTCTGTGGCGCATTTGATCTGAGAGATCACAGTAGGTAAAACCATCAATATAGTAACTTTACACAAAAAGTAGGCAATGCAAATCGCCACAGCTGATGTAATAATATGAATGAGAAAAAAAAATTATTATCAACTTTAGGAAAACTTACGATGTTAGTCGCGGCGATCTCTCAGATCAAATGCACCACAGAGCGCCACTGACACACGTCACGGAGGACAAGACAACACTAAACCCTCCCCCTTCGTCCGTGAGGAAGCTACTGGGAAGGACAGCGCAGGGCCGCCAACCTTATCTGTGGGGGAACAAAAAATACCTTCGCGCGATCTGTCAGATCGGCCGCGACTACTGAAGGGTTAAAATAAAAATCAGGAAGCATTTTCCCCTGTGAACAACGATTCTGATAACCGTTCTGATAATACCTATTGATTTGAATTGAGGATTTTTCACTCATTTCGTTGTGGTAATTTTCGAAATCCTGAACTCTAAAATAGAGAACCCTCTCCTGAGTCTAATTTTTTCCAACTCAATATGAATTTTATATGTAAATCTCAAATATTAAAAAAAAGTTGTTAATATTATTTAGAAATATTTCGTTTTGAATTTGTGGTTTGAATCACGTGGATGTCAGGTCTTTTTGCGCTTTATTTTATTTCTAATTTCTAAATGAACCGTTTTAAAGTTTATGAACTTTACCAAATCGTGCGTTGACATAAGTACTTTACTGAGATGTTTCTAGAAAAAATGTAATAATCGAAGGAAATATGGGAAATGACTGATACTTAAAATTGTTATCTTTTTGGCAATCGCCCATATATTTGTTTGATAAAACAGTATATTTTTCTGATTACAAAATATTCTTTGTTATATGACGTCGGTTCAAAATTTTGGAAAAACGTAATTGACAACTAGCTGCTAACCATAATACAAGGAGTTTTTAATGTAATTTCAATTGATTCTACCGCTCCAATTTCACAAAAAAAAAAAATATTGTATTTTATTTTTACGTTTTAATTATTGGACGAATGGCGTGCGGCCTCTGCTATATGACGAGGCAATATTTCCTTGCATGCTTGATCATAAAATTGGTGGTATATTCGATAGACTGCTTGTTCGCTTGTATCAAGGTTTTCTTGGTGGTTCAATAAAGGGTTTGCTCGAAGGGTTTCTAGATGGCGTAATTCACGGATTGCTTGAAGACGTGCGATTCCAATTGCTTCATGATTTACAGAATCTCTTACCGGTTGGACTTCTAGCTGTCTTTCATACATTCTTTCGAACTGCCTTGCGTAAAATCGATGGTTTATCCTGTGCATTTCAGCAGTATAATCAATCTTGCGAATATGTGACAAATGACTTCCAACACCAATCCCTTCAAGTTCTTCAGGGGTCAGACTTACAAAATCTTTATTACTTGTGTCATATACAGTATTAGGTTGGCCAGACACAGGAAATATTGATTTAATGAGACCTTCTGAAACCCATCCAAAGATGACATGATCCCTTTTTACTAAAGTTGAAGATTCATCGAATGTAGCCGTTCTGCGATGAAGCATTCTTCGTAAAACCCTGTTCTCTTCGTTATCATTATATTCAAATGTTTGGATTTCAGGGAGGAAAATAGCATCGGAACCAGGAAATAATTGCTTTAAAGTCTTCTGAAAACTTAATTCTGTAAGAATAAATAAAAGAGGGTGAATCTTTACACTTACAATACAATATAAATGAGTATATCTGTTTCTTTTAATGGAAAAGAGAGACTCAAGTCTGCGGATCTCGCGGTTCTTTGTAAAGGATGAACAGATTTTTGAAGTTTTCAATGTTAAAAAAAATTATAATTTCAATAAGTTTTTTTTTCTCAAAACTTTATTTTTTAAACATCATTTTTTTATTGTCAAAACATGATGTTTTGTATAAACTGAAATGTTTTATTTAAACGGAAACGCTCATAAGGGTAATTATCAAATTTCCATCAATACAGAAAATAAGAGTGCAAAAAGCTTTGATAATCCTAATGACAAAAAATATTTTCTGCTGTACAAAGGTCTCCACAAATTATTTCGAAAAGGGCTGAACAGTTTATGTTCAGTATTATAAAATTTAAATGGAAACGTTAACTTTTTCTTTTACATTCATTTATCAATCACCTATTTTCATTCTCTGCAAAATTGTAATTCAGTTTTTTATTTTTATCCAGTAGAAATAATTCGGGAGAGTATAATTTTATGGTTATGTTACAGAATTTCAGAAACGGAAAATAGCACACTCAGAATTTCTTACCAGTTGGAAAGTAACTCACAGTTCAATCGCGTAAAGTAAAAAATGTCCATCATATTTTTTTATTAACGAATCCGAGGCAAACTCTGGTATCATGTGAAATCCCGCAAACCCAAAATCTTTGAAAATCTGAGCTAGGAATCTAAGATTTTAATCTCTCACCCTGATATGCTGGATTTTATAATACATTTTTCAGATATATGTTCGCTGAATCGTTGGGATTCCCGAATTCTCGTAAATCTTGCAACTGATTATCGTGATTTCTGAACGATTTCGAGAATTAGACTGTATTCTCATTCATTTACTTTTTGATTTTTTATAGTGCCTCCGAACCAGATTTCCAAAGTGAATATCCACTCAAAGGAATCAGTGAAAATCGACTTTAATTTGCGTAAATGTTTACTGATCGAAATCTTGAAAATTCTCATGTTACTGATTCTAAGTGAAGCTTCACTACACTTTAAATTTAGAGAGTATATTATTAGTAACAAATACGTAAAAATGTTGACATGGACAGATGAGGATTAGGGTGGCATTGAGAATAATGTATTAAAACAATAGGATATTAGCCATGTTAAGGAGATGGAATAAATATTAAAATCGATTGTTTAATTTTTAATTGATTAAAAATTATAAGCATACTATAAAACATGAGCGTGTCTCGCTCGTTTATTGTTCTAGTTTCATACTAGCTTTAAGTAAATGAGACTCAAAATGAAAAAATTGAATGAACTATTTGTAGGGAGCGATAATAAATATTTTTCAAAGAAAACTGCGAAAGTTTCCATATAAGCTTTATAATACTGTGATTTGAAGTTTGCCGCAAATTTTACAAAAAACATAAGTGACTGAAATTTAAGTGGTATTTTGAAACTGCCGTTATTTCAAATGTACTTTAAATTATAAATATGTATGATATTATAATATTATATATTTACCAATAGTATTCAGAAAAACGGCTAAAGCCAAGTAGAGAGTACTGAAGATTATCTTCATTTTCGATGATAGATGATACTGATTCAAGGAGAAATTCGCTAACAGTTTAAATAATGAATATTTTACAAGACCATTACACACACCTATATATACTGGAATATCCTAGTAGCTGTCTCACTCAGCCTTCTGATTTGAAGCCACGATAAAGATAATGTAGGACTGAAAATAATAATTTCAATTCAAAACATAGTCATATATTATTTTTCCATACATATTTTCACACACACATACATTATATTTTCGTTTGGATTTCAAGTACCTCAGAGAACCAATTGCGTCACAGAGAAAAGTATACCAGGATACGATCGTAGTTGACACAAAGATTAGAGCAAAACAGATATTTCATAATATCACGATACCTCTACATGTTTCAAGACCTTATTTACCATACGAAGTTTTTAAATTTGTTTATTTTACACGTCTAAATTTCAAGTAATTTCAATGAAGAGGTTTTAATTTCAGATTATTCGACTCGAAATTGCTTTAAGTCAGAATTTATCAATTTCAAATGCTATTACATAATCTAAAGTTGTTTGAACAATAAAAAAAGTATTTTTTAAATTTAATAATATGCGAATGAAAACTAGAAGATTTGAGAATGAACATTCTCACATTAAACTCTGCAAATTTTTAAAATAATAAATTTCATGATTTACCTTAAACCACCTTAAATCTTTTTATAAACTTCTTTAAGAATATTGACATCAATTGTTGACTTAGTGCTACATAAAATTGTATACTAGGGCGTATCGAAAAAAATAAAGTTGTTTGCGCGAAGTTCTAATAGCAATGAAAACTTTCTTTTGGGAGTCAGAAACACTCCCCTAAAGTTTCATAAAAAAAATCCTTCTGTCTCCGCATCGTAGATATAGCTAAAAATCACAAAAAACGAAGCACTTCTTCAAATTTGAACAGCAAAAAATTTTTCTTTTAGATTTGAATTATCAATAAAAATAGTTCAAAGCAAGTCGATTTATATCTGTACAGCGATAATTCCATTAAAATATTTTTTACCCTCACTAATTCACTTTGAAGTTTAAAAAAATCGAAAAAAGTCGACTTTTTCGCGATTTTCTTAGATTCATGATAAATTTCTGGACTATTTGACCATATAATGTGTGATATACGTTAATGAGAATGTATTTGCAATATGTTGCAACAATAATATATAAGGAATGTTGACATTAAAATAATTTTCATTGACTTTGAATTACAAGAAAATATTTAAAAGTGATATATTGCTCTTTATTTGACAATAAAATTAATTTTCGGTATATAAATTATCAGAAAAAATAGTTCGGAGAACGAAGATTTGTACTTACATAGCAAAAAATGATTTAAATATTTTTTACCCTACCTAAGTGACCTTGAAATTTCAAATAGTCGAAAAAATTGCCGTAACTCTAAGAAAATAGCGAAAAAGTCGATTATTTTCTCGATATTTTGGAATTTCAAGGTCACTTAGGTAGGGTAAAAAATATTTGAATCATTTTTTGCTATCGAAGTACAAATCCACTTGCTTCGAACTATTTTTTCTAATAATTTTTATACCAAAAATTAATTTTATTGTCAAATAAAGAGCAATATATCACTTTAAAATATTTTATTGTAATTCAAGGTCAATGAAAATTATTTTAATGTCAACATTCCTTATATATTATTATTGGAACATATTGCAAATACATTCTTATTAACGTATATCACACATTATATGGTCAAATAGTCGAGAAACTTACCATGAATCTAAGAAAATAGCGAAATAGTCGACTTTTTTCGATTTTTTTAAACTTCAAAGTGAATTAGGGAGGGTAAAAAATATTTTAATGGAATTATCGCTGTACAGGTATAAATCGACTTGCTTTGAACTATTTTTATTGATAATTTAAATCTAAAAAAAAATTTTTTTGCTGTTCAAATTTGAAGAAGTGCTTCGTTTTTTGTGATTTTTAGCTATATCTACGATGCGGAGACACAAGGAATTTTTTTTTTATGAAACTTTAGGGAAGTGTTTCTGACTCCCTAAATAAAGTTTTCATTGCTATTAGAACTTCGCGCAAACAACTTTATTTTTTTCGATACGCCCTATTGTATACAATCAACTTTCTTCAAACTTTGCGGCAAACGAAAGTTGCCCTCATCAGTAATTTATTATTTTTTGGAATATTGTGTAACCTTTTGCAGTAATTGTGAATAACTGCGTTTCTGTAAAAAGTGTGTGCAGATTAGGAATTAATTAATTAATATTAATGTTCCTCAGTTTACGAATTGTCGTAATTTTTGCAATGTATCAATTTTTCTTATCGCGGAGAAAATTCGAGCGATGTAAATAGGATCAATAATTTATAAAATTTAGAAGTTAACATAATGGCGTTTTTTAACAAGTTTGCCTGGTGTTTTATATCAATATTTCTAACTTTCTGGGACACGTGTAGCAAATATAACTGATAGCGTATGACGTAACATACGAGTAATTTTAGATTCTATAAATTATACGTATATCTTGAGTTTGTACTATTCTTATTAACTCAGGAGAAAAACTAGATTGATGAAAGACAAATATTTCAGAAAAATAAGTTCCCCTCCAAACTATCTTACAAATAGTGAGATAATTTGAAGGACAAATAATTATGTATTCATTTTATGAGAAAATATTTTGTAATGTAATAAAAATAGAGAGAAAACAGCATTAAAAACTAGTAGCCACGGCCTTAAAAAATATCATTTTCTGGGGGCGCACATATATTTCGTAGGGGCATCCCTAATTCATGTATCGACACACCCTACAGATAACATTTTTTAAATAAATAAATACATTGTACATTTTAGATTGCAAAGGAAAGAGTGAAAAGTATATTCTTGTCATGCAATACGCTTTTCTCTTAATTTTTTTTTTATTTCTTCCTTTGCAATATAATATTTATTTTATTAATTAAAACTGTGTAGGGGCGCCTACGCAACATGCATATGTTTTTTTCCACCAAACACCAAATCTTGTTCCATATTTGTTGAAAAAATAATTGCCTAATGTTGTATCATTTTCAAAAGAAGTTTAAACCGCAGCTTGAAAGCATGTGCCAGACTGTCACGTGACCAATTTTTTTAAACGAAATTACTCAAAAACTAATAACTCGAATACATTTTTCGCACCACACAGATGTAAAGAAAAAAATGGGAAACTTCGATGTTATTGTTATTGTTACTATTTTTATTAGCAATTTTTAAGGAAATTAACATTAAATTAATGTTTCTGTTGTATATAAATTATTTGTAAGGCCCCAGGACCGCGGTTTAAACTTGTATTAAGAATGAAGTAAAACTACGCAATTATTTTTTCACCAAATGGAACATAACAAGAATAGTGATGAGTGATCAAAAAAACACGACATTGGCTTTCTTGGGTCACCCTGCTTGCACGCACCTTAGTGGGCACGCGAAATTCGCATCAAAGGTTTTGAGAACATTTATTTAACTTTGAGGGTTGACCAAAAAACCGGCACTCTGAGAACGGCAATAAGATCCGAAATCAAAAGTTATCCGAGTCTATGACTTAATGTCTCTGTTTGTTAAATTTTTTTCCTCGTGAGTCGATTACAATGTTGTATAGAAATATACCTCTCCATTGTAGGTCTTTTTATGCAAGTATTTGTAATGAATTGAACTTTTTGATTATATATTTTTTAAACTGATTTTTGGATTCATAATATATTTTAGCCTTTTTGTTTGAAAATAATTTTTGCATAAATTGTCTTGTCAATATTGTGTTTGCAAATTTCCTCTAAAAAAATTTGTTTAACGCTCGTATAACGCTTTATGTAAATATCGTGTGCGCACCGAAGTAGTAAGGATACACAAAAACGCCGAACGTCAGAAGTACGCCAAAATCAGTGTAGTTTTGAGTTGCAACTAAAATGAGCTCGGCAGGGTCCTTTTGAGAATTTAGGAGAAATTCATAATTTTGAGGCTGTTCCTTTCTTATTTCGAGTATCGTCTTGTATTGGGCTAAATTTTCATCCACCTGTCAAGACGATTTTGTTTTCGTTATTTGGTCGAAATAAATAGTAATGAACATATAGATTTTCATTTGTATTATACTTATGTGAAAACGATACCCAAAATGTTGTTTGTTTTTACGTATTTGTAACGGCTTAGGAGATCCTTATAGAAAATTACAATTTTAATTTTTTTGGAGGAATTTTTTCAGGGTTATACTCGTTCAGACCCACAGATTCTGAATTTTGAAATAAAAAATAACTAATTAAATTATTACAAAATTTTTCATTCATTAATTTCAATCCTTCGCATCTGTTTACAGTCTTATTTCTGAGTCCAAAAAGGTTCGTCTTGAGACAAGTTTACGCCGACTTGAAATCACCATGTTAAGACCATAAAAGTTAAACATTATTTTATGCCTCGTCTCAGTTTTGAGACGCAGCCAGACGTCGATGTCTTGGAGACGAACTCAAGACATCATCAAGTCGAACTCAAGTTGAAATATTTTTACTCGGGTAGCCTAAACACTTGAGCGGCAGTGGGCTTTTATAGACAAGTAAACGATAGCAGATATGTTATGAATTTTTTTAGTCAGTTAGGTAGTACGAGATCAGCGATTCAGCACTTAGTTTTCGGTATGCATTCGTCATGAGAAGTCAGTTTCAAAGTTATATAGTCCAAAAAAATGGCTTTTTTTCTGTTTTTGGGCCGAAAATACGCAGTGTTTTGCTAAAAATGAGCTACAAGTATCAATCGGCGCACAGAGGAGAAGAAAGCCCTTTATCGTTTCGTATGCAGAATTTACAGCAAACTTTCGCAAGCTCAAAAATCAGCCTAAGCATCACCTGAAGGCTATTCCGCTGCATGAAAAGGAAAAAAGGTACACGAAAAAACCCTGAAAATAAGAGTATTGTCTAGCGCAAAAATTGTTATATGCAGTAAAAAGCAGAATAGAGGAAATACAAAATAGAAACTTCGTTGAGTGACTTGTTTTTTAGGTCCATACACTACGAGCGAGAATTGGAGACCCCTCCAACGGTAACTTCCTTGGGATCCTTGAACTTTTAGCAAAATACGACCCGCTTTTTAATGAACACCTACGAAAAGTTCGCCACTCTCAAGAAACCGGAAAAGAGTACAGGTGCATTACTTATCAGCAGATATTCGGAATGAGTTTATGGTTGTTTGTGCACATTCACTGATTGTGTATGCAACTCCAGATTCCGCTCACATTAAACAAACTGCTTTTTTAACTTGCTATGTCAATTTCATCAATGAAGATGGAGGAACATAGCAAGCCGAAGAGCGTCTATCGGCCTTTGCTGACTGTGTTAAAAAAACGGGGGAAGCCACTTGCCAACTTAGAATTTAAAAACTGAAGACACTTCAAATTCCTTGGGCAGATTGTCAAGGGCAAGGATATGAAAACGACAGAAATATGAAAGGTGCCTATGCAGAGGAGTTCTCTCAACTTTAGCGGAGTACAATCAGCTGAGATTTGTTTTGCTGCGCCTTACATTTTTTGGTTTCGGAGCAAAATTGTACACAATATTTAGTTCCAGTCCACAGCGATCGGAAATACTAGAGAAGAAAGTAGACTGCTCTCTGAATTCAATCTCTCGAACTTACTGGTCGGCCTGGCGGTAAAAGTTTTAAAAACCACTGGCATTGTAAACAAAGTAATTCAGGCTCGAGGGGCAACGCTTGATTTCACCTGTAAACATTTAAAAAGCTTAATCACCTCTGAATGATGGAAGTTGGTGGAAAAATTTGGAACGAAGCTGTCACGCTGGCAAGAAACATCGGGTGGCCAAAATCTCTTCAAGAGGAAACCAAGAGAAATTGCAAGCGGAAGAGAATGGCAGACGAGGTCCAGGAGAAAGAATATCAAGAATATCAAGATAAAAATGTGGCATTTAATGTACTATTCAAAACGTAATAAGTGTAATATGCTATCCTAGACCGGGTGATCCAGGATGAAGCTGTGCGGTTTGTAGCAATGCACTAACTTTGTAAAAGTTTCTCTGTTCATTAGGAATTACGCGTTTTATCTAAAGACGAAATTGAAAAACAAGCAACTGATCTGCTGAACAAATACCCCACGGACCTGCAGCATGAGCTAGTGGATGAAGCTAAAATGTTGAAATCTATTTTTGTTGAAAATTTCGGCAAAGAAACTCCGCAACCTTTACAGTTACTCAATACTCTTCAAAGAACGAATCCCAATTGTTTGCTTCCAAATTTGAGCATTGCATCTTTTAGAGTAAAGTAAGTTCACTGTATGATGCATCTAGTACTAAAATTCTAGTAGTCCGCAGTAAACCTCTGCGTAGTAAAGGGGGCAGAGGAGGGCCCGTACTATTATAGAACCCCGGGGCCCGGTACGGCTCTTGGCGGCCCTGATGCGACACCTTAGAAAAAGATAATAATTCACATTTCAAAATGCCCGAATAAAATAAATCAATTTTCATTGCCAACATGTTTTACACAGGGGAGGAAAGGTAGCAAGGTTTTCGGAATGTAAGGTTGTGTTTGGAGCTTTCCACATAAATGGATATTTTGAAGGGATAATCATGACGTATTGAGGAAATCATACAAGTTTTCAGAATTTAAGGTTATGTGTGAGTTTTTCCACGGAATTGTTTGTCGTAAAAGAAAAATCATGAAGTATTGATCCCCTATAAAAAACGATTCCATTGAAATCGATTGATTGCAATTCGGATCGTATATACTTTGAATGCGACAAAATTCCGTAAACAAAAATTGAGTCTATTCATTGAAAAATCGCCAAAATGTGAATTTGTTTATAAAAATGGTTAAAATAATGAATAATTGTTGTGAATTTGCAAAGTATCATAGTAAAGAGCCATTGGAAAGACATACCTAGCTAATTCCCCAAACAAAAATTGAGCCCATTCATTGAAAAGTCGCGAAACTGTGAATTTTTTTATAAAAATTGTTTAAACAATTACCAAAAAGCATCTATTCCTAATTAGTGGTAATGGAACATTAATCTCTTTCACATTTTATACAAAATCAATTAATTTCAATGAGCTAAGCATTGCCAATCCCAAAAAATGACTTTTCTTCATTAATTTGTTTATAACACAATAACAATTTTTTTAGTTATTCTAACCAACTGGCCATTATTCCCATATAGTTGCAGCACGGTTTTAAGGTCTTCTTCGATCAATCTGAATGTCTTAAACGAAATGGCACTTGGGAAAAGTTGAACAAAAAAATTTCAACTTTGTTGTTGGATCACAAATTTTTAAACAATTTAAAAAAATCTAATCACACAAATCTTTCCAAAATTTAAAGAGCTTTTATTTTAAAAATAAGAAAACGTTTAAATCAGATGAATAGTGTAGGCAAAAAATTTATTTGTCCACGGGTACTTTTTTTGTCCCACTGTGTGTGCCTCAAAGCCACATTCAGGACGTAACATCAGTGAACGAATCTCTCCGAAGCAGATAAAAGCATCTACTTCGACAGATTTAGTCTTCAAATCTGTTGGCGTTGAACAAGGTATCTGCGACCAACATGCTTGCCGTCCCGGTTCTACTCCACTCTTCTGGGGTGGTTCAATGGACGAAGAACGAGCTTACGGTCCTTGATATCGTCACACGTATCATCATGCATATGCATAAGATCTTGCATATCAATTCGTCCGTTCTGCGATTATACATTTCACGCGGTCAACGCGGACGCGAACTTCTGAAGCTCCAGTGTCTTCATAACCGAATTGTTCTAAGTACAGCTTACATCGTTGCTAATGGTAGAGAAATTGCATTACTCCATCTAGATCCTTCACTTCTAAAGGTCGAAGTAATGAAAGCAGAGGTTGAAAAATACAGCCAACAGCTACTCGACAAGAAAATGCACGGAAACTTTCACATAAATGTAGAAAAACAGTCCTTGTCGAAGGAGCAAACTTTTGCTTTCCTCATATCATCAGGGAATAATTCAGGTACAGATGTTTCATTTTCGCATGCCAGGACGGTGTCATTTCCACCTTAGTATACCGTGACCGCATTTTACGCCAAAAAATTTCTAGCGATAGGTGCAGAGCATGTCATGCGCACGCTGAGTACTATCTATCTGGGTGTCCCACTCACGCCGGAACAACGGATGTCTATAGGCATAATGCAGCTCTAAGAGTGCTTCATTACCATCTTTATCGCTATCACGGTGTTGGCCGCGATTCTGCCCTGCCGAACGTTCCGTGGGAGATAAGAGTCATTTGTCGAAAACGAAAAGTGCCAAATTTTCTGGAACTGCGATTTTCGGACAGCAGTCTCCGTTGCACACGCGAGGCCTGACACTGTTCTCCAAGACTTCGAGAAACGAACTATATTCGTGATCGAATTCTCGGCTCCGGCCGACTACAAAATTACTACCAAGGATACGGAATAGGAGGAGAAATATCAAGACCTTAAAAGGAAGCTGCAACGACTGTACCCAAAATATTCGGTTAAAGTCATTGTCCTTGTTATCGGTGCTCTCGTTGGTGCGAAACTGTCACTGGTTCGAAACCTTAAAGCCATACCCGCGTGCGAAAAAATTTGCCAAGGCGCTTTGTGTTCTCAAGACCCATGAGGGTTTCGCCGGCCTGTCGTTGTGATTTCGTCGTGCCCTGTGAATACGCATCTTACGGTCGTGAGATATGTGGCTATTGCTGTGATTTACCGCGGTTCTGCTGGGAGCCGGCGTGGACGGCCTGGGCATAACTGTTTGATCGCAAAGAACGAAATTTCTGACAGCTACATGTAGAGAATTAAATGAGCCAAGTGTTGTGTTTCTAAATGTCAAGGGTTTAACTTAAAAATCCATTTGTGCATTTTCTCTATTTATGCTACAATTATTATTTACAACTACTTGACTTTAATATCGCAATTATTTAAACCTGCAAATGCATAAATGAATTATGGTTATTTTTAATTTTGGCCTTTCAGGTCTATTCTTTCGCGATTCGATCATTGTCTTCAGGGTTCTCTTTTTCAGAATTGCCAGTAGCTGCGATGGAAAAACCATTGGATTATCATCATCATCCACTAAATGCTTGACTTTGATGAATAAGAAATTCAACTACATATTTCAATTTACACCAGGAAATACCCTAGAATTTTGTTGAAAACCAGGAATTATTCAGATTCCTTCTCACTTTTGTGGAAAATTAAACTATTTTCCTAAAAAGTCATCTTTCTTGGTCGACAATTCAACTGTTTTGTTAAATATTCGTCTATTTCGAAAGAAAGTTCGATCTTCTGAATAAAAAATTCATCTTTCAATTTGAAAAGTGTACTATTATATTTTTGACCCCGAATTCATCTATTTTCGTTAGAAATTCAACTATTTTATTGAAAATATTTTTTGATTTTATGGTTTTTCACAACTTAGAAATAAAAATCAATATTCAAAAATATTGGTTTTAGAGCATTGAAAAAAAGGAATTAACATTAAATTATTTAATTGATTGAACTTTCTTCTATTTTTGACAGAAAGTTCGATCTTTTGAATTAAAAATTCATCTTTTAAATTGAAAATTCTACTGTTATATTTTTTACCCAGAACTCAGCTCTTTGGGTTGAAAAGTCTTCCATCAGGCTGAGCATTTAATTATTTACTTGAAATTCAAACTATTTTCTTAAAGACTTTTTTTTTGTTGGTGGAAGTTAATTCCTTTTTTTAAGTCTACTATAATATTTTAGGTTCAGAATTATTATCTATCGATCAAAAATTTAACTATTTTGTTGAAAATTTAATTATCTTGTTTAAGATTCAAGTATTTGATTAAAAACTTTTTTTTCGTTGAAATTCAATTATTTTTATTCGATAAGTCTACTATTATCTTTTGGGTTCTGAACTAATCTCTTGTGATTTAAAATTCAAGTATTTTGTTGAAACGTTAATTACTTTGATTGAGAATTCAATATTTTCTTAAAAAGTCATATTTATTTGGTCAAAAATTCAACTACTTTGTGCAAAATTCATCTTTTTGACATAAAAATTCAACTGTTTGGTTGAAGTTTAATTTTCTCCTAATTAGATAATTTGGTTGAAGATTTATTCTCGTAGGTAAAAGATTCATTTTCGTAGGTTAGAAATTTAACCTTTTTGTTGAAATTTGTGTTTTTGATTGAGTGTTCAACTATTTGGTTACAATTGCAACTGTGTTGTTGATACTAAATTAAATAGGAAACTAAATTACATATTTCAGTTGAAAAAAAAACTAATGGTGTGTTTTCAATTTAAAAGAATTAATTCTCAATCATAAAACATCAATTTTCAATCCAAAAGGACGAACTTTCTGTCCGAATAGACGAATGTCCAAAAAAACAGATGAATTTTCGACATAAAAGGTGGCGTTTTAGGAAAATAGTTTAAATTTCAAGAGAATAAGTAAAATTTCAAGAAAATAGTTGAATTTGTAACCAAAAGAGATTAATTCTGGGTCAGAAATATAATAGTAGACTTTTTAAATTAACAGTTAAAAATTTATTTTATTTGTAATATTCACCTTTTTGGTTGAAAATTGAACTATTTTGTTCACAATTTAACTATTTTGTTAAAGTGATAATTTTTGGTGGAAAATTCACATGTTTAAATGAAAAATTAATCTTTTATGGTAGAAAAGTCACCCTGCATATTAATTTTAAAATCATTTTTTCAATATTAATATATTCACTGGAAAAAAATATTTGGCACCAATTAAATGTATTGGTTTAAATACTATTTCTTAGCATCACGAAAATATTCTTTCAGGGTAGTAATTTTATTTGAAACAGATATCTGTTTTGCTGATTTAAAGAAATGAATTCTTTGGCTCTATTTTCTTTATTAAAAAAATATTACGTACATCTAAAAAAATGATTTATTTAACTCCAAAAGTTTAGATTCGTTGAAATCTGATTAGTCCGCCAAAGAAATATTTATTTCATTCAATGAGTTCGATTATTTGAATTGATCAAGACGCATATAAATTAATTATTTTTCCATAATTTGAATCAAGTCTTTGGGTTTGTTCAAATCAAAGAAATAATTATTCAATTCAAAAGAATACTTATTAAGTTAAAAATATATTTATTTAATACAAAGTGTTGCTGCGTTTATATCAATGCAGCATTTCTTTAGATTAATAAAATATTGTGTTTACATAAATATTTGTTTTTTAAGTTCAAGGAAATGTTTCACTTGATTAGTAAAATTGAATAATTCATAGCATTTCTTCCAATCAAATAAATATTGCACTAAGATAAAAGTAATTGCAATTTTCGACGGAAAAAAGGAAACTATACAATCGAAACCAATTTTAAAAATCGAAAACAGAACTCTGTTTAAAAGTAGCGCATAAAAACTCTGAATATATATAATTAATTTCGAGTCCATTGATCCATAGTAACTTAAAGAGTCCAAAAAATTCTCATTTTTCTTAACTTTGATCAAAGAAATAGAAGGCAATGCTTTTAAATTGAGGCAGGCTACGTCACGTTTAAAATGTCAGTATATGACCTTCTTATTGTTTCAATAAAGATAAGAATGGGATACCATCGCGCCGTGTTACTAAACTTTTCTATTTTTCATGTTTTCCATGTTTTTAAATTTTTTAAATTGTATACAGTCCTAAATAATTTTCTTTTACCAAGCAATTAGTTTTCCACTATTGAATTAGCAAATATCTTGATTACTTCAATTGGTAATTTTCTACTAATCCTTAGTGGATCACTTTTGGCTAATCAAATCTGTAAAATTTCAATAGTAATTAGTTAAATTTTACCATGTTTGATTCAGAGAGAAAAAAAGCTTGAAAACTTAAGTGTACTTCTACAAGCACTTAAGTTGATACTTATTCTCCTCGTACCTGATTAATAAAATCGATTTAAAAAATTTTTTTTTATTAATCTCTGGCACAGAATAAACAAATGCAAAAATTATGGAACCAATATTACAAACATAAAGTTATTATAGTGATGTACTGGTAATAAGAAAAAGCTGGCACAAGTAGCGCGCTACTACCATAAGAAAAAAATACGTTTTTGTAAATTTTATTTAGAATCAACAATATTAGGTTAATTGAGCTGAAACTCAAAATTTCTCTTCACAATTAGCCATGAAATTCGAATCAGAATTTTTTTAATATCACCCCTATAAGTCTGTTTTATAAAAAATTTAAAATTTTTTAAAATCCTATAAGTGAAAAATTGTTTTTTGCGAGTTTTTGGCGCTCATTATGATTTTTTTGCTGTTTTTTAATACAAACTGTTTATAATGCCTAAAATACTACTTTTTTTTACTAATTATTAGGTGTTTGTATATAAATTGTTTAAACCATTTATTATTTTTCGTTAACAATTTTCTCTTACAATAGAGTTAGAAAGTGTCGGTTTTTCCTGAAAAATTCAACATTTTGTCCACTTTTCACTTAATGAGGTAATAATTAATGCAAAATAACAAATATTAATTTTTTAACAATTTATTATTGTTTATAACAATATAAAGGATTTTAAGGGATTTCGAGAAGTTGTAATGGCTTTTAAAAGATTTTAAAATATTTCAAGCCATTTCAAGAGGTTCGGAAACATTCCCATGGATTTAAAAGATTTTAATAAATTTTAAAAGGATTTCATAGATTTCAAGAAGATTAGTCGTTTGAAAGGTATATTTCAAGAGCCTATGTTCGCGTTATCAATGGAATTGAAAAGGATTTCAAGGAATATATTACATGATAAAAAAACTAAAACAAATAATGATCATATATAATATAATAAAAAGTAATCTCAACAGTCAAAGCAGGGTTCAAGTAGCATAGTTGAGAAAAAATAATTAGATAGAGGAATATTAATGTAATAAATTCTTCAAACACCCGCATCTGTAAGGGTTTGTAAGATTTTTCGGACCCCCTTCCCCTCAAAAAAAGATATACGTAATTAATGATCGCTCCCTAACAAAAGGGATAAAATGTGAAGCGAACAAAGGTATTTAAAAATAAGTTTCGAAAAGTAGAAAAGAAGTTCTTATAGAACTATGAGCATATAATAATTTTACTTTTGGCCTTTTTTCGTTTCGCGCATATTTAAAAAAAAAAACATATTTTCAGGAAAACGGACGCTATTTTGTTAAGTTTTGACTTTTTGCATATTATTTGTGGTTCTTAAAACAATTAGAAAAACCATTGTGCTGGTGAAATTTTAATAATCACTAGTCCAAATTTACGAGCTTAATTTGAGTAAAGGTAAATCACTAAAAATTAGTCAAAATTACTAATTTAAGTAACAGAAATATTTACTAATTAATTTACTAATTAAATAATATTTACTAATTTTTTCCTTTCAAAATTTGATTTGCAACATCTAGCATAATAATGCGTATATTTTCTGAAATAAAGTTTCTTCTCTCGATCTCTCTAATAGCTTAATAGAAAAAGCACCCGACCGGAAATCAGAAGTTCTGTGGTTCGAATCCCAGCGGAGCGAAAGGATAAGGTCTTTTTTCAGAAAAAACTTAATTAAAATAATTTTTAATTCATAGCTCCATCTAGTCTGAAAAGACGTTAAAAAATTCTGTTATTCTCTAATGATAATACAGATTCCTTTAAATATTTACTAATTCGATCGTGGAGGATAGCATGTTTTTAAATACTGTTAATCAGTAAGCTATAATTACTATTTGTTACTAGTGACGTACAAATTGACGTCAGGTCGGGTATCGGGTTCGCAACCCGGCCCGAAAACACGAAAGCCCAGGCTAGATCGAAAAACCAAACCAGGCCGAAAGTTCAATTTGAAAATTTTTTAAATTTCCAGAATATTTGGATAATTTATGGTGAGATGCTATAATTTACCGCCAAATTAATCGGGAATTACCTCAGATTTGAGAAAAAATTTTCTTTGAACTTTTGGGCCAGTTTTTGGATTTTCGGTCCAGGCTGCGAACCCGAAACCCGACTTGATCGACTCGATCAGCAAAAATACCGACCCAATCCGTCGGGTTTGGGTCTTTGAAAATGTTGCACACAGCTACTTATTACTCATGAGCTCGCTTGAATTTAATTATAACAATTCATATTTATTAATTTATTTGAAGAAAAATGTATTTGTACATAATTGATACCACGCTGAAATCACCAGTTCTCGTAAGATCACTGAAGTTAAGCATTGTTGGGCGCGGTTAGTACTTGGATGGGTAACCGTTCAGGAATATTGCGTGTTGTTGGCCCTTCGTGGGTGTGGTGGGCCCACATTGGTAGTAAATATCCACCTAGAAACACTACCCGAATCGGGTAGTGAGGCAATGAACTTTCGAGTTCGAACTGCTAATCAATGTATGTATGTACATAATTGTCTAAATGCCCCAATCAGAATATCTTGTAACACTCAGACTTCACTGTGCATGTAAACGGCGGCCATGACTTGGTCGTTACATACCAGCTTTACTTTGAATGTCATGACGGTCATGGCTAACCTACGATTTGCATATTGCAATATGAGCTACTAATTGTATATAAAATCACTAGTACGCGCTATTAAATGAAGAAAAATTAAAAATAAGGTAAATATTATTGTAATTAATTTCCTTATTACTAGTTGTTTATACCAAATAGCGCAGAGCAAAAAAGTTGTTTTGACAGGTGATCAGGTGGATGGAGGTTCGATCCAACACTCTACGATTCTCGAAATGAGCCAAAATTCGGTCTTAAAATGATGAATTTGCCGTAGATGTGCACCTATGTTCAATGACGTAAATATGAGAAGGAAAATTCTCATTCTGAGACCATTGACATTTGAGCTGCAATAAATTTAATTCCAGCGATTTTCTGTGGAGAGAGCGGAATTTTACGTTCAAAAAGTTCCAGAGGTCGTATATTGTAACCGATTTTAAAGGGTCTTTTTCTAAATGTCATCTTGTCAAATTTCGAAGAGACCTGTCGCAGCTGATTAAAAAAATCATTCATTTCTTACTCAAGATGAAAGGTGCAAAAAAATTATAATTTTTGCATTTATGCGACCTACTTCGCTCTTTTATTGTCATTCCCTCAAAAACAAATAGAATTGGTAAATTCATTCTCAATGAATGGAAGGTTTCATCATAGATTAATTAACTTTATTTCTTTAATTGAAATAAGCAGAGTCACTTCCTTTCAGCTCCAGAATAATATTATTACGAAATAATTTCTAGCTTGACAACATATGTTTATAATTATCATTATCTTTATCACTTCTTGTAGATAAAATCACTGTTTTTTGTTTTTTAAAACTTATATGGTCCTTTTTTTGCGAAATATAATTTTTAAGACCAGAATAACTGATTTCACTGAGAAAAGAATCTCATATCAGTAAAAGAAGTTTAACTAGGTGCGAATTTGGGTTGGCAGCCAGAGTTGACGGTCGGCCCAAGGTCGGGCCGGCTTTGGCAACCGAATTTTGGTAACCAAGGTTGGCCAACTATAGCAGGTCGAAGCCACCTTAGTTGGGCCAACGTTAGAAGCCGACATTGGCTTCCAAAACTCACCCAACCGTCGGCCTAACCCTGGCCCAAGGTTGGGTCGACGGTCGTTTAGTCTTTGGCAAATTGGGTCCAAATAACCATAACACTACGGTCGGCCGGACTCTGGGCGATAGTTGGCCCGACCATCGGCGTAATATTATCCAGT
>CAKNYM010052791.1:169439-180810 GCA_932195095.1 Andricus curvator
ACTCTGGGCGATAGTTGGCCCGACCATCGGCGTTATATTATCCAGTGCAAGTAACCTTTCTGCTGCCGACCTTCGGCTCAACTCTGGCCCAAGGTTGGGTCGACGGTCGTTCAGGTTTTGGCAAATTGGTTCAGAATAACCGTAATGATACGAGCGGCCAGACCCTTCCTTTTTTTTTAAGAAAAAAAATTCGAAGCTCCATCTTTATGATAAATTGTAAATGTTCCGAAAAATTTACATTTGATATAATTCTTAATCGTTTTAAAATAGGCTGAAACACCTAAAAAGCAAAACGTGACACGAAAGTTTAAAAAAATTGTAATTGAAAAAATTGTCGCAGTACGTGATAAAATTTCGAAGTTCCGTCGATGCAAATTTCAAATGCTCATTAAAAATGACACTTTGTGTCATTATCAAAAATTGTAAAATGGCCTGAAAAGCGAGAAAAAAAATATTACACGGAGAAAAATTAGTCAAAGTGGGCGCAACAAAAAAATGTTTGAAAAAAATTGTATAAAAATTGTTTGAAAAAAAATTGTTTAAAAAAAATTTTAGAAAAAAATTGTTTGAAGAAAAATTTTTGAAACAAAATTTCTTGAAAAAAATTAAAACAAAAATGTTGAAAAAATTTGTTGTATTCGGTTTAAATTATTTCTTTAAAAATTATTTCATTTATATTCCCTTTAACAGTTAATTTATTTTACATCTACATGATGTCGCATAATAATAAAAAAATTAATGAGAAAAAAGAGTTAAAAAATTGTTTCTTTTCAACTGCCTTGAGCTGTGGCTTATGAGGATGGTTTTTTCATTGAATTTCAATTCTCCAGGTATAGAGTAATGGGTAAGACTCCCGACTGCCAGGCGATAGATTCAGATATAGATGTAGGTTCGAAACCCCGTAGCGTTAGAAATTTTATTTGTAATATAATGTTTAAAAATGTAATATATGTATTCATTCTAAGCAGGACCATTAACATTGATAGTCAAAATACTCGCCATCAATTATTATTTATTTTTTGAATACCTATTTTGCGTTGGTTAAACAACGCTTCTTCTCAATGTTGGGCCAACTTTGAAAACCAATGGTATGCCAACCTTGTATTTCGCGGTTGGCTCAACCATGACAACCATTGTTGGCCCAACTGTGTAAAATAGGGACGGCATGCGTTATCATTACGCTGGTTGGCCCGACCATTGGCTCACAAAGTTGGGCCAACTTTGAAAACCAATGGTATGCCAACCTTGTATTCCGCGGTTGGCTCAACCATGACAACTATTGTTGGGCCGACCTTACAAAGGTTGGGCCAACCATGGCCCGACCGACAATTCGCACCTGGGTATGAGTTTGTTTATAAGAATTAAAAAAAAACAAAGATAATTATGTTGTTGATTGAGATATCCATTCTGTCAGGATTCTTCAGATGAAAAGAAATTACTCTGCAATTAAGAAACATTTTCTTTGCAAAAAAATGCGATATCAATGGATTTGTTTGTAACAATTATTTATAACACTGACATTTTTTGTTAAAAGACAATCTATTGTTACAAAATAATCCTATACGTCATTCATATAAAAAACTTTTGAAAGTTTAGATGGCGTTGAATCCGTCTATGTTGAAGTTATTTTATTGGAAAATGTAAAAAGTGTGTAGCTTTAAAGTCCAAGGATTTTCCAGAAAATTGATCGCTTCCAAATCTTGTGTTCAATTCATCGCGAAATCTACTAAATTGTTTCCAAAATTTTTTTAATTTTATAAAATTAAGACCAAATCATACTCTTTAAATCTGGACAAAGGACAGAAATAAATATTACGTAATTGCCGAGTAATCATAAAAAAAAATTTATCCATGAAACGACAATTTCTGCAAAGCTAAAAATACGTGATTCGTCGTGCGCGTTCATTTATTATCATAATCATTCTTTTCATAAATAAAGGTAAAAAGAAACCTGATTTCTTTCGAATTTGAACCTGTAGAGGAAATTTTTTTATAGAGTTTAAAAGAATTAGAAATGGCTGAAGACGATAGTACCGGCAGAAAATCTGAAATATTCACCCCTTCCCTCTCGGTAAATATTTTTCTTAATGGCAAAATATTTTTCCAGAAATTGCTATCCAATAAGATTACACTTTTCCGAAGCTTTTAGTCTGATCGATGAACTTCAGAGATAATGCCCCATATAAACTCCTTTTCGAATTTTGAAAATCTAACCCGCATCTTTCAATTATGATAATATTATTAAGAGTTATTCAATTTTCTTTAATTATCAGAAAATAATTTGTCTACATTATCTAATTTTATTATAACAAATGTGTTTTCAATTAAAAAATTAATGGTTACATTTGCTCTGGGATCAGACGTTTCATCTGATAACCGGCAAATCTCGTATTTTTAGCTTCGTGGAAATTTCCATTTCACGAATAAATATTTCTTATCACTACTCAGAAATCACACAATTAAAATCAAAGATACATAAACCCGTAAAAAATTATGTAAAAAAATTCAAAGTTGGTTTGTTTAAGTTTCCAATTCACCAATTTCCGGTAATAATTATGGCACGTCTCTGTATTTTTTTCGAATTCATAAAGAGGGATCATTATTATTAGGGTATGCCGAATTGAAAAAATACAGTCTAAAGTACATTATTTAAGATTAATCCATTTAAATTAGAGCATAAAATTTAAGGTCTTCGTATTTAGACAATTCAAAAATGTAGTGTTGGAAAATCAGTAATTTTAAAATTATTATTTTTAATTAACAATTATAAATAAGAGATCATCATATTTTAAATTGTGACAATATTACAAAATCTTCCTTGATGCCAACTCCCTTTAATTGAGCGCTCACCAAAAGACGTGATAGAAACACATATATTGAAATACGTAAAATGAAATCAAATTATATTCTGTAAAATAATTATATCCTACTGCAAATAAATGTATGGAGATCTTTTTCTTTAAAGAATTCATGAAATTTCCTTCATTACTCATGTTACAGATCATGTTAGTTACATTATTTACTACTAAAATTTGTTTTTGTTAATAAATAATAACACCAAAAATTATTATAAAAAATCTACTTTATTTTTTAAGTATACTAGAATTTTTTAACATAAGATTTAGTGCACGTGTATTTGCGTGAGAGTTAAAGGTGTTATCTTATCAGCTGATGTTATTTCTCGTCTTAGATGGTTACGCGAGCTCTGTTTTTGTTCTCTCAAGGTTTTTTTATCTAAAAAAACTATTCCAAATTATTATTTTTTAGAAATAATAAAATCAATAAAAGTAAAAAGCATATGCAGTTATTAATTAAACGAATACGAAAACGAAATAAGATTTTCGAGAACGAAAATAATATGGTCCATAACTGCATTGGGAAATTTTTCTTTGAAATTATCATGTTTTCACATTCCAGATTTGTGATGCTTCAAGTGAAAATGTAAACGTATTTTGCCGTTTTGAAATCAATTTATATTTAGGGGTTGTTGAAAAACCTTAATTGAAGGGTGGCAGTACATAACCAGACAATCAACAACATCGTAATTTTTCAGGACAGCGAAAAAAAATTCTGTAAAATCAAAATAACCATTTAAAGATAATACAAAATTCCTCTTTCGAAACGAGGTGTTGCTCAATCAGGCCGAAAAATTTGAATAGAAATATTTATTCACTTTTGATCAAATAAATGTGGAATTAGACAATTTCAAAGTGGCACAATTCTACAATTATAGTATATTTTGATGCGAATTGCAATGAAAAATGCAGCTTTCAGTTTAAATAAAAAATAAATACACACTCCCGAGATATTCACTTTCTGAATGCGGGTAAAGAGGTTTAATCTGAAGAAGTTAGACCATTTTACGTAAATCGTCTAAGAATTTTGAGGATAGTATTTCAAAGATTTTGAAAATCGGTTTTAGTTAACAATTTGAAACAGGATTTTTAACTTTTTAAAGAAATAGAACATTGTAGCCGAACTGTGGGGATGCTGAATGGGAATGAATACTTTTTGATTGCGAAAACTTATTCTATTCCGAGAAGATCAAGATTGTATGTCTCGATACCATAGCATGATACTTACAACGTGTATTTCAATCTTTTTACATTTTTTTATATAAACAATTTCATGTTCGGAAACATTTTGGATATTTAGTTTTGTATTGCCATATACCCTTCAGTTTTATATGTATTTCTTATGGAGAAAAAAGATCATTTTTTATGACAATCTTCTCTCAAAACAAACCTAGAAAATTGTTATTCCGTTTATGTTCTCAAAACATTCCTGCGACACTTCCGTTATAATAATATAAAAAGTAATGAAAACCAACAAAAATTATTGTTTACACACTTCTTTATTGTAAAGTTATTGTTAGTCGAGTATTTGTAATAATCTTTTCTTAAATTAACCTAAAAAGTTATGGTTTTCTCTGCATTCTTCATCTTGTCCTCGACCCTTCAGTTATAATGAGATATTAATAAATGAAGCTCGATTATCTATTATTTCAAACTAAATAAGAGGCATCACTTTGCCATCTTTACAAACTTTTTAACCGAAGTAAGAATTTTTTTTCAATTGATTTGTATAGTTGGTTTTATTTTTCATGAAGACATGAGGGAAGGAAAAATGTGTCGATTTTTTCTACCCATAGCGTACACCCTCTTGTCGAGGAGCTGTTGAAAGAAGTTCTTTTCCTTTACTTTCTTCATCCAGAGGGCTTTTGGAGTAAGTAATCGGGATGGATAATGTTTGAAGCATTTTTCTCACCCCTGATACTGAAGTCGTGGCCAAGTGTTTCAGCAGCCTTCTCCGATACTTTGTACGGGAACGTTCCGTTGTCCAATTCTTCGTGTTTCCTGACCATTTCATGGAGAGTCCACAATAGGATTGAGAAACCGACGTAGCATTGACTTGACGTAGACTTGACATAGCAGTAGCGTGGACGCGATGCTCGCGCATGTATTGCCAACTGCTTATTTTTATGTGTCGTTCGCGTTCCACTGTTCCGGAGAATCAAGATTAAAATGACCGACTCAAGGTGCCGTTCCATGAGGGAAACACATGAAGGTTTTCGCACAAGAAAATCCGTTGCAGTGCGCTGGTGACGTCTCACGGACGTGGCGTCCGCGCACGAACTCATAACGTCAACCAATCGCGTGCAACCTGACGTGCTGCTACGGTCCGTGGTAGCTCTTACTCAAGTGCGTTGCGAACTAGTGTAAGTAGCGACGTACTTGAGTGCGTCACCGCTCGGACCGCAGCAGCACGACAGGTTGCACGCGATTGGTTGGCGTTATGAGTTCGTGCGCGGATGGCACGTCTGTGAGACGTCACCAGCACACTGCAACGGATTTTCTTGTGCGAACACCTTCAGAGTGAAAGAGACGGACGGATCTATTTGTCTCTTTCACTCTCATGAGTTTCCCACATGGAACGGCACTTCGAGTCGGCCATTTTAATCTTGATTCTCCGGAACAGGGGGACGCGACCGACACATAAAAATAAGCAGTTGGCAATACAAGCGTGCGCATCGCGTCCACGCTACTGCTATGTCAAGCCTACGTCAAGTCAATGCTACGTCGGTTTCCCAATCCTATTGTGGACTCTCCATCAAGAAGTGGGTCTCGTCCATTTGCGAATAGTACAGCTCTCATCCTATATTTGATGTAAATTTCAGCTCTGGACCCGCGCGTTCCTGGACTTCCTGTGGCTCGGCTGATATGTTCTGCACAGCTCTTTTTTGCCTCTCGCCATCTCAATCTTTAGCGTTATTGAAAACTTTGCCGACTACGTTGGAAATCATGTCTGTGTGTATGCATAACCGTATCTGAAAAAACAAAATTGAAAATGTTTTTTTTTTTGCATATATATATATATATATATATATATATGCCGACTACCCTAGAGTTCGGGGAGCCAATCAAGACGGAGTCAATGCGATTGACCGGCGGAATCTCGTTACTTTTAAGTGGACGGATCGACTCAGGGACGACCTGCTGGAGTGCTATGATACCAGTATGGCCCCTGAACGAAAAGGTTACATGGCGCGACTGCATGCTCTGTGGTGCGAGAAACACCCAGAGCTCTCGGATTTTTCGCAAAAACGTCTGCGAAGCCGTGCCGAGGACCTCCGGAAAAGGGGTTATATAAGCGGAGCGCCTACACAACCGCAGCCAGAACAAGCCGGCAACAGAGAAAGAGAGGCGACACTGAGACCAGCCTAGAACAGACATCCAATAGAGGGAGAAGGATGCTTCAAGACCCGGAGAAACATCAACATTCAGGTTTCTCCCAAGCCCAAAGATCTGACTGAACTGGATGATGAGCTTCGTGGAGATTTTTCCGAAGAATCCGACCTCTGGACTATCAATTGTAGTGTGTACAATGCAGCGAGAACTTTGGCAGATGCAAACCGTAAAACAAAACCAACGGTTGATCATAAGACCAAAAGACGAATGCATCAACTTAGCACAAAGATAGGCTGGGCAAGACAGTACGCGTCCCGCATTCAGTGTGTGATTGATTACATAATATCTGGCAGGACTTTCACTGCCAAGGTTCGACAGTTCACGCGCGAACTGCGGATCCGTCATCACACAATCAACAAGTCAAAGCTACTGACCATCAGGCAGCATATTGTTGACAGAATACGAGTACTATCTGACGCTAGGAGAAGTCTAGAGCGGAGAGAGAGGTGGGTCAGAGAAAATCAACAGTTTTCGTCTGACCCATCTCGACTCTTCCAAGACCCTCCAGTTACTGTCGACCATCCGCCCAAACCAGAGGAGGTCGAAGCATTTTGGAGAGAAGTCTACGAAGTCCAACATCCACTTAAAAAAGGCTCAAAGAACAGAAACAGCTTCAAGGAGCTGTGCAATGCCCTCATCACAGCTGAGGAGGAATGCCCACCTATCACTACCGAGGAGTTGAAAAACGTATTAAGAGGCATGAAGAACTATTCCGCTCCGGGATCAGATGGCATCAAGACCTTCTGGTGGAAGAAGTTTCCTTCAACCCACCAGCATCTGGCCCGAGTTTTCACCTCATATCTAAAGTCGGAAGAGCCTATTCCGGGGTGGTTGGTGGAACGGCGCACAGTGCTCCTGCCGAGGACGGGCAACTTAGCTGACCCTAAGAACTACAGGCCAATAACTTGTCTGAACACACTGTATAAGATCTTCACAGCTATCCTAAATGATAGGATTTTTCGGACAATTGGACCTGTATGGCGAGAGATGTATGAACAACGTGGCTCAAAGAAAGGCGTAGCAGGATGTCGGGAGAACTTGCTCATCGATAGATGTGTCTGTAAAGACGCAGCATACTATCAGCGATTTCTATCGATGGCCTGGATTGATTACCGGAAAGCTTTCGATTCAACCTCCCATAGACTTATCATCTGTCTGTTGGAAAGCCTAAAGGTTCATCCACACATCGTGAGGTGCATAGAGAGATTAATGCCGTTTTTGAAAACCAGATTTACTATCTCATCTGGAAAACATCGAGTGATCACTAACAGTATCACCTTTCAGAGAAGTGTGTTTTAGGGCGACACCATGAGCCCTCTCCTCTTTTGCCTCACATTATTGCCACTATCTATGCTAGGAATCAAGGAATGGAGTTCGGGTTAGAGAAATGCGCAAAGGTTAATTTGAAGAAAGGAAAACTTAATGGCAGCCCCGAAGATCCTGAGCTCGTTGACAGAAGCGCTATACGACACCTTTTCGCTAGAGAGACCTATACATACCTGGGCGTGCCACAGAGCCGCATTCAGGACGTGACATCTATAAAGGATACTCTACGATGCAGATACAAACGTCTCATCCGACGGATATGGTCTTCCGAACTGTCGGCGAGGAACAAAGTATCTGCAACGAACATGCTTGCCGTCCCCGTAGTACTCTATTCATTTGGAGTAGTTCGATGGACGAAGGACGAGTTCAGATCACTCGATATCGGGTCCCCAAAGGTTATGAACGTGAAGAAAAGCATGCACCTTAAGTCTTCTGTTCCACGACTTTACATCTCACGCCGTCAAGGTGGTCGCGGAATACTGAATCTTGAATGTCTTCACAACAGGATTATTCAGAGTACAGCACATATGGTCGCAAATGGACAAAACCCTCTTCTTAAAATGGTCAGGAAACACGAAGAAGTGGGCAAAGTGGCGTTTCTGTACAAAGCAGCGGAGTATGCTGCTGAAACACTCGGCCTTGACTTCAATATTAGGGGTGAGCAAAATGCATCAAATCTTATCCATCTTGATTACTCACTACTGAAGGCCCGGATTAAGAAAGCACAGGAGAAAAACATCCACGAACAGCTTCTCGACAAGAGGATGCACGGCATCTTCCACAGAAATGTGGAAGATCAGTCGATGTCTTATGAGCTAACGTTTGCTTTCCTTAGATCACCCGGATTGAAGTCGGGCACGGAGGGCTTCATTTTGGCATGTCAAGACGGTGTCATTTCCACTCTAGCATACCGTCGCCACATTTTGAGCCAATACATTCCCGATGATAGCTGCAGAGCGTCTCATGCGCACCCCGAGTATCTAGGACACATACTATCTAGTTGTCCAACTCAGGCGGGAACGACCTACATCCAAAGGCACAATGCGGCACTAAGAGTGCTTTATTACCATCTCTGTCACTCTTATGGCATTAGCCCAAATACCTCTCCGCTAAACGCTCCTAGAGAAATAGAGTCAATTGTCGAAAATGAGAAGTGCCGCATATACTGTAACTTCATATTCTCGACAATTGTTTCTGTTGCGCACTCGAGGCCTGACATAGTTCTTCTTGACTTCGAGAAACGAACCATGTTCGTTATCGAATTTTCAGCACCAGCTGACACACACGTCACAGCCAAGGAGAAAGAAAAGAAAGAGAGGTATACACAGTAAAAAAAAGGATCAATTTTGTTGCAGAGCATTTTGCTCCAACGTTCATTTGACTCTCGAGATCATAATGATCTGTCCATTCGGATCACCTTGATCATCTTTTTTGGGTCATTGGTCAGACTAAACAAAATGGCCGCCAATTTTCGGCGCCGACATCATAACGACATAACCTAAAAATTGTATCTAACCACACGCGAGTGACAACTACACTTAACAGGTGATATTTTCTAATATCAGAATTCCTTAATTTTTTAAGTTTTCAAGTACACTGCACGATCAGAAACCATAAAAAGCTCGCATTTGAGCTGAAGTACTCTAAGAACGTCAGCCATCTTGGTTTGCTTTGATGCATGATCCCGCATCAGATCATTATGATCTAAAAAGTCGATCATTCATTCCGGCCGATCAAACTGCTCTTGACTTCGGTGTCATTTTCGTAGCATATCAAAATGATATTGATTTCGGTATCATTTTGAACTTTTTTTTTTACTGTGTAAAGACCTTATAAGGGAATTGCGACGGTTATACCCGGAATATTCTGTTAAGCTAATCGTTTTGATCATCGGCGCTCTTGGAGGTGCCAAGGTTTCACTGGTTAATAGCCTGAAAAGCATCCCTGCGTGTCAACAAAATGCTGAGACACTTGCGGGGAAAATGCAGAAGTCGGTTATCCTTGGGCCGCTCCATGTCATCAGGTTGCACGAGATTTTTGCCGGATCGTCGTATTGAGTTCGTCACAGACTGTAACCACCTATCTCACGGTCATGAGACGTGGTTACAGCTGAAACTTTACCGCGATTTCGCTGAAGAGGGGGTGCAATTTTTCAGATTAGCACCCGCTCCCGGCGAAATCCTGCGGTTGTCCTTAGGACAAACTTTTAACTATGTATATATAGTATATATATATATGGGGCATAATTTCTGAAGTGTACCCACCTCGAAAATGAAAGTTGTCCGATCGGGCTAAAAATTGGCCCAATTGTAGTCCTATTAGATAGTACTCCTCACACCAAAAATTTATTCATTTTGATAATTATTTATCAAAGTGGAGGGGGTACAATTTTGTGTTTTTTAAGAAAAGCTTTACTTTCAAACGTTTGTAACT
The DNA here is from genome assembly GCA_932195095.1 of Andricus curvator. Taxonomy (NCBI): domain Eukaryota; kingdom Metazoa; phylum Arthropoda; class Insecta; order Hymenoptera; family Cynipidae; genus Andricus; species Andricus curvator. The sequence continues at coordinate 179,447 of CAKNYM010052791.1, forward strand.
TTTGTCCTATTGCCTTAAAAAAAATTTCACTTGAAATATTTTCGATAGATTTTTTCACACGCTTTCTGTTGGTAATAATGATTTTTGAAAAAAATCAAAATTTGACCCAAATTTTCGAAAATCAAAAATAAATTTGACTTTTTTTCAAACTTGGGCACTTTTTTTTTCTTTAAAATATTTTTAAACGAAAGCTGAGATTTTTTTCTATAAGACCTCCAATTTTCAGAGTGGCAAATTAATTTGTCTTTGAGTAATAGAACGATACGTAAACAAGATGCCGTGATAGGGCGGGTGGCGCGCGATTTTCCCTAGTGCGCTCACGCCGAGGATCGTTGTGCAACGCTTTAATGCCAGTTTTTTAAGTTAAGTAATATTACATGGTAATATTATCTGTCTTTCTGTTCGATTTTTTGGCGATAGTTTCAACAGTTGTTTTCTTTGCAGGATTCTTTTGCGGTTTTTGTTTTTTGCCATTCGAGAAGATGTCGTATTTCTCAGAGGACGAAAACTTCTTGAGTTGAAGTTTTCCGTCTTGAGTGGAAATGAAAGCGTGGTACTGTAATGTATCTGGCATCATGACAGCTTTGTCAAATCTGGTTTTCAGTCACTCGGTGGCTAAGGCGTGATTTTCTTTGCTGCTGAAAAAAATTTCGGTTTCCTTACAGTTACTGTTTGCCCACTGAAACAAAGCATGGAGAGTGAGCATGTGATGTTTCGGAGAACATTGTAAGCTTGAACGTACTGCTTGTCTCTTTATATTCGCTCCTATACCATCACATGCACCCTTACCATGAGATGTTCCATGGAAGTGCCATTCAGCTTGGATACCAAAATCTTCTTCATGGGCTTCGAGATTAACAAAGCTACTCCTATTTTTGAAATTTTGCCCTGTACCATCAGTGAAATAGTAGATTTTACTTGGCCTGAAATGAGTTTTCAAGTATTCTACTATTATCTTTTGATACTCGTGAACAGCCACCATGTCATGAGCTAAATTATCATTGCGCTACATTCTGGATTATGAAGGCGTAATTCTCAGCAAAATCGAAGCAAATCAAAACCTCCCCAGGCAATAAATTTTCCTTCAGGTTTTTGAAGAAAAATGTAAATGTAAAAAAAAATGGAAATTTAAAAGATGTATATTCTCACTTCTAATTTTTAAAGCATATTCCCAATTAATTTTACACTTACCGTAATGCAGGCCTTTGTTAATTCACCCTGAAAATGCAGAGAACATTTATTCTAGCAGCATATAATATTACTTAACTTAAAAAACTGGCACTAAAGCGTTGCCACAAAGATCCTCGGCCTGAGCGCACTAGGGGAGATCGCGCGCCACCGGCCCTATCACGGCATCTTGTTTA
>CAKNYM010052791.1:181210-247967 GCA_932195095.1 Andricus curvator
TATGCGTATGTATAAATGAAGTAAAAATGTTTCACAATAACAGCCAGTGACTCTCACCTGAGATACATTCGTAGAAACGCGTTTTGCTCATAAGGTTTTTACCCGCAACTTTTTTTTTACCGTGAACTTCAAAATCACATGGCGGCTGAGGTATTTTTTGAAAATATTTGTCAAACTTTTTGAGAAATTTAATTCCCGACGGAACAGGTAGGTTAAAGAAGAAGTCTGCAAAGATAGAAGTTAATAATTAGGAATTGTAATTATATGAAATATGATATGTAAATAATTCAGAATTGTACTTTGTAATATACTTACAAATTCTGTCCGAAAACCATCATCACTGTTTCTGTTTAACATAATGCAAAATCATAAAATTCTTCTTTCGTCTGGAAGGGTATATTGAGCTCTTGCTTCTCGGTGAAAAACTTTTCCTTGGATGCTTCCGTTTTTCCTAAGTGGTGTAAAATTAATCTTCGATTTGCTAGCACTTCCTTGATGTCGTTCGATAGTCCTTTCAGAGCAGATAAAACAGGAGGAAGATCTGAAAATATCAATTAATTATACTTTCAAAAGGAAATCTAAATTTATCAAATTTTGAATTAAAATCAATCAAAATTCAATACGTACAAACAATAATGTACTAAAATGCCTAACCAATGAATATTAAAATAATGAATTAGTTACCGTCAATCAGTTTACTGTCACTCCCCTTACTCTGGGTTTTTTCACGAGGAACTAAATCCTTGTCTTCGTCATTCTTTGAAGTACTAGGCTTTGGTTTTTCAATGCTAATCTTCCGTGCAATATCAAGGAGATTTCATATTTTATTTGAATAGTCACTTTTTCCGATTTTGGAAGTGGTCGGTTTATTATTGAAGCCTAGCTCATCAGTTTTTTTTTTTTTTTTTTGACGCTGGTGAAGGTATCGTTGCATTTTCTTGCTTTCGCTTTTTATGCACAACTTCTCTTCGTTTAGTGTTGCTGCGTTTTTTTTCTTTATTAGATACACCGGAATCTGATGAGTCGGTGGAACTATTTTCAGGGTCGTAGTTCTCATCTGGTTCTACATCCATAAGACGTACAGGACGCATTACTTATTTCGAGTTTTCAGTAACACTCAGTTTTTTCGTATTTAAACTGTTTTCGATCATTAAAGTCTTTCGCTGAGGGTCAACTTCCGAGTCTGTCGTGAACACAAATTCTTCGATTTCTAAACGTGTTACTTTTTTCATAGCTTCTTCGTAAGTATCTAACAAAATATAACAAAATGAGTTACACTTTTAAAAGGTTAACTTTTATCTTCTGAAACTTTATTTATAATAATTCAATGAAAGGTATTTGAAATTAAAAATGTTTGAAATTGAAAATTTTCTAAATTGAGTTCGACTACTGTGACTAAAGTTTGGAATTACAGGCAGTAGAAAGTCAAAATTATTTAATTTTCTGTTGATGCGGGTTGAAATTATTCAATTTCACTTCAACATTATACGTTTTCAATACATAATGATTTATACTAATATTTGGAGCACCCTAACAATCATATATTGAAAAATAGTTTAAAAATTGTTTAGTTTCAAATAAAAATTGATCATAATAATAGTAGATCAAAACTGAATAATTTCCAATGACATGTATCTGAAATTAAAAATGCTTAAAATTGAAAATTTTCTAAATTGAGTTTGAGTACTGTGACTAAGGTTTAGAATTACAGGCAGTAGAAAGTAAAAATTATTTAATTTTCTGTTGATGCGGGTTGAAATTATTCAATTTCACTTCAAAATTATACGTTTTCAATTCATAATGATTTATACTAACATTTTTCAGTTAATTAAAAATAAAAAAATCATGTGTCACTTCGAAACTTGTAAAAATGTCATATAATATATTGTAACTTATCTTCTAAAGTGTACTATATTATAAATATGTCATACCGGCTTCACCCTTTACTTCTATCGGGTACGTTGGCCAGTCCTCTGGTGCATCGGCTTTGCATTTCAATAAAGATTCCAGAATAGCGTTTATTCTCTTCATCATATGGAGGTCCCATATATTTTGTTACTAAACAGCGTTTTTTAGGACAAAAATGAACCCATTGCGTTCTGGTACAGTCGACATACGGTTTTCTCTTTTCCGCCTCTGTCTCAGGAACAAACTTGATCAAAAAATACTCTTTTAGAGTGGCCGACGTTCACGGAAAAAATTTATCCGTAAAAAAGTCACGAACTAGTAGCTAGGTCTCGGATATGAGAAAAATTCTTTGGATATTTATGTATTTTCGTAAATAACCTACGAACATTGAGAAAGATTGACGAACTCGATGTGAAAATTCTAAAACGGTTCATCACTTTTTTTTTACGTGAATAATTACAAAAATATTACGAGTGATTGGGAAAAGATTCTCAGAGCACTCACGAGCTTGCCCGACAAATCTGGGAACTCAAAACTAAGTCTCCTTGTACGTGGCCCACGCACACACGCGCGGTGCGTGTGTGCGCTCGTATGTGTATCTCGAGCTCGTCGGATGAGTGGCTAGAAGTTTTATAATACCTATTTTGTTTGGCCTCGATGGCTGCGCGTGTTTACGCACTCCTGGTTTATGTTTAGAAACTGGTGAGTCAGCAGTGTTTGAGGTTCGAATCTTCTGAGTTGCGAATTTATAAATTAATATAAAATTAAATCGCACAAATAAAATTTTTCCTCTTTTTATTTCAGTCTGAAATTTTCAGGAACTGTTCGTAGGAAATTCGAACTGTTCGTAATAAACTTCGAAATTTATCCATATATTTCTCATAGAAATAAGGATTTAATGTTTCATTTTTTTATCTCGTATCCGAGACCTAGCTACAAGTTCGTGACTTCTTCACGGATAAATTTTTTCCGTGTTCTTGGACCATATGCGAACTTTTGATGGTTCCTTCCTCGCGCATTGTACTTGAAAAGTTGAATAATTAACGGAATCTGATATTAGAATATGTCACCTGTAAAAAATAGTGTTCACTTGCCAGCGGTTAGACAAAATTGTTAGGTTATGTCGTTATGATATCCGCGTGGAAAATTGGCAGCCATTTTGTTTAGTCTGACAAATGACCCATGTTAATTTTAGGTAACTTTCGAGCCCACTTTCAATGAGGTACAATTACATACACATTTTTTGCAGTTAACGCGAATGAGTTTTTATTCTATAGATCCTTTACCTAACCTCAAATAAAGCGCTATATAAACTATAATAGTAGTATTCTACTATAGCAGTCTCCACTCGCAGTATAAAGCGAGTGGAGACATGAAAATACTTAGAAGATTTATGTTATTTAACATTATTATTATGAAAAATGTATATTATTCCTACCTTTGATGATAGATGAACAATACTTTTACTGAACCTTAACGGTCTTGAAGAGTAAAGACTAAACAACAAATGGCTTCGTGCTTCCCGCTGACGCTCAATCACTTCTTCTTTTTTGATTGTGGCTTCTTACATTCAATAAGATATGTTCCACATAATATATCAATGTAATCAATCCTTCCAAGTTCACAAAACCATTCATAAACTCAACGAATTACTGTGAAATCCGTAAAACTCACATAATAAACAGAACAACCGTTCACTCCCAACGCTGAGAAGCAAATTGGACGCTTGATCACGCTTGATAAAGTAAAAGTAAAGAGGGCGCTATCACCTTCTCTTCATATAAAATATTGCGGCTAATGAAAAACTTACTAAGAAAAACATTGGAGCCTGTAATTAACCTAACAATTTTACCAGCGATTTTTATTTTTGTATTTCATTTTCGAATGGTGAAAAGTAATATTTCGCACCAAAAACTAAGTTTCTACTTTTGCTTGCACCTAATTAGTAATGATAGATTTCAATAAGAAGTTTCGATACACGAAAAGTTACTATAAATTAATTTACAAATCAAATACTTTATTGATTTTCGGTTTACAGAAATAATTTTGTTCAATTGCTCAATGTTTACATGAATTTCTCTTTGAAAAACATTTTCAGATTATTTACAGAACCTTAAAATTAAAATTGGAAAGATATTTTTTTAAATATTAACAGCTCTAATATTTCCAGTTAACCGCATTAGGAGGTAGAAGGTTAATGTAGAAGTGGAATGACGAATGTCCTTTCTGACTGATTTTCCTTTAAATTTAAAGACAGATTATCTAATTTACTTGAGATTCTATTAACATGGTAAATTACAGTTCCGCGTGTTACTTTTTCTTGCAATTCCCAGATCTTTCAATGACTTGAATTAGTGGGGAATGTGAAAAGTGGCTTCATTTTTTCCCATATGTGACCTTCAAATTGCAAGTTTGTCGAATTGCCAAACATTTTCTTGACCATTAGGACTGTATTGTCTTCCGACAAGATCATGTTGTCAGGAGACGAGTTACTAATGGTAACTTCTTTAAACTTTATTTTTGCTACGTTATTTTCGTACCCTTCCAAAGTTTGTAAAACGGGTGGTAAAGATGGTTTTTTGCTTTTTAGACATTTCTGCTCATGGAATCTTCTACACAATTGCGATAATGGTCGATTTGGGGTACGAAGCCACTTTTTCATTTGCCCCAAGTAGCTCTCAAAAGGAAATGCTGTTACACGACTTAAACAGCAACCCATATTTACGAAATCATCAGCCAAGTGCATTAAATTATGAGCGTTTGTTATTTGCAACTCCGGACTATAAAAATCTTTCATAGCAACGAAAAAGCTTCTTAGATATTGCTTCGCATGCATGGCGTATTGGTTGCACAGAATTTTGGGGCATAAAATTCTACATGCTACAAAAAGCAATTGTACAATTTGTACAATGATTCCACTCTTTTGGCTAATCCTTGCCTACTTCTTCGACCTAATCTAAAGTTTAGCAGCAAGCCCATATTCTAATAACTTTTTCATTATTCCAATGCAACACAGGTACATAAAATCCAATATAAAACACGCAATGATGTTTATCCCGATGATTCCCAGCAATGGAGCTGGTCCAGTATGATGATGCTCAGCTTGTGATCGATTCGTAAACGATTCAGTAGTCCTTTCGTTTGAGTCCGTAGATGGATAAACTATTCTCTTTTTGACTCTGTGACCCTCAACTTCACATCTTTCACAACAATATTTACCTCCATGGCCTAAAGTATTTTTCAAGAAGAATCTGGCAGGCGTATCGCAGATAAAACATTTCAGTCGCACACTGAAGTTTTGGTTTTCAATAATCATTCCCTCTGATTGTAACTTATTCATTTCTTCCACGAACATTTCCAAAAATATTTCGGGATATTCAACTTTCGCTTTTCCGTGGTATATTTCTACCAGAAATACCACATAAATGTCTGGATCGTAATGGACTTTACACAAAATTGGTATAAATTGCTGGGTACTAGATTTAATCAGCGGCACGGGATCAACATTAAATTGCAATTCGATAACTTTGTCTTTATGTAAATCTACATTTACACATTCTTGTAAGTTGCTTTCAATGCTCAAATATACAAATTCACCGAAACCTCCATTTGCGTCTGCCATTTCCTCTATGTTGTATCTGGCATCTACGGTCTTGAGGAAAGTTCTTGCTGTTTTGGGTAGTGTTGGTAGCAATCTGGCTTGCAAAATTTTCAGCAAATCATCCAAATGCGTAAGAGGAATTCTTTTTTTTGCTGCCCACTGTCTTATTTCTTGGATGTTTTCCTCATTCAAATCTTTTATTTCTTCTGGAATAAAGGGGACTTCATCGTCCAGATCGCCTTCTTCAAAACTTGAGGTGGGATTGGAACTGAAATTGTATTCAGTTTCAGAAGAACAAGTGCTTGACATTTGTTCTTCACTTTTATCGCTGTTGAAACCGAAGTCATCGAAACTGTCGACAGCGTCGACGTTTCCTCTATATGTGAATCGCCTAGCACCAGTGTTTTCTTCCATCGTTGGTTAATATGTAGTTATATTATTATATTTTATTATATATTATATTATATTTTATATATTTATATATATTTATTTATAATACTGAAGATCTGCAGTTACAAATCATGTGTTATTCTTGGTTTTCAAAATAGTGCTCAGGGCGGTTTTCGTACGACATAACCCATAACATAACCTATACATTCTCGACTGTCGCAGTAATTGTGTTAATTACTCAATTACAGATCGAACTGTGACTCTGCTTTTATTTAATAGATTTTTTTACCTTCAAAATGATAATTTATCACATTTAAAGTATCAAAATGCACAGTAAACCTCAACATTTTTTTAGAAATTTAAAGGTTTGGCTTAGAATAATTTTCGATTGTTCTAAATATTAAAGGATTCGCTGTACTTATTATTATTACAAGTGATAATTTTTTCTAACAAATATTTCTCGTGCCTAAAACTGTTAATTCAAAAATACTTGAATAAATTATTGGCTTACCTTTTGCATTTTTGACAGGCGGAGAGCCAGAAGAGTCATTTGAAGAGGACGATGTGTTTAATTCTTGTAAAACCTTTTCGATAGCTCGACTTTTTTTCACTCGAAGACGACTTTGCTCTCTCTTTCGTGCTATACTATCCATTTTATCGATTGCAATTATCTGATATATAGAAATAAAATTCTCACGCTTACATTTGACAGGCGTCACACACGGTATATAATATGGCACTCGTCCGGTACCTACATGCAGTCCTTATTCAATACACCTTGTCACCAACAGTGGCGCCCTTATCTGGACCTTTTCAGGGCGTAGCTACCGTAGTAGTATACCATTAAGCCATTTCCCTTTCAGGGTAGGCGTGACACTACCCGATTCGGGTAGTGTTTCTAGGTGGAAAGTTTCTTGTAGTAAATAACAACAAGTGTGGGCTCACCACACCCACGATGTGCCAACAGCACTCAGTTTTCTCGAATGGTCACCCATCCAAGTACTAACCGCGCCCAACGCTGCTTAACTTCAGTGATCTGACGAGAACTGGGTTTTTCAGCGTGGTACGATTGTTGGCCGTAAATGCGGTAAAATTGAGGATGCCTGAATTAAAAACAGGGTTAGCCTATTCGGGCCCTACTCGCACCTGATCAGGGCCGTTATACAACTTTCTGATTCAGGCAACCTGATCCGGGCCTGGCAGGAGCCTTTTTTAAATAAGGCAAAATAAGGCAATTTGCACACGGGATATAAATGAATATAGAGTAGTACCGGTACGGTAAGTATGAACGGAGAGAACTTTTTTTTAAATTTAATTAAAATTTATAAAAAAATGTGTGTCCCATGTCCAAATTAGATCATATGCCAATGTTGGTCCCTATGTCAATTTTTTACCCAATGACAATTTTAGGCCCGATGCCAATTTTCGGTCCTATGTAAATTTTGGGTCCTATGTAAAGGGCTATGGTCAATAAAGAGGGGAGTTCTGGGCCCTGAGGAAATTTCAGTTTTAGTAACATGTAGAGGTACTCGAGTATAGTAAGCCTACACAACATGGAATCTCAGAAATAAGTAGTTTTTGAGTTATGTGAGGAAATATTTTTTTTTCAGAATCATTTTTCTCGGAAACTACTAAACATATTTCGTTGCTCTCTTTTTTTTTAATGAAAGATCTTTTCAAGCCAATAATACGCCTATATATTGTAACCTGCGAGTCACAAGGGCAGCCTGAACATAGGCAAAGGAAACATCTCCTGCGTGATGCTAACAGCAAGTAGCTTCACACAGGAGAAACTCTAGAGCGCAAACTCCCACTCAAGCGATATCCGTAAGGGGTCGTGCATAAATTACGTAACTTTTTTGGGGGAGGGGGGGGGGGTCCAGCTTAGTGTTACATAATGGTGAAAAAATACAAGGAAAAGTCGGAAAAAGCGTTACATACGGGGGGGGGGGGGGTCAAAATTGACGGAAAATTGCGTTACGTAATTTATGCACGACCCCTAAGCGTGGGAGGGTGAAGTGGAATAAGAGAAATAAAAAGCGCTCCCCGGTGGAAAAACGGCATTCTGAATCTTGCGTCTGAAAAGCCAAGATCACAGGGTGAAAACCTTGTGAGAAGATTTGAGGATCTATCCTCTCTTGTCACACAAAATTCCCCTAAGGCGGAGAACTACAAAATACTTGGTATAAAAACAAACTATTTTGAAGTTACTTCCAAAAAGAATTGAGTACTCTTTGAAAGAGTTGAGGTGATTATTTCGCCTAAGACTGTTTCAAAAAGGGATTCAATTTTAAAGTGGTCTTCACTCGTCAGATTCGAGCTGAAGAACTTTCTTGCGTATTTTTGAGGGACCGTGAATAATCGTGGCTAATGTTCCACTTTAAATTTCATTTTGATTTTATATGGCGGAAGGCCTTTTTAAACAGAGATATTTGAATTTACGAACGGTAATTGTATTAACATTATTGAGCAAAGTCGAGGTTATACCGAGACTCCAGGTCAACATAATTAAATATAATAGCCAGACGAACTAGGAATTGTACGTCAATCAATTTACAAGCAGACGAGGAGTTGCACTGCTCTACATGGTTGTCTAAATTATTGAATACAAATCCTAGACTGAAGGAAGAATAGCTCACTCTAAAAGAGACCCGGAAGTCCGAGAGTATACATTCTTTCTAAGAGTAAAAGATTTTGAAAGTCGAGGCCGCTCACAACCGTTCACCCTCTCTTTCGCTCTCTCTTCAGAAACAAAGCGCGTTACTGAGGCTTGAGCATTCCTCAACCCAGGCTATAAACTTCGAACGTGCTTGTCTAGCACCCTCACCGGACTGAGGCTGATGCACCTGAATGACAGGTCATAAAACAATAAGCAGCGTTTAGCTAAGAAATTAGAATATTATAGGATTATCCTCTATGTGCTTTAGTATCAATTTATAAAATAATTTGGTGTGTTTTGAATTGCGGTCTCGGGTTAATGAGAAAACCCCAAACATTAAAGCCCTTGCTATATAAATCGTTTCTCTAGAGAGATTCATTGTAAAAGAGTGAGGATTGACATTAATAAAGAGAAAATAACCTCTAGAGAATATGAGATATTTATAAAGGAAGGAAATCCTCTAACTTCAAAGAGTTTTTAGATAATTGGAAGGAAAACATTGAAACCCCCATAAAAAAATTAAGAAATAAAAGTGGATATGTATTTAGACTGCCCGAAGTGCAGGATTTTAAATTCTAGCGTATATAATTATTTTTATGCCAAAGTTCTCGTCTGAGAGAAACACGAGATTTTCAGAAAAGACTTTATATGAGGTAATTCCTCTTATTATAGATATAATAATATGCTTAATTCTTCTACATTGTAATTAAAAAGTGAAGCTATGAATTAGGGACCTGTTTTTTAAAAATAGCATAGTGCAGACATAAGTGAATAAAAGAACACTGAATGTGAACAGAATCTTATTCTTTCTCCATGAGAAATCCCTTTTATTGATTACTTATCTTAAGTATAGATTAAAAATAGCTAATTAAGATCTTGAGATAACTAAGCCTAAAATTTGGCGGTTACAATTGGCGCCCAACGTGGGGCATGCGAGTTTAAAAAAGAATAAGGTTCTCAATTTGAAGAAAATTTTGTTGTCATTAGGTAATGGACGAAAATACACAAAAGCTCATATCAGCCCGCTTTAAAGGTGATAAGGGATGGTCCATATATTACGTAAGACGTTTTTCTTTTGTTTAAATGAAGACGAGAATAAAATTGCTGTGAAGTTGAAAAGGACACAACGATATAAACAAAAGAAAAACGTCTTACGTAATATATGGACGATCCCTAACACCGAATGCTAGCGAGCATGAACATCGAAAACGACACGCATAGCATGGAACAATTAGATAAATGGCTCGAACAGCGTAGAAAAACAATGAACCATTAGGTGCAGGTGTCTCAAACCATCATTTTATAAAAAAAAAAGAAAAAGGGATAGAGACAATCGTGAACATTCAAGTGAATAGTGTGAAGATCATTTTTGAGTGATAGTGCGGGGTAAAAACTTTGAGAAAAACCCTTATCTCTTCAATTAAAATAAAGTAAATAGAACTTTTCGATTCGTTCATAACGCAGTGGTGAAAAACAAGCAGACTCAAAATGAGTAAAACGGTTCTTAGGTCGTCAAGAAATGCGAAAAAACTCAGTGAAGACAGCGGCAGTGAACACGAGGATTTAGATCGCATGATAAGAAACACATCGCCCGACAACATGGATGCCACTTTGAGTACGCCCTCCGACGCGATAAATTCAAGTTCCGAACAAATATGGATACTTATCAACCAGCGATTGCAGGAGCTGGAAAAGAGAACCCAACGAATCCTATCCGAAGAAAAGAAACACCGAGAGCAGCAGGAAGCAGAGAGGGAGAAAATTCTGCAAAAGAAACTCACGGCATTGGAATACAGCATAAGCCGCTCCCTCAAAGCAGCAACAACCATGACTCAAAGTCTTGAGGAGAGGGAAGCCCTCATGCAAGCTCAAATCTAGTTCTAGTTAAAATTACTAGATGCGTGTGGTTAACAAATTTTTAGTAATTTAATTAGAAATTATGACTAATATGACGATAAACAAAACAAAACAAAATGTTTGAGAATTTTGGTATTCACCAAGTGACCTAAGTGCATATTATATAAAATACTAAAGAAAATAATCTTAACGAAGAGTTTCAGAAACAGAATGAATCAACAATATGCTGCTTTTGTCTCGAGAATCTCAAATATTTTATTTAACACCATTTATTAATATATCCACATAGAGAGAGACAAAATTTTAGCGAAGCGGTATATAGTGGCTACACTCTGTGTCGGAAACTATTTTCTTTGGGACGCAGCCCATGTAATTTCAGAGGGGGTTAGGGAGAGTCAATGATAGTAGAAAAGTATCGAAATTCGAGATCTAGTCGAAAATCCATGTCTACCAGAATATCTGGTTGAGCTTACCAGAACATCTGATTAAGTATACCAGAATATCTGGTTATGTTGACCAGAACGTTGTACTCCTAATCTAATCAGAAAACTGTCTAGTAAAGATTTCTGGTTAAGCTTACCAGAAATTCTGGTGAAATTCTGATACTTTTGAACCAGAACTCATAGTGAGGGTATATTTCAAAAACTATCACTACAATCAACATAGTTTGTGAAATTAAAGTTTGCCAAGTATGAAATTCTTAAACTGATCTAAAATTAAAAATTACTTAAATTGATGAAATTATAGAAATTTTGAGAATGCAGTTTTTTATTTTTTTCCATTTTAATAAATTCTTCAAATTTCTGTAATTTTGTCCATTTAGGAAATTAAAATTTTTTAGATATCTTTAAAAATTACATACTTGGCCAACGACATACTTCACAAACTATATTTGGTATAAATCAGTTTAATAGCGTAAGCTTCAGGTCGTCTAAATTACTCAAAAATCAAATTTTTTCAATTAAAAGTGCACAATCTTGAAAAATTATTATTGAATGAAAGTGTCTCGAGATATAGACCTATATATTCATTTAACAAAGTTCTCTTGGCAGAAATATACACAAAAAGGGTTAAGTGGATAAATAGTTCAAGAAAATATATTCGCGATTTTTAGAGGCGGCGCGGCGATTCATTAACGCAAATCTTGATATTTTCCAGCATAATGAATAATAATAATCGAAAATCCATGACTTGCTTCGCCACTTAATAATCAAAAACACTTATTTTGCGGGTCATTCGTTGCAGATTTACATATATTTCATTAAGGATATGATACGGACAAGGAAGTAAAAAAAATAATGTATCCAAACTTTCAGCGGGCAGTGTAGTATAAAATGTTATCTTAGATATATTTCGAAATATTTGGATATTGGTTATTGCCCTTGTGTATGCATTTGAAGATTTCCTTTATTACTGAATATCTTAACCGATTTTCATCAATCTGTTTTTCACTTCATTCTAATGATATAAATTTATAATTCAGCAAATACAAATTTAGTTAAGCCATATTTTCGTAATTTCAGTTTTTCTAACTGGCCTTAATCACATAACAATACAAAATAGGAACGGTTTTACTGAAAACTAGCTCTGAAAGGGGGAGATATTACTATTTAGACTACGTCTGCAAAAGAGTAGCCAAAATTATTGAACCGATCGTCCGTAAAATGGAAAACGGAACACCTATTCTGATAACGGGCCTTAATTTTGTAGCGTACGCTCTATCATACTTATTTATTTAAATTGATGATTATTCACTTCTTTCATTGTAGTAATTTTTGAAATTCTGAATTCTGAAATAGAGAAACCGCTCTTGCTTCTTATCTTTTTCAACTCCATATAAGTTATATATGCGAGTCTCAAATATTTAAAAAATGATGTTAATATTCCTTAGAAATATTTCTTTTTAAATTTGTGGTATGGAACACGTGGATGTCAGCACATTCTGCGGATTTTTTGTTTCTAATTTCTAAACGAAGATGTTTGAAATTTCGAAACTTCACAAAATTCTGCTTTGATATAAGTACGCTACAAATATGTTTTTAGAGAAAATGTATTAATCGAAAGAAATATGGAAAATGACTGATACTTAAAGTGGTCATCTTTTTCGCCATCGCCCATATATTTATCTGATAAAATCGTATATTTTTCTGCTGACAAAATATGATTTGTTATGCAAAATCGGTTTGAAATATTAGAAGAATAGAAATAGTAACCAGTGGCTAGCCATAATAGAAGCAATTTTTAATGCAATTTCAATTGATTCTACCGCTTCGATTTTAGATCAGAAACCATATTGTATTTCAGTTTTACATTTTAATTATTGGGTGGAATGCGTATGACCCCTCTTAAATAACGAGGGAATTTTTCTCTGTATGCTTTATTATATGATTCGTGGTATGCTTGATGGATTGCTTGAACGCTTGCCTCATGGTTTACATGCTCGTTTGATTGAGGGCTTGCTCGAGGGCTTTCTTGATGATGTAACTGACGGATTGCTTGAAGGTTTGCTATTTCGGTTGCTTCCCGATGTGCAGCTTGCCTTGCCAGTTCGACTGCTTGCTCGTTCTCTTGAACATATGACAAATAACTTCCAACACCCATCTGTTCAAGTTCTTCAGAAGTCAGTCTTACAAATTCGTCATTGATTGTGTCATATACATTATTAGGTTCGCCAGCCGGAGAAAATATTGGCTTAATGAGCTGTTTCGAATTCCATCCAAAGATGACATGACCCCTTTTCACCAAAGTTGAAGATATGTCGAATTTAGTCACCACGCGATGAACCATTTTTCTTAATTGCTCATACTCTGCGTTTTCTTGATATTGAAAAGGTTGGACAGGAGGAAGGGCAATACCTTCGATACCAGGAAATAATTCCCTCAAAGTAATTTGTAAACTCAATTCTGTAAAAATAAATGGAAATAGGTGAACCTTGATACTTAAAATAAAATATATAATTGATTATATATGTTTCTCTTACTGTCAATGAGTGACTCGAGTCTGCGAATCTCGCAGTTTTTGGTAAAGGGTTATCACATTTTGCAAGTTTCGAATGTTTAAGGAAAAAAAGATTATAATTTCAATGAGTTTTTTTTCAAAACTTTATTTTTAAAACATGATTTTTTAAATATTTTCAAACTATTCTATTTTGTTATAAAGTGGAGTTTGTTGCTTATTTAAAAAGAAGCGCTTATAAGGGTGATTATCAAATTGGCTGCAGACTTGAAGGCCTTATCCAATGTAAGGATAAGCCAGAACTAGCCTTTCTACTCCTTTGAGATCCGTGGCTATCACCATCAGGTCTCTCGAACATAGCTCAAGCAGCGGGACAGCGTTAACTCCCTTCGTCAGTATGCAGGCCCTTGGTTTGGCCGCCTTGGGGTCCCTATAACAAAAAAGACCAGCCCTCCCCCCCCCCCCCCCCTAATCCCCTTATGGTATCTCGAACTAACCAAGGTTCTTGGATTAGCGAGATACCTGTGTGCCTCGAAGCCATGCCCCTCTGCAAAACTGCAGAGGCGCCTTTGCTGTGATGCAAGTTAATTTGGGTAATAGTTAGACCAGGAGCAGTCATTTAGGTCTGCTCCTGAACTTCCTGTGTCCCAACAGGCTCCTCCTGTCGTATTGTTGAGGGCCGCAAGAGCCCTCGTCTGAGACTCAGGAATCTGCACAACTAAGAGATGCCTGGTGCCTCCTACTGTGTCCTCTTCCCCAGGCCTATCGTACCTGACGATTTGCCAGGACGCTGTCTTAAGTGAGGGGTTGAATCCCTCCAACCGCCGGAGTACCTCAGACGGGTTTTTCCAGTTTACCCAGGAACCACGCCGTAGCCCTCACCATCTTCTCGAGCCACTTAACCACATCCACCTTAAGAGCTGCACCTTCCCACGGCTTTGTCTCGATCACTGCTTTGAGTAGCCAAGCTTTAGTCGCTAGGTAGGCTGTCACAAATACAAAGACCCCTACCCTGCAGAAGGAGGTCACGAATTTTGGCCATTGATCTGGGGACACTCTACCAAGCGCCCTCCAGGTAGCCTCCCTGAAGCTATCATACTGGTCCATAGTGAACATCAAGTCCGGGTAGTTGGTTTCGGTCACCACCATCGTCAGCGGGTTAGTCCTCTGAGCGGCCGTCAGTCCAGCTCCCGACGACTCTCTGTTCGTGGGCTGCTGGGCCGCCTTGTGCCTCTTCAAGGGCTTGGCCACCCCCGGTGGGGTATCCTCTGAGCCCCTACCTATCTTCTGGGTCCTCGGTGCTGGATGTATGCCCTGTAGCTGCCAACTTTCCAGCTCCCGCAGCTGCTCTACTAGCCTGCTGCGCTTGCCTCTTCAGTCTCCTTTTCAGGTAACCGTTGATGCGTTCATTTTGGGGGGGTCTGACTGGCCTCTCCTGTTTCCTCGGCCTCGTTCAGAGGAACCGTCGATCCCTCAGCTCCCGAATGAGCTGGGGGCACAGCCGCCACCTGAATTTGGCTTGCCGGAGAGACAGATGATAAGGAAAGGGTTATGTTAGACCCGTTAAGGCCCAACCCCTCTCCCCCCTCCGCCACCTACCTTCATCCTCTTTTCCCATTTTTGAGGTTTGGCGTGTTCATTTTGATGCCACGAGAAGCTAGGGAAATAAAAGGTCCGCCCCTGCAGAGCCCCGCATGCAGGGGTAAGACTAATTACTCGGGGAGGTCGTCCGGTGTCCCCGAGATGCCGTTAGGACACCTTCGTAACCCCTAGGTGCCAAAGTGCCACGAGTACGATCACTCTACACCCATGTCTTAGGCGGGTGGTCACATTGAGTGAGACACTCAATGTTCAAATATCCGCTGGCAGACCACCATAACAAACGGAGGACTATTTCTTGGTCGCTATGTGGGGCGCAGGTCATTCCTGTCCCGATTTCAAAGCTGTAAATCGGTCCGGGAGGGGCATGGACCCAGGGATCCAGAAGGCCCCTTGTTAGCTAGGCTCTTTCAGCCTACTACCATACCGTAATAACGCATACCAGGAGATCCCGTTTATAGGGATCCTTTCATTCATATCCATACGCATGCAGGGCGAGGTCCTTTTGACCCCATGTCAATGTTGCTGAAACAGTTGAAGTGATGGAATAAATGAATATCGCTGAAACAGTGTCGAAACAAATCCTGCGACGCTGAAAAGGGCTTTTAACTCTAGTGAAGAAACAGACGTTATTAAAGAATGAACCAGAAACGAAAAAACAAGTAAATATTGCTGAAACAGTTGGGAATGACGTAGCAAATGCTGCGACGCTACGAATTCTCAGAAGGTAACGCTCAGCGTATGAAGACTATGCAAGGTACTTACCTAAAAATCAGACTGTCGAAGTTTTCAAGTTCATTTCTAGATTTTGAAATATTCAACGTCATTTTTGGTGATAGTCGTTGCTCTACACCGCTATTTCACAATGTTCAACACCCATTTTACGGTGCACTCACGGCTTTTTTTTTTTAACTATGATCGGAACAAAACGACTTTTTCGATTTTTCTTCTAACCCCCATAACTCCCATAAAAATAATTTCTGGGAGATAATACTCCAGGGTATTTCACTACCGATTGATGCCATCTTATTGTGAAAATATGGGCCTGATCGGGCCGGGGGCTGCACACACATGCTAATCCTGCTATCCTATATAATGTAATAAAATATATTTGTTTAGGCAAATATCTTAATAATGCTCTATGCGTGGAGATAATTTAATTGAAGTTCATTAAAACAGTTAATTAATGTGTTTTCCAAAAAGTGCATCTGCGTTAAGTTGTCCCACCGTGTTTGGTAATGTGGCGCGTTTCGATTTCAATTCATAATTATTGAATGAAAAACAAATTATGAAGAAAAATTAGTAAAATTTAATAAAAATAAGATAAATGTATTTACATTTAATATTAATAACATATTTGAGGAATTATTTCTGCCGCACTTTCAAGAAAAAATGTTTTTTTAACAGTACAGAATGTCTCACAATAATTTGAGAGTTTGTCTTCTGAAACGTCAAGAAAAAATGTTGTTGTTAACAGCGCAGAATGTCTCACCAATATGAAAAATAACATAATGAAGAATATATTTAAATAATTATCAATGGGGAAACTTTTCAAACAATTTTTTATATTAAACTATAATATTAAGACAAGGTGCAACGTACAAGGAACAATAACAGAATTTTTATGCCTAATGTCGGAGCTACTACCCCCCCCCCCCGTAATTATAATTTTCATGAGATCACTGAACCATTATTACTTTAAATTATTATACATAGGTATTTATACTTTTTCTCTTAGAAACTACAAAACTAGATAAATCTTATCTCGGTGCGAAACAAACCACAAACTTGTGCGCCAAGTTACCTGCCGATTTTAGTCCCGAATGCGCCATATCAGTCGCATGTGAATAATATTTAATAAAGACTTTTTACATAAAAGTTTATTAATTTCACGCAAAATTTTGAACTTTAAAGCATTCAAGAAACTCGGAACAGTACATTTCCAAGAAATTGTATAAGTTTACACGAAACTTCTATAATTTTTTACTTGTTTTTAGCTACTCTGCCAATACAAGCGAAAGAACCAAAACTAACTTTTCGTCATAAAAATCAGGCAATTAATTTAATTAACAGAATTTTTTTAATATTGTTACATTAAAAACATATATACATGTAATGAAACTACCTCCACAAGCAGAAAATGCGTTAACATTCGAAAATTCGAACGCGCCACATTAGTCGCCGCGCCGCATTCGCCGCCGCTCCCCTAATGGCATTCCAATAATAAAAAACAACGATTTTTAAACAATTTAATTTTTTTCTACATCAAACTAATTTAATATACTGAAGAATTTGTTTCAATAAATTGCTTATAACAAATTAACTTTAACATTCCACGAATTATTTATGCTCTTTAAGTATATATGCATCAATGACAATATATAGTGAGTTTATTTAAGTAACTATCTTTTAGATAAAAAAAAATGATATATATATATATATATATATATATGTTATTATGTATGTAAATGTGGAGGAGGTGAGAATTGTTGAGAGTTTTTTTTATGTGTTTGAGTGCAAGTATTTGTATGAAGAGAGGAAGTTAGTGTATATGATTGACTATGTTGGAAGAGATTGTTATGAAGGAGGGTCAGAGACTTAGTATGGTGTTAGAAAAGGGGGCGGGGATATGTATTAAATGGGTGAGTAAGTACAAGTAAAAGTGGAAAGAGAGGCTGTTGATGAGTGCGATTGAAAATAAGAAAGAGGTGTTGGACTGTGGGTTGAAGTGAGGGCGTAAAGTTAATTACTTTTGTGTTATATAATATGCGATGTGTGTAAATGAATACATGTTAGTGTTAGTTTGAGGGTTGGAAGTCAAGGAGTATAAGCATAAAAAAATTGCGCATTTGTCAGTGTGTAAGGTCATTGATATACTGTATGTCGGTGTGAAGATGATTGGTGTATTGTGTATGATTGAGTACCTGAAAGCGTATGTATGATGGATTGATGGGCGTACTGGATTGGTGCGACAGTGAGTAAGTTTGAAGTGTGTAACGTGTTAGTGCGGGAAGGGGCTCTTGTCCTGCATGACTGTGTCAGAAGATTACATTTAAAGGTGCTAGTGCTTCGTGTGTGACTTTGTGTTGTTTGTTTACCAAAAGAGTCGATGAAATTCTCCTAATGACGCGCGTATCCTATTTACCAAATACTTGGTGTCACGTGCGTACATGTTCCTAGAGTTCTCGCCCCTGTCTTACATGTGCAGTAGTACTCGAAAATCGGGGTCTGTTTATCTTTAAACTCCACGTCGTTTTGACCATATTCTTCATTGAATGCGATCCACAACAGATGATTATCAGCATTTCTAATGAAACCTGGTTCATTCATATTCTGATCAAGTTGTAGGACTTGGTTTTCGTCCTCTTCTTAGATTCTCAGGGAAGTATCTTGTATATGTGCTGGTGATAGACCTACTTGGTAAATTCCATACGCGGATTCTCGCAGATATTCCAGTGACAATCGAAGGAGCAACGGTAGAGGTCCTGGGGTGAATATCACCCACCTTGCTTGTTTGCGTGCAAGATTTTCCGCCTCTACTCTTACTTGAACGAGATTCACATGCGGAGCATTTTCTAGCGTTCCTTCAGCTAAAGCTTCATTTGCGCACGCCATTTTCATATGCCTATGATATTTATTCATGACAACTCCAGCGATGAGAAGAAAATCATGAAGATTAGGGATGTGAAATGTAGGGGTTGTACTGGAGAAGATCTTGAAAGTACTTCACATATGACCATTTCGAGCTTCTCCTATCCATCTCGTTTTTGTCACTATATGAGACTAATTTGCTTCTTCAGTTGAGAATTCATTCTGATTAGATCTCAAGAAAGGTGTTATCCTGCAATCTGTTCCAATTCTCTGAAGGGTTGGAATGGTATCTTTATATCCTCGGTCAAAGATAGAAATATTTTGCGGTTGCAACTAATCTCGCATCCCGTCAATATCTCTGTTGAATTTCTTCAAAAAAATGCTGCCATCATTATTAGCTGCATTCGGAAATTAGGGTCCTTGAATATCTAATAAGTAGCCATTTGAAACACCTAGCATGGAAGGGTTATGAACTCTTATGTACACAATATGACTGACGCAATGCTTTAAAGCAGGAACTCTTCTCAATATTTCGATACGTACAGTCATTATAGACACTAAATTTTCTTCCTTGTTGTTTAGTATTATGTAATCGATTTGAAAATTTAGTGACATGCCTATCTATGTTCTCATCTCTGGTGATGTATCGAAATCCTATATTTTTTTCAACAAATCTTGACATCAGATATTGCCTGACCTCAAAAACTTCAAGGCTGGTGGGCTTGCTTTTTAGGATATTGAAACATCACAGACAAGAATTCATCAATAAGCTCTTGCCGTAATATCCAAATTAAGCACAAAAGATCTTCCTTACCTACGTAGCGATGTTCACCTTGTACCTCCATATGATCATAGTAGGCGAAAAGATCATTATAATGTGCTTTGGATACAGGATAAATCACTTTGAACTCATCTTCTGACAGACTATTTTCATCTGCATACATAAGCTGAGCACCAGAGGCTACTGCTTTACTAAGTGCTTGTAAAAATGACTGCATTTCTTGGCCTTGCAAGATATAGGGTCGATTGACATACTTTAAAACCGTCAAGTATTCCTTCTAGCAGAAAACCTCTTTCACCTAAATGAGGATTAGAACAAACATACTTCTTTGGAACATAGATATTTTTCTTAATAAAGATATCGATTCTACATTGCAATGCTAGTGCGTGTATGTTATTTCGACCGCTGCACACAAGACAAGTTTGAGTAGAGGTTTCAGATAGAACATTTAGCCGCAAACACATGGAGAAAAATGTCTAGTCAGTCTGAATATCCTGAGTGTCAGACTGACTATATTTCAGCTTTAACCCACTCTCCAACATGTTCTACACATTTTATTCACTCCCACACATGTTCGAAGTATCAACAAGTGGCTTGAACTAATTTAAAATATTGTGAAGTACGGAAAACGTTACGCCGAACGTCAGGTGCTACAAAAATGCGCTCCGGGTGTCTGGTGTGTTGTCTCAGCGCGTTCGGTAGAGATCGTGATGCAGCCACTTCTGTTTGATATTCTATAGTGTCGATTTGATTATAGTGATAGTGAGTCTAAATCACCTGTGGATATTCAAACAGGCTATAAAATTATGGTCTGCCTGACTATGAAGAAAAAATTGTGGACGGTACTTGGTACTATCTAGAAGATCAATCTGGCTCTCTAAATTTTGACAGTCCAATTTTGACTATCCATTTTTCTCCGTGCATGAATTGTAAAGTTACAGTTAATGCAAATTCGGGTCTTATGATCTATATTAACTGGATATCTGTCAGCTTTATGTCGTCTCATTTGAACGATTTCTCGTTTAAGAACTTTCTCATCGCCAATTAGTCGCACTATGGCATCGGGTATGAAGCATTATTTTCTAAGTTTGAATCAGTTGTTTATTCAATGATTTCTGTCAGTTAGAAAGTAAATGACATTTAAATGGCGTAATGTAAAACATTTCAAAATTATTTTTAGTCAAGAATCCGAGGCAAATTCTGAAACCATTTAAAAACTCACGATCCCAAAATCATTGAAAATCTGGGTTAGGGATCTAAGATTCTAAATCTCATACCCCGATATGCTGTATTTTATAATATATTGTTTAGGTATATGTTCGTTGAATCCTTGGATCCCAGAATTCCTGAAAATGTTGCAACTGATTATTGTGATTTCTAAACGATTGGTAGAATCAGGCTGATTCTCAATCAACTACTTTTTGATTTTGTATAGTGCCTCTGAACCAGATTTCCGAAGTGAATATGCACTTGAAGGTGTAGGTGGAAAACTACTTTCATTTGCATAAATTTCTACAGATTGAAATCTTGAAAAATCTCGTGTTACAGATTCTAAGTGAAGCTTCACTAAACTTTAAATTTGGAGAGTGTATTAGTAGTAACAAAGACGTAAACATATTGACATACATAAATGAAGAATAGGCTGGGATTGAGAGGAAAGCATTCAAAAGAATAGGAAATTAGTTATGTTGAGAAAGCAATGGAAAAAATATTAAAATGAACTGTTTAATGTTTAATTGATTAATAATTTTAGTAATACCATAAAACATCAGTGTTTTTGTCTCACTTTTTATTGGTCTAGTTTTATATGAAGTTCAAGTGCATGGAGAAGAAATGAAAAAATCTAATTAAATATTTTGTGGAAAACGGTAATAAGTATTTTTATAATAAATAAAAAAACTGAAAAAGTTTCCATGTAAGTTTAATAATACTGGGATTTAAAGTTCGCCGCAAATTTGACAATTACACATAAGTGGGTATAGTCTGTGTGGACACGATAATCTCGAAGGACTTTTCTAATCGAATTGGCCTTTCGTATGTTTTCTTTTGATTCAATAAGAACAAATTCGAATTGAAAATAAATGTATCTACTTCTAATTAACAATTTTCCCGTCGAAATTTATATGCATTTAAAGTGGTATTTTGAAACACTCCACGTAAACATTATCAGATGAGCTGTAATCGAGCTTCTATTGCAAATGTACTTCAAGTATAGATATGTATGATATTATATTATTATATACTTACCAATAGTATTCAGAAAAATGGCTAAAGCCAAGTACAGGGTACCGAAGACTATCCTCATTTTCTATTATAGATGATACTGATTTAGGGAGAAATTCCTTAACAGCTATCTTGTCCTCTTGAATTAAAGTCTCGATAAAGATGATGTAGGTTAATTTCAAAATATGGTAATATATTTACATACATACAATATATTTTGTTTTAAATGCCGTAGTATATCAGAGAAAAAATTGCGTTATAGAGAAAAGCATATCAGCATAAGGACAGATTAAGTAATGCTTACAGCAAAACACATCTTTACTAATATCACGTTATCTCTACATTTTTAAAGATCTTATCTACCGCCGGTGGTGAACTCCAGCGGACTACTGAATTTTCCACCTGGGGATTGTTTTAAGTCAGAAATTTTTTATTTCAAGCGCTATTATATAATCTAAAATTTGAAAGAGTTCGTTTTTTACGATATTTTATTTTTACCTAGTCCTAAACCCTGGTAAAATCAATTTAGACCCAGAAAGGAGAAGATAAACTGAAGTATACACAATTTAACAATAAATTGATCTTTATTCAGCCTTAAATCTCTTTTATAGCCACGATTTCTTATAGATTATTAGTCGTCGTGGTTACAACACATTCAGTCTCATCATATTTCATCAAGGTACAACGTCGCGCATGAATTAGTCTAGTTGTATACATTAATCGCGGTCCTACGATCGAGAGAGCATTTAATTTTTATACAATTTTCGTCGTATCACTTTCTTAAAATCTAAACTTAAAATACTTCCACGGCAGCTCGTAAAACGTGCGCTGTTTCGAATCGCCAAAACCTGTTTCCGGAGCCTGTTTCAGCGTATCCGGACGAAAACAAAAAAAAAAACAAAGTCTGGAGCCTGTGACAGCGCACCCAGGATAATGAGTGAAAAGATAAAAAATGTCTGGAGCCTGATATAGCGTACCTGGACAAAACAAAAGAATACAAAATTTAAAAAATTGTCTGGAGCCTGATACAGCGTACCCAGAGGATAAAACCTGAAAGAAAGATCTGGAGCCTGTATCAGCGTGCCCAGAAATACAAAATAAAAAACAGAGTAAACAAAATGCAAAATCAAATACAATGTTGGTGCCTGTATGGCGTACCTAAGGGATAAAAGAAAAAGATTCAGGAGCCTCGAAGGCGTGCCCTGAGAAAACACAAAAATTCGGGAGCCTGTTACAGCGTACTTGGACCAAAAATGACGGACCTTTATCCTTCCAGAGCATGAGCTTTGCAGCTACTTGGATGGATGATCCGGATGTATACTTCGGTTTCCCGTAATCCACTCGAGAGTGTCCGCTTTGCATCTCGCCTCCCTTCTTATATGCTCTCCGGTTGAGGTAGGCCGCGGGAGAATGGATTCTGCGCTTTCTGGCGTTGCTACTCGGAACTATTCTCGCCTGTCGGATGGCTATCTCCGTGTCGGGTTTTTTCTGCGTATTCGGGCAGCCGACTCTCAAGGCGCCGATTAGAGTGATCGTTTTAAATTGTTTAAACAATAAAAAAATATTTTTATATTCAATAATGTACGAATTAAAGGTAGGAGAGTCAAGGATGAAATCAGTTCATAACGAACATAGGATGTGTGATCGATGTTACCGCCTTAAATGTTTTATAAATTTCTTTGTGAATATCGGAGAATATTGATGCCATTTGTTGGCTTAGGGCCATATATAATATTATTTAATTAACTTTTCTTAAAACTTTTCGGCACACGATTATGGCCCTCTACAGTGATTTATTATTTCTCAGAATATTGTATACGGTTTGCAGTCATTGTGAGTAACTGCGTTGTTATGAAAAGTGTGGAGATTTAGATGTTACTATTTTGACTAAAAATTTTGTTTACTTAAAAAATGTAGCTATTGGTAAAAAATGGGGATACGTTTTTTCTACGCGCATGCTTTCATGAAAAATAAAGCTAGCCATTGATATCAATTACAAAATAAAAATTTTTCTACTGTTAAGAATTTAAAAAAAAGGCAATACGATTCTTATTGATTAGTTTTAATTAATAGAGAATCGATCTTCACATATTAGGCATAAGGTTGACTACCGAAAAGTTGTCCATTTTATAAAATTGGGCACACCGATCACAAGGACAATTATTTTAACCAAATATTTTGGGTACAGTAGCTGCAGCTCCCTGTTCAGGTCTTGATATCTCTCCTCTTTTTCCTTCTCCTTAGCAGTGATGAAGTAGTTGGTCCCAGTTCAGAATTCGATCACGAATATAGTTTGTTTCTCGAAGTACTAGAGAACGATGACAGGCCTCGAGTGTGCAACAGAGACAGATGTAAAAAATCATAATTCCAGAAAATTTGGCAGAGCAGGGTCGTAGTCAACACCATGAGAGCGAGAAGGATGTTAGTAAATCACTCCTAGGGCCGCATTATGTCTGGATACTATGTTTTCCGGGCATTCAGTATGTGCATGACACGCTTTGCACCTAAAGCTGGCAACTTCTTGAGGTAAAATGCGGTCACGGTATACTAAGGTGGAAATGATACCGTCCTATATATAAAATCAAAAAAGGGTTAAACAACCACCGTAGGGTCCCACTGGGAGCAACTGCCATCCAAAAATGACACCGGCCCCCAGTAGAACCGCAGTAAGTCACACTTATGGCAACGTCTCACGACCGTAAGATTTTGTAGCAGGATAAAATTAAGACGACAGGCGGGCGAAACCCTCGTGTGCCTTAACCCTAGAACGGTAAACCGGGGTTCCAACGCACCCCAATCAAAGTCAAAGTACGCTCCTGATTCCTGAATTTTCAGGTTTTTTTTCATATTTACAAATTATTCAACATTTTTTTTTTAATTTAAGAGAATGCTATTATTACCATTGTTTTCTACACTAAAAAACGAAGAAAATGCGCTATATTAAAGTTGTTTTACTGAACATAGAAAGCATTGTGCCACGGTACAAGTTTGGGGTGTAGCGGAACCCCCGTTTACCGTTAGCGTATGAGCCAGCTCAGTTTACCGTTCTAGGGTTAAGAACACGAAGCGACCCAATGATGACAGCATTATGCATCCATCTCGAAAGTGCCTCGGCATATTTTTGGCATGCGGGTATGGCTTTAAGGTTACGAACCAGTGATAGTTTCGCACCTCCGAGAGCACCTACAACAAGGACAATTACTTTAACCGAATATTTTGGGTACAGTCGTTGCAGCTCCCTTTTAAGGTCTTGATATCTTTCCTCCTTTTGCTTCTCCTGAGCAGTGGTGTTACGCTCGGCCGGAGCCGAGAATTCGATCACGAATATAGTTTGCGTTAATAACAAAACACATTTTCTAACAACAAAAGTCACACTTTCCGATTCCTCTCACAATTTCTGTTACGTAACTTGTAACAAAAACAACTAAAAAACTTAACATTTACGAAACCCGTCAAATTTGTTTTCTTGGAAACTCTTAAGCAAGCCCAAAGTAAGACCACATCTTTATTGTAGCAACAAAAATTTGCTGAGAAGATTAAAATAACACAACACCTTTTATGATAAAAAAAGTCACACTTTTTGATTCATCCCAATTTTTCTGTTTCATAATTTGGAATAATTTGAAATGTGCTTAAAAGTTTATAAATTAGTTATTAACATTTTATGAAGTTGGAAGAAGTAAGTTTGTACGTCAAAAAATAGTCCAATAATGCATTTCTTAATTATGTTTATGCAACGCCATGATTTACGCGTTTTCTCAGCGTCTTTTCAACCGTATAATAATGCGTCCATAATTCTCCTAGGAGTATTATGGGCTCATAATTGCACTGCGCGCATGTCCATTCGCAGTGAACCGTGTACGATTGTGGCCGCGTCAAACTAACCTCAAATTTCAGAAGTGATGAACTTGTAATTCATACCTTTGTTACATAAAATATCGTATGTACCAAACAGTGAAACGTCTTTTTATCCTCGCGTATTTGCAAATTTCGGCTTCGACTCGCGCTACGCGCTCCACTGCGCCTCGATCTTGCAAACTCACGCTGGAATAAAAAGACCGTTTCACTCCTAGGTGCATAATATAATATTGTTTAAACAATCATTTATGGTTATTGAGAAACTGGATATGATAACCAGGTGTTATTGCTGATCAATTTTTGGTCGATTCCCTACGATAAACTTGATGTATTCCATTATGAATACTGTCGCCTCTATTTACCTGGCCTCTTTTCACCTTGCCGCTGTCCTTTATTCCAGCTCGAGCTGTTCCCCCACCACGACCGCGACGGCTCGGCGTCCGAGAATTGATTCTCTCTCTATTTACGTTATCGCCAATGTTTTAGATCCTTTAACGCAATTTTAAAGTGCAAAAAAACATTATATGCTTTGTTAATGAGGCTTACAACAGGATTTTGAAATCTTATAACATCTTTCATTCTGCATTAATTGAAAACTGCCGAAAATTAAACGCGAAGATATTGATAGCGGCTTTGTTTCACTGCGCTGTGCGCGCTGATGCACGTGGCAACGTAAACAGAGAGCGAAACAAATTGCGTCGAGCACCGGCAGGTTCGAGAGTGGGGGAACATCGTTTCCACGAAAATGACTCCCCGACGCGACGCAACGGTCCCAACCGCGGCAAGGTAAATAAAGGCGACTGTACCTGATGTGGTTAATTTTTTATCAGCATTGTTTATAACATAAAAAATCTGCCCGGTGCGCAGGCACACTCTCATCGTGCGCGGCTCGCTTCGCACGCAAGTTTAAGCGTGTCTGGTACGCGTACCTATTGGATCACGTGATTCGCGCTCGATAATATATTTATCTTATGCTTCGCGCTTGGCAATGTATTTGCCTTGCGCTACCTGCTCGGTCATTGTACTTCCCCGATGTTTTAGCATAGGACTTTTGAAATTAAAGGTAAAACCATCGACCACTGAAATTTAGTGATTGTGAATTATCTTTCGTTAACGCTCCTGCGGCTTGAACGAACACGTTCTAACCACGTGTCTTGTCACAAAAAAAAGGTTAAAAGCAAATTTTAAGATCTAATTTGAAAAAAAAAATTGTTATTTTATTGCACCTTGTGTCTTCTTTCCAAAAATGTAAGTTGTTTATTTGTAATGTCATTTTCCCGATTAAAAAAAAAACTACGCATCCTATCAAAAAAAGATCCATAACAAATTTGCGGTAACTTTTTGAATTTTCATCCAAAACAGCTGGCTAACAAACTGGTTTTTTCTTTGCGCACCCTTATAAAGTATGCCAAAGGGCAATCCAATCGTATGATTCCTTCCAATGTTACCGATTTGAAAGACTACAGCGACGGCAACGACGACAACGACAGACAGTCACAGACGTAAAAACTATTTTTTTTGACATTTGATAGCATCTGCGAAAGTCATTTTTCGCATAAAACCAATAACTTCTCATTGATGTGAATGTAAAAAAACTGAACATGCACGAAGCCTGGCCAAATTTCTTTTTGGAAAATTTTTTACCAAGATTTAAATAACGAAACACATTTTCTAACACAAAAGTCATATTTTTCGATTCTCGTAGAGTTTCTGTTACATTAATCGTCACATAACTAACGAACAGACTGATCATTCGCCAAACCGAGCGAACTTTCTTTCCTGTAAATTTATTAACAAGAATAGGATAAAATAACTAGATGAACAACATAACTTGAAACTGAAAAATTGTAAACATGCATGCAAATAAACTTTCGCATAAAATTAAAGAGACAAATCAAAGTAAATGACAATAAAACAAGCCAATTCGTGAGAGAATTTTCAGCCAATCAGATTGCCACATCTACGAATGTGAGAATCCTTAAACTCTTGCCGTGTTACACTGAGAAAACGATTTTATTTTTTCAAGGTAATAGTTTTGTTATTCATATTTTAGTAAAAAGTTTCAAGAAAGGACGTTTTCTGTGTTGGCGTGTGTGTTGAGATTTTTTTGTTAGTTTTGTGAAAAGTTATGTTACAGAAATTCTGCAGGGAATCGATTAGAAGTTTTTTTTTTTGTAAAGGTGTTATCTTATGTTGGTAACAAAGTTTCAAGAAAAAAAGTTTCCTGGGTTCGCGTGGGTTGAGCTGTTTTGTTAGATTTGTTACAAGTTATTCAGTTACTCAGGTTTGAACTTTGCGTTTTGAAATAAACAATGGCAGGCCCGGTGTCATTTTTAAATGGCAGTTGCTCTCAGTGGGACCCTGCGGTGATTGTTTAACCCATGAGATGGGTGGCCACAGGTTACGACGAAATCATAACAACAGGCTGGCGAAACCCTCGTGTGTTTCGAGTACACGAAGCGACGCAAGGATGACTGCGTTCTGTATCCATCTCGCAAGTTCCTTTGCGTATTTTTGGCACATGTTTACGGTTTCAGGTTACGAACCAGTGATAGTTTGGCATCTTCGAGAACACCGATCACAAGGACAATTACTTTAAACAAATAGTTTGGATATAATCACTGCAACTTCCTGTCAAGATCTTGATACCTCTCCTCCTTTTCCTTCTCCTTGGCAGTGATGTAGTCGGCCAGAGCCGAGAACTCAATCACGAATATAGTTCGCTTCTTTAAGTCTTAGAGAACAATGTCTGGCCCCGAGAGTAGAATGCAGACTGCTGTCCGAAAATCGTAGTTGTAGAAAATTTGGCACTTCTCGTTTTGGACAATTGACTCTATCTCCCTCGGAGCATTCGGCAGGGCAGGGTCGCGGCCAACACCGTAAGAACAAAAAAAATGGTAATAAAGCACTCTTAGGGCCGCATTATGTCTGCAGAGATACGTCGTTCCCGCGTGAGTGGGACACCCGGATTGTATATGTTCTAGGTACTCGGCGTGTGCATGACGCGCTCTGCACCTATCGCTGGGAACATCTTGACATAAAATGCGGTCACGGTAAACGACGGTGAAAATGACACCGTTCTGGCATGCGAAAATAAAAACACTGAATAAATACTGTATTAAGTACCTGAATTAAGTCCTGATGATGTGAGGAACTTTTCCTTCGACAAGGACTGATTTTCTACATTTATGTGAACGCTTCTGTGCATTTTCTTGTCAAGTAGCTGTCGGCGGAATTTTCCAACCTCTGCTTTCTTTACTTCGGCTTCCAGAAGTAAAGCATCCAGATGAAGTGATGTACTTTCCTCACTTCTGATGTCAACAATCAGGCCAAGTGTCTCTCCCGCCTGCTCCGCGGCTTTGAAAAGGAACGCTCATTTTCCAATCATCTCTTGTTTCCTGACAACTTTTAGGAGAGGATCTCTGCCATTGCAACGTTGCAAGCTGTAGTTAAAACAATTCGGTTATGAAGACATTGAAGATTCAGAAGTACGCATCTCTCTTGACGGCGTGAGATGTATAATCGCGGAACGGACGATTTGGTATGCATGTGCATGATCTTAGCGCGGGGAAATCAAGGGCCGCAAGCTCATTCTTCGTATATTGAACCACCCGAAACGAGTAGAGTAGAGTCGGAACGGCAAGCATGTTAGTTGCAGATACCTTGTTTAACGCCGACAGATTTGAAGACCAAACTGTCGAAGAAGATGCTTGTATCTGCTTTGGAGAGACTCCTTCACGGACGTTACGTCCTGTATGTGGCCTTAAAGCACCCCCAGGTATGGATAGGTCTCTTCAGTGTCAATATGTGTAATAACACATACATCCAGTCCACAAGCTCAGGGTCCTCGGGAACGCCAATAATCTCTCTCCACACACCTGTAAAGATCTTGTACAGCGTGTTGAAACAATTTATTGGCCTGTAATTCTCTGTGTTGGATAAGTCGACTTTCTTCCGTAGGAGTATAGTGTGTCCTAACACCAACCACAGCGGAATGGGCGTCTGCGACTTTAAATATGCGGGCCAGATGTTGATGTGTAAACGTAAACTTCTTCCACCTCAGGTTCATGATACTATCTGGTCCTGCAGCGGAAAAGTTACTCGTGTCCCGAAGTGCTTTTTTCACCTCTTCGGCAGTGATTGATGGATATTCCTCCTCAGATGTTATGAAATTGTCGCAAGACTCCATGAAGCGAATGATATTAGTGTTTTATTTCAACTCCAATGTTTTCGGGATCTTGTATACCTCTCTCAAAAATTCTCTACCTCGTTAGGCTTGGGTGGATTTTTGACAGAAACAGGAAGATCGCTGAAAAGGCGCAATGCGTCAGCGAGAAACTGTTGTCATCGCGTCCTGGCAATGGTTAGAATTGATTACTGGAAAGCTTTTCATTCAACATCTCATAGATATAAGTGTTATTAGACATCTTGATACTGGAGAGACCTATACATACGTCCCGGTTCTACTCTACTCTACTCGTTTGGGGTGTTTCAATGGAGGAAGAACGAGCTTACGGTCCTTGATATCGCCACGTAAGATCGTGCATATGCATAAGAGCTTGCATATCAATTCGTCCGTTCCGCAATTGTACATCTCACGCCGTCAAAGCGAACGCGGACTTCTGAAACTCCAATGTCTTCATAATCGAATTGTTTTAAGTACAGGTTACATCGTTGAAAATGGCAGAGATCCTCTCCTAAAAATGGTCAGGAAACAAGAGATGATTGGCGAAGGAGCGATCCTTTACAAAGCCGCAGAGCAGGAGGCCGAGACCCTTGGCCTGAATTTTAACATCAGGGGCAAAATTCGTCAAGTTTACCCGCCTAAAAACTTGTTGTCTCCTCGTGAACCTCTTTTAATTCCCCTAAAAGACGTCTCTAGTACGACGGGTTGCCAGCGTACAGGGGCTCGAATTTTCAACCTTTTACCTTTAAAAAGAAAGCTTGACTTCCTCCCTTTAAAATAAGCCATGGTCGAAAGTGGGGCCAAAGAAATTGGTGAAGATATATAACACTTCTTGCGCGCGGCTTCTGCGTCGCGAGTTCCCATGCTTCGAAAGAGTTTGAAAACGCCGCCGAAAAAATGAGTGAACCTACTTGAACACTAGATGGATATCTTGGATACCTTTCACGCAACAAAAGTCATTGTCAGGTTATATAATTGCCCGTTATGTTTTGGTCACAAATTGCTTTTATGCGATCTAGCTTTGGCTTATTTCGACGTCATAATACTGCAGGTTTGTACTTTTCCGTATTTACTGTTATTATTTATTCTTATTTACTTTCCCCATTTTTTGAAATAGAAATAATATTACTTTAATACTTGTAATAATAGTAACAAGAATTGATAATTTTTAATACGGATACGAGTTACTATATTTCGAACAGGTTCCCACCTTCCGTGTTTGGATTCGCATTGTTACTCAGTGCTGCAACTTAGCTTTACCTTCTGCTTAATTTTTAAGCATGCCAAGAAGAACTAGCTTGGGTAGCCGTTATTACAATCCTTTTTCTAAGGATAATCACAAGCGTGATCCGCGCAGTTTGAGAACAATTTCTGTAACTCTTCAAAAAAAGTATCCCCGTATACCAAATCCTTGATCAGTCGTCGATTAGAAAGGTCATTTAAATTAAAGACAAAGTTATTAATAAACGTTTCGGTCCTGATTTTGGACCCTCTTCAATACATTTATTATAGTCAAATGCTGAAAAAATACAAAAAACAAAAAATCGTTTAACATACACTAAGGTAAAGAATATAATCAAGTAAAGAAAGTTTAGTTGAATGAGAATTTCGAAAAATAAAATACATTAAGTTTGTAAAAATAAAATAAATTACTCTAATATGATGAGTATTTCATTGGTAAGAGAAATTTTGTTAAACAACAGATTAAAACATTTGAAAAAGTCTACTTATTTAAACATCAATAAAAACATACCTATACGAAGAGTTCAAACATCCCATGTGAAATGTTTCAACTCAGACAGACATAAAGTCAATTCATTAAATAATATGAAGAAAAAATATTTAAGCAATATTAGTATACAAAAACATGATATAAAAGACGTATGACAATATAAAAACTTGAAAATTGTTTAAAAAACAGTTTACCAAGTTGGCAAGACTTCGCGACACACCGCTCGCCAACTTGGTTGAACATCTACTGAGGAACACAATGAAAGTGAAAGTTGAAACGACACTCAATAATGAAATCTATCATAACAAGGAATTTCGAAGCCTTCAAATGCGATAAAGCAATTAAGAAACAGGGGATTCAATATCTAGATTTATAATTAAAGCTGAAAATGTGTGAAAAAAGAATGAAAGAATAAAATTTTATTTAAAATGGTTTTATAAATTTCCGGAAAACTATTATTTTCAAAGCGTAAATTAACTGCATCATTTTGGTGTCAAAGTCGAATTGGTGTCCGGTATCTAAAAAATGTTCTGTAACAGCTATTGTTATTAATATTAGTAACTGAATATTTGTGTTCTCTATTTCTAGTTTCTAATTTTCTTCCAGTTTCACCAACATAGATTGCCGAGCAATTTAGGCAGTTACATTTATACACTAAACCCATTCGTTTGAATTTTGGAAGTGGATGCTTTAAGTTTGAGGAAAACTTTCCAGAATTCCTCATTGGCTTAAAAATTGTTTTTATTTTATGATGACGTAAAACCTGTTCGACCTTTTCAGATAAACCTTTAACATATGGACAAACTGTAAAATCTACAAAATTCTTTTCTGGTTTTTTATTATTGGAAAGAGATTCAGAGTTATAAAGACGTAACGTTTCTTTTTTGATACAGTCATCAATTGAATGTGAAGGGTATCCATTATCTTTTAATGTATCTGCAATAAGTTTGATATTTTTGGGTCTGGATTCTGGATCTGAAATTCGGAGCACTCGGAAAAACAAACCTCTTACTACTCCAATTTTATGGCAGTTTGGATGAGACGAGTGAAAATTTAAATATCTGCCCGACACATTAATTATTCGTGAAAATAATTACATTAAAATTGAGGGTTTATCTGAAGGCTTATCTGAAAAGATCGAACAGGTTTTACGTCATCATAAAATAAAAACAATTTTTAAACCAATTAGGAATTCTGGAAAGTTTTTCTCAAACTTAAAGGATCCACTTCCAAAATTCAAACAAATGGGTTTAGTGTATAAATGTAACTGCCTAAACAGACGCAGACGATTTTTCTGAACCTTAAGGACACATTGAAAGCTGGAGAATCTCTTATCCTTTGTGATTTCGCTAAGAACTATGCTCTTGTAGTTCAGAATGCAGCTCAGTCATTTCATTGGAACAATGATCAAGCTACCATTTTTACTGTGGTAATTTATTATGAAGAAGACAACACTCTAAAGCATCGCAGTCTTGCTATATTATCAGACTGTTTGACTCATGACACAATTACTGTGTAAGAATTTCAAAAAATTATTACACACTGTTTGAAAGAGAATTTTCAACCCAAAAAATGGTTTATTTTACAGATGGAGCCGCCCAGCCTTCCAAAATAAGTATAACTTCATCAATTTGCTCCACCATGAAATTGATTTTGATATTCCAGCCGAGTGGCATTTCCACGCAACGGCGCACGGAAAAGGCCCTTGTGATGGTATTGGGGGAAATTTAAAACGATTCACAACGCGTGCTAGCCTACAAGCGTCATCTAAAGATCCGATTTTGACTGCTGAAGCCTTGTATGAATGGGTTAAGAAAAATTTAGTTGAAACTTTAGTAATCTTTAGTCCCAAAGAAAATCACACCATCACTACTCAAGAACTTAACAGGAGATTCGCATCAGCCAACACAGTGCCTGGAACACAAAATATCACTCTTCCGTTCCCTCTGCTGAATTAACTCTCATGTTGAGGAAATATTCATCATCAATGGTATGGGATGTTTTCCCGAAAAAAAACTGTGATGCAAAGAAGAACGAGAAGTGCACATACAGTGTAATAAGCAAATTATTTGACTCCATTTTCAATGCGAGAGGCGAGGGGACTCACACGCGGTAAAAGTTTAAATAATTTCGCGGACTTTATGCATTTTATGTCAAGAAGTTCCCAGCGATAGGTGCAGGGCGTGTCATGCACACGCTGAGTACCTAGAACACATACTATCCGGGTGTCCCACTCACGCGGGAACCACGTATCTCTACAGACTTAATTCGGCCCAAAGAGTGCTTTATTACCATCTTTGTTGCAGATTCGAGGCCTGACATCGTTCTCAAAGATTTCGAAAAAGGAACTATATTCGTGATCGAATTTTAGGCTCCGGCTGACTACAACATCACTGTCAAGGGAAATGAAATGGAGGAGAGGTATCAAGACCTTAACAGGGAGCTGCAATGACTGTGCTCAAAATATTCTATTATAGTAATTGTCCTGGTGATCGGTGCTCTCGGAGTTGCGAAACTATCACTGGTTCGTAACCTTGCCAAGGCTCTTGCGAGATGGGTGCAGAAAGCTGTCATCTTTGGGTCACATCCTGTCCTAAAAAAACGAGGGTTAGCCGGCCTGTCGTTGTGCTTTCATCGGGAATTGTGACCACTCATCTCACGGTCGGGAGACATGCCACAGGTATGACGTACCGGAGTTCTACTGGGAGTCGGTGTCATTTTCAGATGACAGTTGCTTCCAGTGGGACCCTGCGGTTGTTGTTTAACCTGTTTTGTTGATACATAGGATAAGACGAGAGTATAAACATTTATCCTATTGTCTAATTAGATGAAAAACTAATTAATATATTAATAAAGATTTCGATTAACAATGTAGTTCATGAATATTCTAGTACTTCATTGGATTTTGCAATATGTATATTCTATAGTAGTTATCTCATATATTGTAAGCGTCAAGCTTGTCCTAATCAAATATTAACACTTCACCAGAATCAGTTTCAAGGAATTATAATAATAAGGCGGTTAGGCGCTCGGACTTTTCGTTAGAGGCCTGGGGTTAATCCCTTAGCCGGTACCTATTTAAATTATTCTATGTACTTTTACCGAAGTTCTGGTGGATCGGATGCCATCTTAAGCGGTAGGACCCCTCATCATGATTATATATGCCGGAAGAAACCCATTCAGACTATTCCAAAATCCAACGCCAACAAAAATTCCTTTGACATGTTGCACTATAACCATCGTAAGCCTGAGAGAAAAATGAAGTTCCCAATTTTTACATTAATAATAATAATAGGTCTTGGTATTGGATATATATATATATATATATATATATATATATATATATATCTTGGTATTGGAGAAACATATACATATCTTGGAATACCGCAAGCGGAAACCCAGGATGTGCGTGTGTTAAAAACGGCCCTTGGAAAAAGGTATCGGCAAATTCTCAGAAAAATTTGGGGTTCCGAATTATCTGGAAAGAATAAGATCCGGGCGACCAATATGCTGGCCGTTCCTATACTGCTCTACACGTTTGGTGCAGTAAACTGGAACGTCGATGAGTTGAAACAACTTGACCGAAGCACACGCAAGATGATGACAATCCATCGAAGTCATCATCCTAGATCTTCCGTACCTCGAATATACCTCCCTCGAGATAAAGGGGATAGAGGCTTGCTAAGCTTACAGTGTCTTCATCGCAGAACGATTCTGGCTACAGCCTGCTTAGTTTTAAATAGCACAGATTCTCTTATGCGACTCGCAGATCAACATGAAGTCGTCAATGCTGCGGCGTTTCTATACCGTGCCGCAGATAGGGCCGCAGAGGAGCTTGGCCTCCCATTTGATTCCAGCGACACTACACATGGCCTAGCATCACTAACACCTTTGGTGCTCAAAAGTCGTGTCCAGGAAGCAGAAAATACGCTTCTACTAAGAGAACATGCTGACAAGCCCCTTCATTTAATTCTACGGCATTATACGTAGAGAAGAGCTCTCGATGGGTCGTTCCAACATGTTTCTTAAGTCTGCTGGATTAAAATCGGAGACTGAGGGATTTCTTTTTGCCTGTCAAGACGGCGTTATAAACACCTTAGTTTACCGCGAGCGCATAATGAATATACCTGTAGGCGATACCAACTGCCGAGCGTGCAAGCAAGAGCCAAAAACACTTGGACATGTTCTCAGTGGATGCTCAAAATATGCACGCTACGGGTACATAGAGAGACAGAATGCGGCTCTAAAAGTGTTATATTACAATTTTAGGCACTTCTATGGCGTTGATCTATTGCCCGTCTTGCCATACGCCCAGGGGGAACTCGAGTCCGTTGTGGAGAATGATCAGTGTAAGATCTACTGGAATTTCTCATTCTCGACCACTCAACGTATCAGTGCTATGAAGCCTGATATTGTCCTCCGAGATCCGAAGAACAAGATCATTTACGTGATTGAATTCTCGGCACCAGCCGATGGTAATATCACGGCAAAGGAGGAAGAAAAACGGGCGAAATATCAAGCACTCCTTTTCGAGCTGAGCAGGCTCTACCAAAGCTTCAAAGTCCATCTTGTGGTTCTCATAATCGGCTGTCTTGGAGGTATGAAAGCTTCATTTATTAGCCAACTCAACAAGATTCCGGCCTTCCAGCGTCAGGCTCATTCCATCGCGAACCGGATGCAAAAGGCTGTTCTTCTGGGATCACTTCATCTGGTCCATCAACACTGTTCCTCATAACATTCTACAAAGATTGGTAGCTCTCAAAAAGTATCAAGAGGTGAAACCGGAGCCTACAACTTCTCATAATAAAGGTAGGGTATTTTACAGGTATTTTATAGGTAGGGCTTGAGCTTTCTTCTCATGAATTTGACGGCTATGTTGGTTGTAGCATTGCTACTGACAGGGTTTCCCATGCCAGACAGGCAGAGAGCGAAGATTAAAGTGACTAAGAGGAACACCAAAACCCATAAATTTCAATGGAGATTCTTTTGAAAATTTTGAAATGCTTGTGGCTTCCCGAGGATGGTCGGGGTGCTCTTGGAGTCACGACTGGGGGCCACAGAATGCGGGATGGTGGTGATGGTGAGCTGCGAGATGGTCAGGCAGAGCTCACTAATCAAACAGCTGGCCAGCAAGATCATCTGCGACATACGGTAAGCAGTGAAACATCAACTGTGCCTGCTGAGGATGCTTCGACTATCGTTAGCTATTTACAGCCAACCACCTCAGCAGAAATACCGTGGAAGAGCATCATGTGGGATACCACAATGAATGAGGAAATGGTGCGTCTCTATTATGAAAGTGCGAAGTTTGAAACCCCACGCGAAGAAGGATAAAATTGTAGATCGACACCATGCTCCTAATTTTGTACCTACAACATCATCGCAGAAGATTTCAGACATCGTATTAAATTAACTTATAACATCCTCATCTCATCAGTCACTTGACTTAGTCCGTGGCTATGATAAAAAACCGGATTCACCCGAGAACAAGTTAAACAAAAATAAATAATAAGATATGGCGACCCCATCGCCCGGGAGCTCCAGCTCTTGCAGTCAGCCACGTTACATCGGGCTAACCCGCCAATGCAACGAATTATGCGGTTACGTCATCAGTATCGCGCAGTGCCACCCACAATAGACCTTCTCTCGAATGGAGGCCATGGTTTAGTTGGGAGTGGTAATAGGACCAAACTGAGGCGACGACCAGGCAATGGCCCCGGACAAACGCGAGAACATCTTTTTAAATGGTCGGACCAACTTAGCAGGTACATCCTTACTTGTTAGCAAAGAAGCTCACCGGCGCGAAGAGGATTCATGCAGAGGTTATATGAACGTTATATGAACGAATATGCTCATAAAACGCCTCAGTATTTAATAGATCAGGTATTTTTTATGCGGAAAAACGGATATGAATCTCTTTATCAGTAAGAAGAAGAGCAACATGTCCATCTCAGGATGGACATGGTATTGGACAGCTTCACTTTAAAATTCAAACGGCGACACGGCATGCATCCAACATTCAGTACTTGGTTACCTACATAACATCAAATAAAAAATTCACTCCAAAAATTAGGGCACTTGCTCGAGACTTAAGGAAAGCAAATCACACGATGTACAACTAGACTGTTGACCATCAAGCAGTACTGGATACAAAAAATAACATCTCTTTCAACAGCTAAAGTGCGCCTTGAGCGGCAAGTTAAGTGGATTCAGGAAAATGCCGCCTTTTGTACTCATCCTGCCCGTCTGTTCAATAAAACGTCATATGCCATTGAAAATTCGCCTATTCGAGAAGAGATTAGGGATGTTCGATTCTTTCAGAAAAATCGAATTTTGAATCGATTCTGAATCGAATCATGAAAATCGATTCACTTAAAAATCGATAACAAAAGAATCGATTTTTCAAGAATCGATCTAAAACATCGTGAATATCGAATTTATAAGAAATTGAATTATAAATATAATTTTACTTCAAATAAAGAATAAGTTATAATATGTTCTTACTATTTGTATAAATAAACTGATGAATAAAATAGGTAACTAAACAATTCAACTGTAAATTTTTGAAAAATTTAATATTATGCACTTTTATATTATTATGCACTGCGCCCAGGCCGTTCCACCAGCGAACAAAGAGGAGGTGTTTCATTGGTCTTTCTGTTAGTGACAAATATGTCCGCTAGCAGAAAGGCCAATCAAAAGGCTTCATCGTTCCCGTCTCCACCTTTTATTTAAGTAATTGAATCTGAGTCTGGGATGTGAAACCTCCTTTATAGTTTAAACTGTGTAAACTGTAAACTAGATATGGTTTGATTTGGTGTCACGGTTTAAAAAAATGTGATGGGTGAAAACAAAGAGATAAATGAATTTCAAAAGGTAAAAAAATCGGTTCGTCGATTCATAGGGTAAAGAATCGATTCACCAAAAAATCTAATAGTAAAGAATCGATTCAAAAATCGATTCTTTCGTAAAAAAATCGATTTTTTCAAAAATCGAATCGGAAACGAACACCCCTAGAAGAGATTCAAGTCTTCTGGGAGCAAGACTATGAAGATACCGTTCAGCTAGATGCAGACGGTTGCAAAGGTTGCAAGGTCCAAGGGATGAGTGTCCACTAATTACTGCAGAAGAAGTGAAGAAAGTTATCGCTATAACTAACAACTTTCCAGCGCCAGGGTCAGATAAAATCGACAACTTTTGGTGGAAGAAGTTCACTTCTACGCACCAACATCTAGCTCGTATGTTTACTACTTTTTTAAACGTAGAACAACCCATCATGCAGTGGTTAGTGAAACGACGCATGGTGCTGCTCCCTAAGAACGGAGATTTGTCAAATCCAAAGAACTGCAGGGCCATAGCTTGTTTAAACACTAGCTACAAGCTATTCACTGGCATCCTCAAAGAGAGGATATTAACATCTATCGAATCCGTATGGAGTGCAATAGTTGAACAACGTGGCTGCAAGAGAGGGCTGGTAGGTGGCAGGGAGAACTTGTTGATAGACATGTAAGGTATTCGATGACACAAACCATGAGCTGGTTATCGAGCTCCTTGACGGCCTGGAGGTGCATCCAAAAATAGTGAGATGCTTTAAAGAGCTTATATTTTTGTAGCGAAAATGATTTGTCGTAACATCTGACAAAAGACAGGTGACTACCAGTTATTTCACCTATGAGTCACCACTGAGACTCAGTCCGATACTTTCCCGCATCTCCCTCTTACCTCTATCTGTTGTGCTTCGAGGCAATAGCTCTGGATACCTATGTGGCCCGCCGAATAGAAGAGAAAATAAGGTCAGCCACCTTTTATATATGGACGACCTCAAACTATTTGCCTCTTTCAAAGAGGAGCTTTACATCCTTGCGGCGGCCACCTACACAAAGGAAGACTAGGAACTACATTATCGTGTGACGGTCAGAATTTTCAACTCATACATGAAAATAACATTCAACATTTTGGTAATGGAGAGCCATATGCATATCTTGGAATTCCGCAAACGGAAACCCAAAATGCACGTGTGGTAAAAACAGCCCTTCAAAAAAGGTATCGCCAAATTCTCAGAAAAGTTTGGGCTTCCGAATTATCTGGGAAGAATAAGATCCAGGCGACCAATATGCTGGCCATTCCTATACTGCTCTACACGTTTGGTGCAGTAAAATGGAACGTCGATGAGTTGAAGCAACTTGACCGAAACGCACGCAAGATGATGACAATCTATCGAAGTGATCATCCTAGATCTTCCGCACCTCGAATATACTTCCCACGAGATAAAGGGGGTGGAGGTTTGCTAAGCTTGGAGTGTCGCCATTGAAGAACGGTTCTGGCTACAGCCTGCTCCGTTCTGAATAGCACAGATTCTATTATGCGACTCGTACGTCAACGTGAAGTCGTCCATGCTACAGCGTTTCCATGCCGTGCTGAAAATAGGACCGCAGACGAGCTTGGTCTCCCATTTGATTCCAGTGACACTACACGTGACCTAGCATCACTAACACCTTTGGTGCTCAAAAGTCGTGTACAGGTAGCAGAAAATTCGCTTCTACTAAGAGAACATGCTGGCAAGCCTCTTCACGGTAAATTCTACGGCATTATACGTAGAGAAGAGCTATCAATGGGTCTGTCCAACAAGTTTCTCAAGTCTGCTGGATTGACATCGGAGACTGAGGCATTTCTTTTTGCCTGTCAAGACGGCTCTGAAAGTGTTACATTACCATCTTCGTCACTTATATGGTGTTGATCTAATGCCAGTCTTGCTATATGCCCAGGGGGAACTCGAGTTCGTTGTGGAGGATAATCAGTGTAAGATCTACGTAAGATTACGTGATTGAATTCTCAGCACCAGCCGATGGTAATATCATGGCAAAGGAGGCAGAAAAACGGGCGAAATATCAAGTATCACTTTTCGAGCTGACCAGGTTGTACCAAGGCTACAAAGTCCATCTTGTGGTTCTCATAATCGGCTATCTTGGAGTTATGAAAGCTTCATTTCTTAGCCAACTCAACAAAATCCCGGCTTGCCAGCGTCAGGCTCAGTCCATCGCGAGCCCAATGCAAAAGGCTGTTCTTCTGGGATTACTTCATCTGGTCCGTCAACACTGTTCCTCATAACATTCTAGAAAGACTGGTAGCTCTGAAAAAGGAATCCAAAGGTGAAACTTTCATCTCAAACTGCGCCGTCCGCCAGGTAAGATCATCCGCGGCTAGAGACCGGGCTCCAATAAACAGTGTTGTACGAAGTCTTTTGCGTAAATTTTCCGCTCTTGTTTACCTTCTAGGGTAGCCGGAGCAGGAGTGGATGACCTACACGTTTCAGTTGCGTCTGGATTGGTTGTTTTAAGTAACCATGGTCGTAGCTTCTGGAGCCTACAACTTCTCATAATATATAATAAATAAATATATAATATCATCAGATATTAGCTCTTATAAAGCATCCAGAGGCGACTGTTGTCACATCTAACACTCGCGGCCGCAGTGTAAGCATAAGAGCTGTAAAAGACGAACTGCAAACTACAGCATGCTCCTAATTTTGGACCTACATCATCGCAAATCATTTCAAACATCGTGTTAAATTAACTAATAAAATCCTCATCCCATTAGTCACTTGACTCTGTCCGTGGCTATGATGGAAAACCGGGTTCACC
Source organism: Andricus curvator (assembly GCA_932195095.1). Lineage (NCBI taxonomy): Eukaryota > Metazoa > Arthropoda > Insecta > Hymenoptera > Cynipidae > Andricus > Andricus curvator. Next base: position 222,192 of record CAKNYM010052791.1, read on the forward strand.
CGAGAACAAATTTCAAAAAAATAACAATAAAATAGAAACAATAATTGCTAAAAACCATCTTTGTAATAACATAGATCTTTATTAATGCATTTCAAAACATATACAAGGTATGCTTAATAAGGTACAAATTGCATCAAATGACGAGGTACAATGGTAAAGAAATCAGTTCTTCACATGGTAAATTTATATCGTGGACTACTATAACCGACAATTTGATTCTTCGAAAAACGACTATTAATATAATGGTAATAATGATTATTAATAATGCATTATATCTCATCTTTCTCCTCAAATATTTTCGTAACAGGATAAAAAAGAAGCTTGTTACCAGTTTCCAAATAAGGGTCAGTTTTACATTTTTATAAATAGAATTAATAGTGTAGACGCAACGGGTCTAAAATTACTGTTTTAAAATTACTCGAGACTGGGTACGTCTTGCCTAAGGCAGATGCCTGCATTTCTTCTCGAGTCATAGCTTGAATCGCGCCACTTTCCATGTTTATTTTCACCCGTTTTGCTCTCTGTCTGCCATTCAGATGTCTTATTATATATATTCCACGAAGAATTGTATTATTTCTCTCAAATATTGCAAAGACGTCACCTTTGGGCGTTGCTAACACCAGTTTTCCTTCGGTTGTTATGGGCTCAAAGACCTGAAGTGTTCCTTTTACTTTAATTTGTTTATCACGAGGAAAACTGTATTTTCGAATTTCAAATCGGAAGTTCGGATTTGTTATGGGAATAAGCTGAATAAATCTAACTTTATCAAGTTCATATCCAAGTACGCGGGACTTAGAATTCCAGGCAGGAGGAGGAGACCTTGACCTGGCATAAAGATGTGGCTCGATCAGAGGAGGATACCTGACCGATGAACCCGGAAAAGGAGGTCTGACAGTAGGAAGAGACCAATCAGCAAAATAATGCGTCACCGGAGGATAAGAAGGGGCGGAACGTGTAACATGCGGAATAGGGTCCCCATTCGGTAAACACTCGAACTGCGAACTCAATTCTGCAACAACAAAAAAACAGAGGATTAAATTTTGCTTACTTATTCTCTTTCGGAATTTCATGTTCCAAAATATTACTGCTAAAATAGTACTAAAGAACTATAAAGTTATAAACCTTTTCCTGCTTCATCAGGACTTTTTTAGGATAAAAATCCAGAAAAGTCCCACCTAATTTTTAAATATTTTGAGACATAATTCCCCTTAAAACTTGCAAAAATTTGGAAAACAAAAAATGCAACCTATCTAGCACATTTGTCCTAAAAATCGTCGTCAATGACTGTGTTGGAGGTCGCACGTACAAGTGTTGTGAGCATTCAGTAAAAATTTGGGCGCGATTGGAGCAATGCAGTTTAATCGGTGGCGTTTTTTGTAGGATCAGTTTTTGTCGGCGGTAAAAATAGAGGGATCCGATTTAATCGAACAACGAGCGAAAATTTCTTGTGGAACTTGGAAAAAGTGGACCAGAAATCATAGAATTGTTAAATATCATGAAACGGGCTACAGTTTTACAGTGGGTAAATCAGTTTCGGGAAAAGTTATCGAAAATCTCTCGCGCTAACGATAACGTGAAAAAAGTGAGATTTGGTGCTGTCTGACCGTCGTATCACCACACAGATGATTGCTGATGATCTAGGAATCAGTAAAGGAAGTGTACAGATGATTTTGAAGAAGGATTTACACATGAGAAAATTGTGCGCCAAAATCGTTCCAAAGTTTTGACCGACGAGCAGAAAGAACGGCGAGTTGCTTGCTGCAAAGACTGGAAAAACACATTAAAGGCTTCGAATTTCCTGCCTAAAGTGATAACCGGTGATGAATCGTGGATTTATGAATATGATCCAGAAACGAAAACTTTTTCCAAGTTTCACAAGAAATTTGATGTTCGTTCGTTGCTCGATTAAATCGGATCCCTCCATTTGGTACCGCCTACAAAAAATGATCCTACAAAAAACGACGCCGATTAAAATGTATTGCTTCGATCACGCCCAGATTTTGACTGAATGCTCACAACACTTGTACGTGCGACTTCCAACCCAGTCATTGACTGGGTTGGTTCCAGAAACAAAATCTGTCTACGAAATTTTTGTTCACACCTCGTATACAAATTTTTAAAGAATTAAGTAAGACGTTTCCATTAGTTTTACAATAGAAAAGTCCTGATCAAACAAATAAGAACTTAAGCGGGATTTTTTTGTTAGTTTTGTCCTACAAAAGTGCCATCAGCACTTTTAAACATTTTGGAAAAATAAAAAGAACTTTTCTAGTACTTTGTTCACTACTTAGAGTTTTGAAAAATTTTAATTTCTTAGAAAAGAATTATTTCGTCATTGGATTTGGTTTCGATCACCAGCCTGTTAAAGCACTATAACATAATAATCAGGGCAAACCGTTTATAGCTGACAGAGACGGGCGTCGCATGATGATTAAAAAGAAGGAACTGGGAGCACACATCTATTCTTCGATCACGGAGAACACTCTGGGATAATGTGACCCTACACACTTTTTGATGGTCTTCCATTTCAAAATTGCTCATCCAATCAACTTGAAAAAATTCTCGGATATTTTTTTTAAATTTCAAATTGATTCATGTAGTTTAAATGTTTCGTTGAAATTATTTACAAAATAAAAAACAAAATTTTTTAAAATTTAAATTTCTGATTTTTCTGACTATAATTTCTGCTTTGAAAGATATTCTATACCAAAATCGATATGTGACCGTCCGCAAAGAAAGGGACCTAATTCGCGGTAGCTTCATTTTACAGGAGGAGCGATTGATGAGGCTGTCCAACACAGGATCTCCATTAGAGGTCCTCACTTTGCAGTTGAATAACAATTCGAATTTTTTAGATATAGGAAAATTATTTCTTATTATGGAAAAGCAAATAAAAAACTATAGATAGATGTAAAAAACTAATAATTGATTTTTTCCGCATTAGGTCCCTTTCTTCGCGGACGGTCACATATAAGGGTCTAAGTGACCCATAATGTGCTCCGAGGGTTATTTAGAATTTTATTGAAGTATGCAGTTTGACTTGAGAGAAGAGACTATATTAAAGAATGATTTTTTAATTGACGAATATGAATCCTAGCAACAGTGTGAATCCTAGAAACGGTTAATAACAACTTTTAGCCATGGCTAATAAAATCTCCTAGCAACAGACAATAACAACCCGTAGAAACAGTCAACAACAACAATAACAACCCCTTGCAACGGTCAATAACGCCCTTAGCAGCGGCCACTAACAACCATTAGCGACGATGAATACAACTCCCTAGCAACGGACAATAATAACGCTTCGAAACGGTCACTAACATCCTCTAGTAACGGTCAATAACAACCATTAGCAACGATAAATGAAGGGCCACACTGCATACGGGCATAAGTGCCAAAACCCGAATTTTACAGGAGGAACAAAAAACTGTTTAACTTTCAAGCAATTAATTTTAAACAAAAAAAAACTCGAAAACGAACATCCAGAACATACATAAAGAGTTGCATGACTTTTTTATTTTAGAATTTAAAAAAGAAGCATAAAAGTATCTTCGAGCTATTGGTTACCTCTACTGAATGCGAGAAGAATGCTTTAAAAAAAATAGCCATGTGCGAGAAAGCCCTTGTCAAATATCGGCGCGTCCCAAAAAACTCAAATTTTGACACGTGAAAAGTTGCGTAACTGTTTTATTTTTGAATTTAGACAAAAAAAACAAGAAAGTACTTTCAAGCGATTACTTAACTCTATCAAACAGCGAAAGGAACATCATAAAAGAAGCAGCCTCATCCGAGAAAGCCCCTTATCAATGGTGCGGTGCCAAACATGGATTTTGACCCACGGCTAAATCGAACTGGACCATTATCTTCTATAGAAATATGAGTTAGGTTAAAAAAATTACTTTAGGTCAATAAAACGCATTTCCGAAATTTGACACTTACCCCTGTATGCAGTGTGACCCTTCAAATATAACTCCCATACAATGGTCAATAACAAAGCTTATCAAAGGCTAGTAACATGAGCATATTCAGATAGAACGAAATCGAGTTTCTAATAAAAATATACTTAAAATTACAAATGTGATATTATATTATTGTATATTTACCAATAGAATTCAGGAAAACGACTGAAGCCAAGCAGAGAGTTCCGAATATTATCCTCATTTTCTATGGCAGATGATACCGATTTACAGAGAAATTCATTAACAACGTAAATAATGAATAATCCACAAGACAATTGCATATACATACAATGGCATATCCTAGTCGCTATCTCACTCGACCTTCTGAATTGAAGCCTCGATAGAGATAATGTAGGACTTAAATAATACCTTTATTTCAAAATATGGTCATATATTATATTTCGATACATACATTATATTATCTTTTTAACTTCGTTGTACATCAATTAAAAAATTGCGTCGTAGAGAAAAGTATATGAGAATGAGCTCATAGTTTAAACAAAGATAACAGCAAAACAGATCTTTACTCATATCACATTTTCTCTACATGTTTTAAGAGCTTATTTTCCATTCACAGCTTATAAATTATTTTATTTTTCACGTATAAATTTGAAGTAATTTAATTATAAATAATTTAATTGCACATTATTCAATTTAAGATTTTTTTAGTCAGAATCGTATAAACAATAAAAACAACATTTCAAAAAATTAATATTGTATAAATTAAAATTAGAAGACTTGAGGATGAATATTTTTAAAGTGGAAGAACAATTGCTATTCATAATACAAGATTCTGTCCAGAGTTATTATTGGATAAATAACCAAGCCACCGTTCAACCGTTTGTGGCTTACTACAGAGATTCAGAGATTTTTATTGTTTCAGAGGTTTTAAAGCACAGTTACGGTACCACTGCATTTATTTCAAAAGAAGTTAATGGCTTTCTTGAGAGAAAACGTAGACCAAACAATAGAAAACATGATTTATTTTTCTAACGGAGAAGCAGCTCAGCATAAAAATCGAAAAAATGTCGTAAACTTAACACATCATAAAGAACGATTTGTCAAGTCGATCACCATTCCTGGGACCCAAAAATTCCATGCTTTCCTTCCATTCTCAACGACGGAAATCATTGCAAAAATTTTTTCAAATGCGAATGAAAGCCCTAAACCAATTAAGATAATGAGACATTAAGCTCGCCCCTCACGGTCTGAGATCGTGGATATCGTCTCGGCTTACGTTTTCAACTATGTTTCGAAAACTAAGGGAGATCCTATTTTTATATTTATAGGGCTCTCAGAGCATATTATTGTAAGCTATACATCAACAAAATTAAAAGAAAATGAAAAAAGGATTTTTTTTTTACAAAATACAGTTTAAATATTTGTTGTTTAAAAATTAAAAATTCGTTTGAAATTTATTTCGTTCCAAAGGATGTTATTCAAAGCTGCGTCTTATAAATAATTTGGAAAAATTATTCTCCATGGCATTCAAATGACTAAAGTTATGAAAGTTAAAAAGAAAAAGACGTATGTACGAACTTCAGAGTTCATACTCTCGGGCGCTCTTCGCATTGGGCTCGTCATGCCACGGCGTATGTTCTTAATTATTTTTCGAAAACTAACAGAGATCCCATTCTGAACTTTACATTGCTTTTAGAGGACATTGTAAGGTATCTATAAAAAATAAATTAAAAAGTGGGTTGTTTGTCAGAAATTCAATTTAACAAATTGTGTTTGAAGAATCCAAGAAGATTTAAAAATTTTTTTTCTTAAAAAAATATTTGTTGAAAATAATTTAAATAAATATACCTTGATAGCATCAGCATAAATAAAGTTATAAAAGTTCAAAAAAAAGATCAAAATTTTCAATGTAGAGTATCTCCAAAGTATTTTGAATTTTTCAAAAATTATTTTAGGGTTTTTCTTTAAACACCTAAGAGAACAAATACTACAATTTTCATCAAAATTCCTAACAACAGCTAAAATCTTAAGATGATTTGACATGGAATTGCTGAAATGTAGAAATGGGTGATAGGGAGGGGGTTTTTGAAGCGAGGAATATGAGTACGAGTGCGAGACTGATAGGCTGTCGCACTGACCCACACTTTTCGAGTACGGTCTCGGTGCATACTAAGACTGAGGATCTCATCTTCTCTATCTAGAAGGCGGTTCGGAAGCGGGTGTGACTGCTAGGCTTTCTTTCTGTTTAGTGCAGAAGAAACCGTCGTATGAATGGGCCTGTCTTAGCAGTAGAAAAAAGGTAGAGAAAAACGTAAGTATTTGTAAAGTGTCTGGGTTCACGCAACCGGACATTCCTAAATATAATTCAGATAAAAGGGCGTAAATATCTCTTATGAATGTTGAGAAGGCAGACTACGAAAAGTCTTTCCAGAATGCTCTCGCAGCAGCAAGAGTTAATGCAGAATTCTGGAGGGCAAAACTTCGCGAACTCGTTGTGCACCTCTAAATTTAGACTGGACCTTGCTTGATCTGTGAGCAAACATCCTCTCCTGGATGGGACGGTTTCCAAAGCCAAAATAATTACCCCATACGTGGATATAAACCGGGGAAAGCTCCATGTGAAGATAGCATTTCTGCGGAATTTTATAGGGTTAGAAGTGAACCTTGAATGTTTGTTCAAGAGGGTCTGGGAGAATCAGGAGGTCCCTAAGGTAGGGGGAATATGTGTCTATTTATAGTGACGCTCTAAACTAATCCTACTTTACAGCCTTATTTTAAGTATCCTTTTTTATGTCATTAAGATTTGGGGTTTGAGGTATTGTAATCAGATAGAGGTAAGCCGCACTACTTTCTTCAAAAGAGGTTTCAGCTTGCCTTCACACACTCCAGGTTACACGTTGAGGCTGGAACTAGGCCATGTCCCACTAGCATTTAACTGGAGCTGCAGAAATGTTCGAATATGGGTGAAGAGAGGCTTCCTAAAGTTTGTGTAAAAGGTCTACAGGTGCTTACGGTTTCTTATAAAGCAGTTCCCAAGTTTAAATGGGTCCTGCAGCTAAAACATCTTCTCATGCTGTATGAAATGGTGGTCCTACGGCTTGGATAGGATCTGCTAGGTTTACAGAACAACAAGGACCTAATTCTAGCGAAATTCGAGGCCTATCTCAGGGATGCAGACCTGTACCGTTCAGAGTCGTGAGACTTCTTGCCTAGGTGCGTCTAATAGGAGACGCGAGGCCTAGAGTCTCATTGTGGGATCTTTCTTTTGCATAAATAAAGGGGCAACTCTGCACCGTCTCCAACCCAGAAGTGGAAGAGTATCTGCTTCATTTGTTGGCAGTATGCCCTATGTACAGGGATGTCAGAAGGGATTGTGTCGAATCCGCGGTAAGTCTCTAGTCCATTCTGGATTACGCTCCTGAATTTCCCGGATAAAAAAAAAATTATTTCATGTCGCTAAATACTTATCAGGTGTACTGAAAGTTAGGGCTTTATAATATCTCTCTAGTGCAAATTGTGTTAATGGTGTAATAAAGAGGGTAAGCAACAAATTGAAGTATCGATATTAGTAAATACTGGATTCAAATATTTGTTATTATAATTCGAAATAGAGTTTATTTCCTTCATTTCCAATGTTTGTAAAAGTGTGTTGTAATTTTTGAAATGAGAAACACTAAAGTCACCAACGATAAAAAGTTCTTGTCCCCAGATATCCTGAAGAGCCATCAGTGAGTCTAAGGCATACACAAAACTATAAATGCTACATTAATAATAATTATACGCACTTTTAGGCCAACAATATTCATTGCATGTACTGACCTAGGTATAAAGGAGCAGCCCAAAATCGTGCAAGGTTATGTTTCGTGAATAGGTATGAGAGCTCCGCCACATAACCTATCTATACAATTATCCCTAACGACATAAAATAAATTGTTGTTAAAAAATTCGGATAATAGAAAATAATCGATCTTTGTGTTTATACACGTACAGTTTTGATAGTAGACAATTAGCTTGTAGGTTTTACTGGGTTAGAGACTATCGTTGGGGTTCCGCTCTTGTGAATGATCCGAAGTTTGCTTTCTCCCTTGGCTTCTCCGTTTGCGTTCGACGAGCTTTCTGCGTAGATTCTTATACTGTCACTATGGAATGAAAGTGCGATTCAATGACAACTTGATGTTCGAGAGCAGTTTTTGAGCAATCAGTCCCTTTCCTTAATGAATGTCCAAGGCATTTGAGTCGCGTCATGTTGTGTCTAGAAGATGAATTCGGCAGGTCATATCTGTTCCTGATACTGCCACGCACAGTTCGATGCATGTATCTATAATGACTCATGATGCTGCTGCTATATTTCCTGAATTGAGAGATTGAATCGTAGTCCCGGTAGTGTCAACACGATCCTCAATACTATCGACAGGAGTCTCAGCATTATGTAGTTTTGTGTCATGTTGTCTATTTTTGCCGTAAGATTCTTAACTGAATCTACACAAGATTGAAGTCATGTTTTATCTCAGCACGGTGCTTAGCCAGAGCAGGGGCTGAGCTACTGTCATGCGCATGACAGATAATATCCTGAAGTTCGGACGTGTTCACGGTGACTTCACCATTTGCTGAAGGAGCCGTACGCGTTCTGTATACGTTTTTATAGGATTTTTGACATTCTTGTGTAACTTCATGGCCGAATGTCAGGGCATTCGTAGTGAATTTTGAGGTTAGGAAAGCCATGGCTTCTCGTTTTTGTGTTACAAAATTCTACCAGACCTGAACTATTCTTAGTATGATTAACTCATATTTTCGCAGGAATATAGGGAAATCCCTGATACATTTGGTTTTTCTTTACGATTTCAAACGCTTGCTTCGAATTATTCCATTAAAGAATGATCAGTACCAGAGGTGCTAGACCGCGGACCAGCGGCGCATCTATTGGCTGCCCAGAAGACAAAAATTGATTAAATTAAAATAAAAATACAAAGGAATTACTACTGCACAAACTCCGAAGGTCTGCGATTGGGGAAATCTAATCAATGGCGGACTGAATACTTGAGGTCGCGGCACGAAAAGCATCCTTTGGGGCGCCAAGCCTAATGATAACAAAAAAAAAAGAGAAAAATATATAGGTCATTGGGATTTTGGCAACGCGTGAAAAGTTAACTACAATATGTCAATAATAACACGTTCTGGCCTTTCAGTTCAAAAGTAAATTAGTGTTACCAACATTTTTAGAAATTATGTTTAACATAAATGGATGTTTAAATTGGAATTTAAGGTATGATCAAAAGAAGAACGAAACGGCGGAAAGGTCAGCATGAGCCCGAAAACTTAAAGTCCGCATGCTGATTTGATTCATTCAAAAGAATCAATAATTTACTTACAGTACAAGTCCGATAAGTTGCCGTCCGATAAGTGTACACTCCCCTGAAAACGTCATCACACGCACGGCACGCACACTAATTGGGGTTCTCCCACTACGTGTGCCGTTTAGCTTATGATTTGCGCATCATTCTTACGCATGCGCGCACCTAATATCGTGCTACTAGAGGGGGCATCCGATAAGTCCGCAATTCCTGGAATTTTCCGCCCCTACAGCCCCGAAATGAGAAACTTATCGGACTTCTACTGTACTTTCGAAATCATTTTTGATGTCAAAAGTTTGTGAAAATAACTTATGGCGTAGCGCCTCGGTTCGTATCCATCAGTTGTAAAAACAAACTCTTCTACGCACATCGCACTCGCGCACCTCAGGTCGTCATGCGCACGGAATATTCAAGCGAGTTCCGCCCGCATATAATTAAATTCATCTCCGTTGAAACGAACTTTCTGCTATTACACACTTGCTATGAAAAAGTTTGATCAGTCATGCGGCTTTTACGTTCGTTTTCGACCTTACATCACTATCTGCCAAGACAGACTGACTTTACATTTACCTCAATATCATAAATTAAGTTACCTAATGAATTTAAGGCAATCCCGAAAGTGAATCAAATTAAATTGTAAGGTTTTCTTTTTACTGTGATTTTAACTCCACACGGTGAAATCAAAAAATTGTAGTGGCTTGGTATAAACAAAATTTTATTTGGTCTTACAGATCAAATGACCGATCAAAAATGATACCAAAGCAGGGACCTCGATTTTATATTTCAAAAATGTAAAAATGATTTTTTTTAATTGAAAACAGTTTCGCTATAATAAAATTAGATAACTCGGACAAACTTTTTTCTGTTTCTTAATAAACAGCGAATAATTCTTAATCATATTATTATGTAATTGAACGATAATAATCGTCAGAATGTCAAAATTCCGAAGGTATATATGTGGCATTACTTCTGAAGTTCTCCGATCGGACTCAAACGTCTGTTAAGTGTAGTCCTGTTGGATGACAATTTAGAAAAATGAAAGTGTTGCCATTACGATTTTCATCCCTATCAGAACTACCACTCGTTCTGAAAATATCGAGAAAAAAAACCTGTTTCGCTCCCTAGATGCACAATATACTATTATACAGTAATCTATACATTTTTTAAAATAAATTGAAAAAATCTCACACCTTCAACAATTTTTTCAAATTATTTTATTTATATATTTTATATTCTATACAGGGTGATTCACACTTCATCATACACTTTGTATATACAGATTCCTTGTAAAAAACCAAACAACAAATTGCAATGGCAAAATGTTGTACGCTCAATAGTTTTTAAACTATTGATAATTGCAGCGAGCCAATAGGAGGTTGTTATTCTCGCGCGTTCATGAGCATCTTGCGCGAACGAACTGTTGATGTCTTACTTCAAGTTAGTATGAGAATGCCTGTTCAGATTGTATTATTTTCCCCTCCGTTTATTTTTGCAGAAGGTTTTGACTCTTTGGTGCAACTTCACACATAAACGAGATTCGAACATTATCAAGTATCTTTCACTGGCAACAAAATTGCAAAACATTTCTCGAGGAGTTCATTACCTAAATTAAATGCATAATTTGCTTTGAATTCTGTAGAAGCCTCCTGAATTCTTTGCATTCTGCAAAATTAGTCAAGTTAGATCGACTGCTACGCTAGCAGTGAATGAAGCTGAACTTGTTATTTGAATTCCACAGAATTCTCCCGAATTCCGTAGAATTTCCTTAAAAATTTTTTCATTATAATTTAACCAGTTTTTAATAATTTTCAAGCTATGAGAATACAAATTGAATTATTTTGTATTTGAAAACTTTTAACTCTCTAAATTTCCTAATTATTTACCAATTAGTCAAGTTATGTCGAGGACTTAGCTTCCAGCGAGTGATGATGTAATCGATTCTTGAATTCCACAGAATTCTTTAAAATGCCCTGTAACATTTTTGAATATGTATTTAAAATCTTTTTGAATGTCATCGAATGTTTTTAAATGTAAATTTCTAAATCCAATTCCGGGTAGTATTTCGAATAACGAAGAAATGAAAGAAGGCCCTGCTACTGTAGAAACTTTCTAAATTTTTAAACAAATGTCTATCGAATTCGAAGTCATGAAACTTAATTTTATTTCTGGAAATAAAGAAATACCTTCGCTCGACTTTTATAAACGTCTAGTTTTTCGACTGAAGAATTCAAACAAGGGATTTTATTTTTTAAGGCAGATGACTGTTTGTCGTGAAAACGCGACCAAAACAGTCTGAAGCCTCAGTTAAAAAACTGTCCAAAAATCTTTGGAACCTTCTTTTCTCAACATACTCAACATACTGTGCATGATGAAGACGCGATTGTGAATAATGTTCTTGAAGAACCTTCCATTGGTATACGGGGTCTTGCCGCAATGCATGGAACAAGTTACAGTACTTGCCAAAGGGTGTTGAAAATTAGTAATCTCCATGCGTATCACTTTTTAAGACTGCAAACGTTGCAACAAAATGACTTTCCCAGACGTCTACAATTTTGCAACTGGTTGCTAGGACGACATGCCAATGATCCAAATTTTGTAAAGAGCATTATGTTTACTGATGAATGCACCTTTACAAGATATGGAATTTTTAATTCCCGAAATTGGCATCATTATGGTTTCGAAAATCCTCATGTCACACTTCCAACCCGAAATACTCAGAACCGATTCAGTATAAATTTATGGTGCGGCATTGTGGAGGAACATGTGGTAACCTTTCCTTTTATGAATACAATCCATTTAATCTTTATTCCTGATCCCTCCGTACATTATTGTAAACTAATTTACACTAGATTGGTCCGTTTGAAATCGAGGGACATTTGAATGATGAAATGTATGCCGAATTCCTGGAGAATCAATTGCCTGGCCTTCTAGAATATGTACCGTTGAATCTTCGTCAGAGACTCGTTTTCCAACAAGATGGAGCTCCTGCACACAATTCACTCGTTGCAAGAAGAGTTTTTAATAACATGTTTCCCAATGCTTGGATTGGCATACGCAGTCCACTTGCTCAATGGCCACCAAGATCACCTGATCTTATTTCTTGTGACTTTTTTTTTTATGGGTATTTCTAAAAGAAAAAGTTTATCAGACGCCGGTGCATACCAGGGAAGAACTTCTTAATCGGCTACAAGAAGCATTTGCTTTAATTACCCCCGACATCCTTCGGAAACTGTCAAGCAACATTGTGCGGCGCGCTGAATGATGTGATGAACATGCAGGGCAATATTTTGAACAATATCTAAAATAAAAAATTTTAGGAAAATAATTTTTTAATAAATTTTCGTTTTCAGTAAACTGATACTTTAGTGATTTTTTCGTAACGAGATAGATTATGTTTCACATATAAAAAAACTTGAAATATTTTTAATGTTGTTTACCTATTATCATAGCAAATTTTAAAATAAATAAATTGAATTAAAAATAAAAAGAACCTAACATTCTTTAAGCTTAGTAGACTTTCTTTCTTGAAAATTTATTAACAAGTGTGAAATAAAAAAACACTTATTCTACCCGAACAAGTCGTTCTTTTTCATTCCTTGCAGAATTTCAGTTACTTGTATTTTAACAAAATTAACAATGACTATAAGATTACAGAATGGTTTGAACTTACTTTCGTGATAATTTATTTAGAAGCCTAAATAAGTAGTCTATTTGCTTCAAGTTGTATGATGATTTTAATTTACATAACATTCAGACTCTTTTAAAAAACAGAAAAGACTTCGGTTAGAACGAGTAAATAACAATTTTATTGAAATTTAAGTCTGCAGAATTTGAAACAAGATATTCGATTTATGCATTGCATTTTTTATGAAACTGCAGCTAAAAATGAATTTTGAAGTTGAGATTTGCTATCTGTAATAACTTAGTTTAGATTTGGTTTAGATTTAGTATTTAAATCGGGGGATTCCCTAAAGTAGTGGCAGTGATATGTTTAACGAACTTCACGTTGTTTCGAACCTTTTGTCTCTGGTCTGACTGTTACGACTTTTTTTACTAACTTGAAGTAAGACATCAACAGTTCGTTCGTGCAATATGCTCATGAACGCGCGAGAATAACAACCTCCTATTGGCTCGCTGCAATTATCAATAGTTTAAAAACTATTGAGCATACAACATTTTGCCATTGTAATTTGTTGTTTGGTTTTTTACAAGGAATCTGTACATACAAGGTGTATGATGAAGTGTGAATCACCCTGTATTCTATTCACTTTTTTAAAAAATCTCCAATATATTTCAAATTAATATGTTGAAAGATTATTTGCTTTCTATAATTTTAATTTTGTAAGTTGGAATGCTTCTCACGCATGCACGGTAACCTCGGAAGGTGAAATATTCTTCCTATTTTATTTCAAGATATCTGACGGTTTATTTGATCAAATTCACTTTGAAAATGAATACTACAAATATTCAATATAATATTTCATCTCGATATTCCTATATCTTTTTCCTAACGCCTAGTTCCTCAATGGAAGTTCTTATTCTTTCTTTATAATCCTATGACGCAAAACATATATGTATATCTACAAGAGCTGTATAACATCTATCTCTTAGCTATTCTATATTCTTTTTGTAATTTTCTTTGTATTTTCTCTTTATTTAGTGAATAATCACAAACACAAAACAGCTCGGTAAATACTCAGATTCTAATCTATCTCTTTAATTTTCTATCAACTCTTTTTTTTAAAGAGGAAATCGCAATCTATTTTCTTTTAAGTCCTATTTTTGAGGGTAAGGCAAAGTCTTTATTTCTCTTCGTACTTATACAAAACCCTCCTCGTCGATCGAAGTTCTTCTTCAATGTGGACTTTGAAATATTTGGCATACGCGGTTCTTAATTATATCTCTAACTTCAGTGACACAGACTTTCTCAATTGGGTTTTCTGATGCATTATGTTCTTTGTCGCAGTTCTGTTGTCCTATAGCTTCACCTCCTAATAATTCTTTGAAAGAGTCTTTCAAAGCATCTACTATCCCGCCTGTATCATAAATCATTTCGCCTTTGCTGTTTCTCATGCTGACAAACTCTGTACTTTTACTTCCCTCCATCTTTTTAAATATTAGTTTCTTGCTTCCTTCAAAGTCATGTTGTATTTTTTTCCTAGACCGGTCCTAAAAAAGACCGGTCTAGGTTGTGTGGTGCGAGAAACGCCTCCACGTATGGGGTCTCTTTTCCTAGCTTCTTCTTCTTTTGCTATCAGATCCGAGAGGCGTTCCTTTGTCCATGCCCGAGACTCGAGTCACCTCGGATCGGACCTGGGGTGCTGCGCGATGAAGTCCGAGGATAGCTGGCACGGGCTGGAACCGTGAAGGAGCTATTCGAGGTGGTGGCGTGCTCGGTCCTTCGTCCTGAGTTCGTGATCTGCGTTGGATTGTCAGAGCGCCATCCCAAAACCACTTTTCCCACAGTTTTTCGGCTTCCCTGGATCCCATTACTGAGTTGTTCGAATCGGTCGACACTATACCTATCCTGGGGTTGAGAGATATGTCCTGCGTTATACATGGAACCCCCTTCTTTGGAGAGAGACGGATGGAGGAACCTGAGTCGCGTCCCGGACTGGAATCGCCTTTTTGTGGTGCAGGTGCGTTGGCGGAGGCCGGTATCAACCCTGTGTTGGGGGTGCGCTTCTCTGGAGAGAAACTGATGGGAGACGCGCTGAGGGTGAGGACGTCGTCGGAGTCCGTATCCTCCGAATTCTGTTCCGTTTGAGGGGCTCGTGAGGAATGCTTATAAAGTCCGGTGTGTTCGGGATCGTACGCCTCGATTGCCGTTGATTGCCGATTTGCGAAGGGGGCCTCGCGTCTTCGTGGTGGGCTTGAACACTTCCTGATGGCGTCGAATTGGTGTTCGCCAGCAGGTAGACAGCGAGCTCTTCGAACGAGTCGATGCCTGTCTCGATGGGGGTATCGGTGGGGTCCAGGTTTCAGGTCCGTAAAGGTTCACGTCATCACTCGCGAGGCCGATTTCGAGGTCGGCCAGTTCGGTATCCGATCTTGAGGGGTCGGGGCTGGAACCAACCAGCGATGTGTCGTCGTCGAGGAATGTCTCCGCCCAAGAACTCAGGGACTCGCGATATTTTTGTTTCTGTCTTCGGCGCTTGTTGAGTCTATTCTTCCGGGTGCGGGGAGGTCCCTCGGGATCCATAGGTCCTAGGCTTGCCCGAAGATGCAGTTGAAGAGCCTTCTGCAGTAGGGACACTCATTGAGAGAATAGAATGGAAAGTAGGGAGTACTTGTCGAGGTGGGGGCGCTCAGAGATGTGGGAGGAACAAAGCAGGGACACGATGGTACCCTACATGGCGTGAAGTTCGCGAGGACACGTCTCGCAGGTTGCTTGTGAGTAAGTCTGCCTCGGCGGTCAACGGACACTGATAAAAGGTCCGAAGGGAGGTGATGGGGGTGGCTTCCTGCCGATCTACGTACAATGGCACTAAGGGTGGCAGGTGTTCTGAAGGGTGATTCGATGTGTTCCACGTATCCCTGGGATCCCGGGGGGGGAGGGGTCCGGTGCCGAGGTCCACACTTTGTTCGGAGTGTCCTCGTATCACTAGGTCACTATTTTCGGTAACACTAAGCGCTATAGCCTCGCGGACACTTTCACCCGATCCAAGGGGATCACTCGCATCTGCAGGGGCCCTAATGCTGTGGCACTCCTCGATTTGGCGTTTTCAGTTGCGTCGCCTGGGATTTGGTCGGTTCTTTCTTCCTCTGGGGGAGCTCACCCTCTCCATGGAGAATCTTCTGGGAGATAGGAACACCGTATTTTGGCAAGAAACACGGTGCTAATATTTCCTTCCGATGCGCCTTACTGTCGTGCCGTAGAGGCGATGAGAATTGGCTGGCCGCGGAGAGCTAGCGTGCAGGAACAGGCGCTAGCGTGCTCCAGTGCTCCGTTGCGTAGTTGCAGCGTCCAGAGAGGCGATGCCGACCTTGCACGTCGTATGCCTGTAGAAGCGGGTTATCGACCTTGCGTCGTGTGTCCGTAGAGCGACTGGTGTTCTCGTGGTGCGAGGCCACTTATATTTATGCCTCCACCCGACGGGCAGCGCGCGCCAGTCGGGTGCTCGCGGGCCGCGGTAGCGGGAGTTGAAGTAGAGGAGGTAACCGCCGATTGGCTACCAGCCGAGTATGATCGTGCCAACCCGGGTCTGGTAATGAGACCAACTTGTGATTGGCCGAGTTCGTGTCTCAAGCGGGATTGAGACTGAAACTTTGCCTTCGCCACGGCGTCCCCGTACCTGATCCGCCTCCTTTATCAAATCCTAAAAAAAAAACGTACATTAGTGGACTTACTGCTAGTACATAAACTGAAACGCGCTCGCTGTGAATTGACGAGAGCACACGAAGGAAAATCTTTATTATTCATATTTTCCTAATTGCCGCACGCTTGCGGGCGACACCATGATCGCAAGTACTTATTGTATCACTTAAAGTGTCCCAGATGGTGTCTTTGACTTCTCCCGGATCAATATCAACTAGGGCGTAGCACGCTATGATAAATAATCTTCTTATTCCTACCTTCATTCTAACCCACAGCAATATGGGTGATACATATCCGTGATCTTTGAGAGTCTGTCTTGCTTTTTCATTTATAATCAAACCGACCCCTTGACTACCATGTGATTCACTATCTACTCCTGACCATATTTCAAAACCGTCTTTCAACACCCCATTTTCTATGTTTCTACTTTCGCAACCCTTTTTCTTCGTCTCCGCTACACATAGAATATATAGTTTCCTTACGTGCATAGTTTCTCGTAATTCTCTTACCTTAAGATTATTCACTCCTCTAGCGTTCCAAAAACCCAGTCTCCATTCATCGTCTGAAACTCGAACTTTACGTTTACCGTATGTATGCATTTCCTCAATCAAAGTTTCAGTCCATTCCGAGGCTATTTTATTGTTTGTATTATTCATTGTTTATATTGTACACCCAACTACCCCCTTTATGCACAAAATTTTTTTTCGAGTCGAAATCATGTACAAGTTAAGTAGTGATTCGTCGTATGGTGGAGAGTCTCGTTGTAACGTCAGTCCCACCAGAACTTCTGTTACGGGGGGGCGGGGGGGCAACGAATGGAAACCGAGAGATTCGAAATTGGTTGATGCTTTATGCTGAGAAGGCCACCAGCCTTCAGCAGCCTCGTTATATTATATAGGAGTTCATATGTTCCCATCTGCCAATTCCCGGTCTATTTTTTTGAAATTCGATAAAGAATTATATATACATATATCAAGCTTTTCCTGCTTCAAATATTGAAATTAAAATAATTAAAATAATTAAATTGCAAAATAATTGAAAGGAAAAGGATTGAAATATTATTATAAAATTCAGTGAAAGCCATTAAATTAATCCCTGGAACCTGTCCAAAAGCCGTAATATGGCAGGATTTTTAAAAGAAAAATTTTGAAATTCCTTTTAAACTATTAAAATCAATTGAGAATTCCTTCGAATACCCCAAAATAATTTCAAATCACTATAAATGAATACCTTGAAATACCTGAAAAATTTTTGAAATTCTATGAAGCAACTATGTTGTCCTGAAAAAATTTGTTGAAATTTGATAAATGATTATATATACATATATCAAGCTTTTCCTGCTTGAAATATTGGAATTAAAATAATAGGTTTTAGTGAAAAATATATAAATATATCAAGCCCCCCCCCCAGCTCCATCATCACATGAGGCGCGGAAGTCTAAATTTTTATTAAAAAGAAAGTTTCAGCGTTATTTGAAGTTTTTAGCTTTAGAAATTATATTTCAACGCAAGATTAATATAAATTAGTATAAAGTACTCATCTGTAAAATAGGCTTCAATATTTTCCATTTTCTTTCCCATTGCCAGGTTACACTTGAGTTACACGGTTAGAAATCATTTATGAAATTGTCTGTATTCAGAGACACAATTTATGAAAATAATCAAACTTTAGAATTTTGTATTTGGTTTCTTTCCCAATTTTGGGAGACATGACCTTAAACGCCTTAAAATCATTAAAACCTTTATAAATATCTTGAAAATTTTTTATATGTCTTGAAAATTGCTTGGAATCTTTTAAAATACTCTAAAGTATTTTAAACTATTTCAGATCCCTTATAATTATTAAAATAAATCAAAAATCCCTTGGGATATATTAAAATTCTCTTAATTTTTCCAATTCCTTTGACATCTTCTGAAATCCCTTGAAACATTTTAAAGACCTTAAAAATACCCTAAAATCGTTGTAAATACCCTAAAATATTTCAAATACTTTGGAATCCCATTAAATTACTGAAATCAATTGAAACTTGCTTGAAATCTTTTCAAATGCCCTAAAATATTTCAAATTGTTTAAAATATCTCATGAAATTCTTGAAATAGGTAGAAATCAATTGAAATAATTTTAAATCTTACGTTAAATAAATAAATCAATCATTGGCGTGTATTTTCTCTATTTTTGCATTACCTTTTTTCAAAATTTTAACATTATATATTTCTATCCTGAGTTTTTTATCATGATTTTCTCATTCATACATTCAATCATTATACTGTATCATTATAGCAACGAACTTGTTGAACAAAATAATAATAATATTGTATATTATATGTATAATACTAGCATTATTATACGCCCGCTGCAGCATAAATCGCCTGTATTATCGGAATTCCTTGAATTCGTGGAATGCCATAAATTCTTAGAACTCCATGAATTCCAAGGACTTCAAATAAATTCAAAGAAATCAGATCACTGAAGTTAAGCAGCGTTGGGCGCGGTTAGCACTTGGATGGGTGACCATTCGAGAAAACTGAGTGCTGTTGGCACATCGTGGGTGTGGTGAGCCCACACTTGTAGTTATTTACTACAAGTTATCAACCTAGAAACACTACCCGAATCGGGTAGTGTCACGCCTACCCCGAAAGGGAAATGGCTTAATGGTATATATATATAAATTCTTAGAATTCAGATAAATTCAGAGAAATCGAAGGATTTCCAAAAATTCTATGAATTCAGAGATCAGAATATTTGAAGAAATTCAGGGGATTTCGAATACTCAACGAATATCAGGGATTTAGAATACTTAAGGAATTCAGGGAATTCAGAATTAAAGAATATGAGAGAATTCTGAATAATTAAGGAATGCTGGATATTCAAAGAATTCAGAATATTCAAGGATTAAAGGGTATTCAGCAAATTTGAGAGCAATTAGTGAATCCAAAGAATTTAGAGAACACATAATATTAAACGAATTCAGGGGATTTAGAGAATTCCAGGAATTCAGAATATTCAAGGATGTCAGGAAATTTGGAGAAATCGAAGACCTCAGAAAATGTAAGGAATTCAGAGATTTTAACGAATTCAGGATATTCAGAGAATTTAAGGAATTCAGAGAATTCAAGAAATTAAGAGATTTTCACGCATTCAGAAAGTGCAAGGAAGTAAAAATATTTAAGGAATTCTAAGAATTCAGAGAATTTAATGATTTTATTGAATTTAGAGCATTTCAGGGATTTTATAACGTTTAACGAATTCAAGGAACTTAAGGAATTCAGGAAATTCAGAATATTCGAGGATCTATATATTCCAAACGAGGCCAGAGGAAAATTATTAATGACGGTTATTTAGACGGAGGAAAATTAGTTTTCAAACTCGAATCTCAAAACGATTGGGAAAACTGCTTATGTGTCACTGAATTACTTCACTGGGATGTAACAACGAATAAAGGGTTAGAATTTAAACGCACTCTCCCCCTTTTGGTTAGAAGCAGTTCCTCGTTATAACTCAATGTGATAATTCCGGAAAAATACGGTGTTGTAAGTGCTCGTGCAATACACAAGTGAAAATAAAAAAACAGAGTTGCTCTACCAAGCAACGGCGATATATAAACATCAAATTTAGCCCCATTAAGAGGAGCAGAAAATTAATAGAAAGTTGTCTCTACGAACCTCTGCTTTTCCTAATTGGCAGAAGTAGGACCAGGATTAAAACTACAAGGTAAGGTTAAAATGCATCGATTCAATTTTAATTTTGATATCTTCTTCACGTAAAATTGTTACATAAATTAAAAGTACCGGAGTTGAAATATTAAAAATGATCTGTGATTTCTACCATTGATTTTTAATCCTTTTCCCAATAAGGTACAATATTTATTAGTTCGGAAAAAGTGAAAAACGATCCCATAAATAAAAAGGAGTACTTAAACGGTACTCTGCAGTTTGGTAGCCTCACATCAAAATATTCAACGTGAGACTTAGGATTTCATGGGTGCCCTGAGGTTAATTTTTGCAGATCTTGATTCTAGAACATTTTTTACGTTCAAACACGCAATGACGGAAATCGCAGATAGTGCCGTTTTTTTTAAGGCCACTTTGAAAACAAATTTGTTTGTTTACTTATTTCTACACACAAATAGTAGAGGGAAATTAATTTTTACAACGTCCTGTTAACAAAATATTATTTTTTTTAATATAATACATATAATATAATACAGTCAATGTATATTTGTAAAGTAATAATTAGAAACAAAAAATTTTCTAACAAATAAAAATATTACGTCACACATGATTACTATTGTAAGAACATATGGCTTTGAGTAATTGTTGATCATATTGAGCATGATTTGGTGAAACTTTATATCTACTCCATGTCGACAGAAAATCAAAATGGACTGATTCCATAGCTTGCTCACTATAAAAACCGAGACCTTTTTTGCATACGGAACAAAAATCAACGACGTGGTAAAATACTGCGTGCACTTTTGGAGTAACTGAAATGTTTGAATCCAAGTAACTTGTTTTAAATTTCTGAATGGATTGTTCATGTTCTGCATGAAGTTTACTTTCAAAACAATCTGCAACAACATTCTTGAAACTACTCAATGCAACAACGTATTTTAGACATTCTAGATTACTTTTCGCTCGGAGAACATCAATTTTACTCAGCAAAATTTTGCAAGAATTTCCATTGAAGCCTGTACCACCGTGAGTAACTTCTCGTTTAACATTGCTCTCTTTAAACCAATCGTTCGTTACTTGCTCACATTCTACTGACATTTTATCAATCAGTGTGTTGACAACATCGAGCATCAAATGCAATTCGGGTGGTGGAATAATATCCAAAATTTTAATATTTTCATCGCCAGAAAATATTGGTCGGTGTACGCAACTTTTGAAATCCTTGGCGTCTTTTTTGTTATTACCTTTTTCGGACCATGCTTGATAATTACTTAAACAGTTACCGATTCTACGAAACTCACCACGTTTTTTCTATCTGTGGTTCTTCTTATTAGCAAAGCACCAAGTACATGGATACATACTAGAGTGAGACATTAAACCTGCTAATATATTAGCCAACTTTAAATCCGTCGCAATCGTGATGTATGTACATTGATTTATACTGAACATGTTCCACAATTGATACACATTTTCATAATTTTCTTGTGCACAGGGCGCTAAAGCTAAAATAAACACCTTTTTACACCGGAATCTTTAAAGTTATTGTTTTCAATTCCTTCTTGAAGTTTGCGGCGTTTACTTCTACTTTCTAAATTAATTGTTTCAGTATCAAGATGTTGTATCAATAAACAAACTTTCAGGAATCCACCGCCCCCATCAATACCGATTTTCAAATGAACGTTAGAAACATCTCTCTTTTCTTTGATGTAACAACCAAAGTCAGGTACATTTGTGCAATGAATAATTATGTGATCCGTGCGCACTAGCACATTCTTTTTCGTTTTGTTAAATGTTACTTTTTCAATTTTGAAAAATTCATCCACGCTATGATTTTTTTAACGAGAATTTTTGTAAGACCTCGTTCAATAAGATTTCGTTTGCGAGTTGCTGTTCGAAGGTCCGCTGCAATTTCGATCGTTTTTTTGTTACTTAAATTGTGTTTTAATTTCAATTTGACCATGTCATCAGTAGTTATTTCATACGCTTTAGAATTGTTACTTTTATTTATTGACTTCGCTGAACTATTATCGACACTTCTCGATAGAGTACATATCAATCGCTACTTTTGTTTTGTGTCTAGTTTATTATTTATTTCTTGCAAATTATAAAAAAAAAAGATTTAGTACAAGTTTGATAAATACCTTTTCGTATTTCACTGAAGCATTCTGTACATCGCTGGATTTTACCTGCTTTACTCTTTTTAGACTTTGAGTGAGTAGCCTCATGCTTTTTCGTATGTAGGGTCCTAGCTAAATTACATAAATAGCACTTACAATTTTGATTTCATCTTGTTGCTGTAGTTTCACTTGAAAACTTTGAAAAATCTGGCAGTTGAACATGGCAAATGATCTTCAATTGAAATGTCAGTTTTAAGAGGACTGTTTAATTTTTGCAGTAATGAATCGCCAATTTTGAACATTTTATCAGTTTTACCAAAGCACAGTAAACAAATTTTATGTCTGCTTTCATCATGCGCAGCAAGATGATTTTTAGAAAAAGTACACTGCATTTTACTACTTTTAATGCATAAAGATTAAGCAAGAATAATTCACTTGACACACTATTCATTGACGCGCCACTCGATGTATGTTTTAATTTTTCACCTATACGTATATATGTTCTGTCTCTAAACGAACTCTTTGGCACGATGGATCAACCTTGAACAAACTCTTAAATACACCAGTTAAAGTATTGTAACGTAAGGTAGCGTGTTTTGAGTTTTATAGCGATAAAATATTTTCATATCCGTTATAAAAGTACTTCAATCTTATTTATGTCGTAATAATGTATGTAAACATAAAAAGTCGTTCTAAAAAATTTACTTTCCTGTAAAATTAAAGTATTAAAATTTGTAAAGAAAAATTTTGTTTTCAAAGTGGCCTGAAAAAAACGGCACTATCTGCCATTTCCGTCATTGCGTGTTTGAATGTAAAAAATGTTCTAGAATGAAGATCTGCAATGATTTCCGAAGTGACAAGACTTTCGAAAAAAATTAACTTCAGGGCACCCGTGATTGCTTACGCGTGACATACAGGACGTAATTCTTATTATTAAATTGAAAAATTCTAAAGGATAAGCAGAATACTTGGTTCGAAACACAATTAGTCAAAGCTTTAAATTTAAAATAATTTAATTTTAAACATTTATTCAAGTAACTGAGGACATGAATTTTATTTGAAACTATTCCAGTTTTAAATAATATAATGAAGAAAGTTTGTAGCTGAAAGCTGATACAAGATTTTTTTTAATTTTGGGCTTTAAAAGATTAAAACAAAGAAAAAGTCATAAAACACTTATAATATTTGAAATCATTCTGACTTTTTTACACAATAAACTAAAAAGGTTCAAGACTTCACTCATGCTTGAAATTAAAAAATTGTAATTTAGTAGATTTTAACAATTTAATTAATAATAGATTTAATGCTTTCACGATGATTCATTATAATATATTTAAAACTTAAAGCTTTTTTGGGTTTCAGTCGTGTGCGAAACTACGAATCTTGCCGACGTTTCGTGAACATTGCAGTTCTTTTCTTCACGGCTGACCTGAAACTGAAGTTTCAGGTTACGTTTTTCTTAGATATGTATTCTCTGCGATGCGTGTGATTGGCCAGAACACCCCATGGTGGGGACCGGTCGAACTTGATTGGCCAATCAAGTCTTTTCTTTATAACCCGGGAGGTTGGAAAGCCAAATCGGATTGGTATTATATCCATTGTCCCTACTGATGTTATTAGGATGTTTTAAGGTTTCGATTGCTTCTCTATGTTTTCTTGGACAAATATTTTACGTTTTTACGATGACGGTTGTTTTGTCAGATAAAATATTATTTCCTGTTTGTATATGATGCTCAGCTAGTGCTGATTGCGTGAAATTTTTTAGCCTGATGTTTGCTCACCGCACTCCCGGTTTCTCCAATATAGAATTTGCCATAAGGACAAGGGATTTTATAGACTCCCCGATCACTGAGAGGTGCTTTTTTATCTTTAGGGTAGCTAGGAGTTGCCCTATTTTCAGAGGTGATTTAAATATGGTATGGCTGTTGTGTTTGTGGAGAATTCTTCCTATTTGTTCTGTGATACTTTGGATGTAGGGTAGGATGGTGGTCGTTTTTCTCTCTCTTTCCTTAGTAGGTTGTGTTGACTCGTTTTTTCGAGTGTATTTTTGTATTGCTTCATCAATTTCTTTGTAATCGTGTAATCGTTCTGTATTAGGATTTGTTTAACGTTTTGTAATTCCTTTTGTAAGTTATCTTCATCTGTTACGGAAACATCTCTGTATACAAGGAAGTTGATGACCGATTGCTTTTGAGATGGGTGGTGGTGGGAGGAGGCATGTAGGCATCTGTTTGTATGGGTGGGTTTTCTGTAAACTTCATGTCCTAATGTGTTATCAGATCTTTTGTAAACTAGTACGTCCAAGAAAGGCAATTTTCCATTTTGCTCAATTTGCATGGTGAACTGGATATTGGGGTGTAATTAATTGATGAAATTAAAGAACTTGTGTAGTTCATCTAGTCCATGTTTCCAGGTGACAAAAGTTTCGTCAACGTAACGGCACAAAAATTCCGGTTAAAGCTTGGATTTTTTAAAGATTTTAGTTTCTAGATTTTCCATAAAGATGTTGACTATTACAGGTGAGATTGGAGATCCCATTGCTGCTCCTGAGGTTTGCTCGTAGAATTGGTTATTGGAAAAGAAGTGGGTATTAGTGAGACAGTGTTCTATCAAAGGTGTGAGATTGGAGGGGAAGTTTACAAAGGATATAAAAATATCGATTGTATCAGAGATTGGTACTTTCGTAAAGAGAGATACTACATCGAAACTCACTAGGATGTCTTGGAGTTGAATGTGAATCTGTTCTATATTTCTGATAAAGTCAAAAGAGTTTTGGACGTGTGTAATAGAGCTTCCTTTGAAAGGATTCAGTTCTTTGGTGAAGAAGCGTGTTAGGTTGTAAGTTGGTGAGTTTATTGCGCTGACGATCAGTCTGAGTGGAATGTTGTTTTTGAGGTCCATCAAGCTAGCACCTCCACAATCGAAATTCCCGAATTTTTTTGTATCAGAATTTTGGGCTTTTTTTGGGCTTTTTTTGGGCTGTATTGCCGATTTTTGGGCTCCACTACTTTTTTTGAAAATTCAAGTTTGGTGTGGAGGTGCTGGCTTGAGTCAAGCGAGCACCTCCACTACATAAAAATTTGAAAAAATTAAAGACAAAAGAATTTTGGGCTTTTTTTGGGCTCTTGAATGCGCCAACAACCAATTTCCAAAAACTACCCCTGCCGGAAATAAAACTAGCCCCTATATAAAAACTCAAACTAGGAAGAAAAAAAGTAGACCACAATTTTGGGCTTATTTTGGGCTCTCAAATGCACGGAAAAAAATTCAAAAAACCACCCCCTATGTGCAAAAAACCACCCTCTTGTCGAAAGTAAAATCTGAAAAAAATAAAGTGCATCATAATTTTTGCCTCATATTGGGCTCTCGAATGCACCAAACAAAATTGTGCAAAACCAC
>CAKNYM010052791.1:252967-272165 GCA_932195095.1 Andricus curvator
CAATTTTGTTTGGTGCATTCGAGAGCCCAATATGAGTCAAAAATTATAATGCACTTTATTTTTTTCAGATTTTATTTTCGACAAGAGGGTGGTTTTTTTGCACATAGGGGGTGGTTTTTTGAATTTTTTCCGTGCATTTGAGAGCCCAAAATAAGCCCAAAATTGTGGTGTACTTTTTTTCTTCCCAGTTTGAGTTTTTATATAAGGGGTAGTTTTATTTCCGGCAGGGGTAGTTTTTGGTAATTGGTTGTTGGCGCTTTCAAGAGCCCAAAAAAAGCCCAAAATTCTGTCGTCTTTAATTTTTAATTTTTTCAAATTTTTATGTAGTGGAGGTGCTGGCTTGACTCAAGCCAGCACCTCCACACCAAATTTGAATTTTCAAAAAAAGTAGGTGAGCCCAAAAATCGGCAATACAGCCCAAAAAAAGCCCAAAATTCTGATACAAAAAAATTTGGGAATTTCGATTGTGGAGGTGCTAGCTTGATGGACCTTTGTTTTTGTGGATTTCTGGGAGTCCGTAAAGTTTTGGAGAGATGGAATTAGTAGGTATTATTTGAGATATTGTTTCGCTGTCAAGTTTTGAGTCTTTTAGAAGGGTTTTTTTTGCTGACTATTATTTTTGTGGGGTCTTTTTTAAGTTTTTTATATGTATCGTCAGTTAGAATGTCCATGGTTTTGTTGTTGTAGTCTTCTTTATTCATTATTACTGTTGTGGTGCCTCTGTCTGCGGGTAATATTATCATGTCTTTATACGGATTGAGTTCTTTAATTCCTGTTTTTTCTTGTTTTGTTAAGTTTGAGGAGGGAAGCTGGGCTTGGCGTAAGTTGTTGGCCGTCCTACGCCCTATGTCATTCGCTTTTTCGGGTAAAAGGGTATATATTGTGGATTTCAAATTACTGATGATTTCTTCATTCAGGATTTTGGAGGGAGCTACTGCAATATTATGTCCTTTAGATAAGGCTGAAATCATTTAATTACTGAGAGGATAGTTAGAGATGTTTTTCACTGTGTTAGTTAAGGGTGCGTGCCTTACTGGAAGTAATTTGTCAAATTTTATTTTTTGTTTTTGTGTGCAAAAATCTTTAATCCGTTGCGATTGGTCAAATGATATGTGGTCCAATGTACAACAAATGTCAAATCTGAGAGTGTTGATAGAAAAAGGTGAAGTTTTAATAGTTTTTTGGAGGTAGTGTGCAAGGCAAATTTGGTATGTTGTATTCTTTCTTTGTTAGTAGCTTAGCTTGAGAAGACCTCAGCTTCCAAAAAGTGTTAGTTTTAGTAAGAAAACCCTCCCCGTAGAGTTCTTTAATAATAGATTTAATGCTTTCACGGTGATTCATTATAATACATTAAAAATTAAAAACTTTTTCGGGTTTCAATCATGTGCGAAACGTCGGCAAGATTCGTAGTTTCGCACACGATTGAAACCTGAAAAAGCTTTAAATTTTAAATTTATTATGATTCAATGATCTTTAATGAAACTAATATTAGAAGTCATAAAGGTTAAAGGCTTCTTCTTGATTCCGAGTGTTTTAGTATGTAAAAAAACATTATAACCTTCCACACAATTTTAAATACTTTAAATAATAATTTAAAAAAAAAAAAAAAACGGAATAAAAAAAAACAAAAGCATTCGTGCAAGCCAACTTCATGCTGCGAACAGAAACAACTTCATACTGCGAGCACTAACTTGATTATTATTATTAATTGTTTAGAAAAAGGTTTGAAATAATATTAAGAGTTTTTGAAAGGTATCAATGTATTCTACAAAAAGGTATGAAAATCAGTTATTTACGATTGATCATATTGAAAGAATAAAATTTCCATATAAAAAAACGAAAATAATCCATTTTTTAATTTCGTTTTAAATTCGTAAATGTCAATAGCAATAACTAAATTGAAGTTTTAAATCACTATTTTTACTTGTTTCATGAACAACAATATAACAAAATAGGTAATAAGTTTTCCTAAACTTTGTTTAAAAATTAAAATAATATTATATTTTTGTTTATTCTCTTTTATATTTGCTGCCTTATAAAATATCGATACACTAGATGCACTTTGTCTGAGAAAAAGGGAGAAAATATCTCCAGCAATATCACTTTGATGAAAAGCCTGTTCGAGTTCAAACTCAGAATTCTGCATATAAAGAAAAGTGGAGTATCGTTTCAAAGAAGAATTCTCGTTCTATCTCAATCAAAGTGATTTAAAAGATAGGTATCGGGGTTGTAAGGAAAGGGGGACTAAGGTTTCAACTAGCTCTATTGAGATCTCTGTTCACTCGCGAATTTTTTTATTTCAAAAGACACATTTTTCCAATTAACTAAAGTAAATCAAACATTTTTATTATTTTTCTTTCTTGAGAAGCCAAATGAACGCCTACAGCGATAAAAAGACATAAAGTCTTGCATTTAGTAATGAGGATGGAAGCCTTCTTTATCTGCCATATAAAATCGAATTGTCATTCCATTCCCTCCGCTAAGAGAAGAGTACTCCAGTAGGCGCATTCGATACTCGAAGCCAGATCGATCTACAGTTGGAAAATGTAACTGTACTGCTTCTTCAAATCATTTACTAATAATCTGCAGTACGAGGTCTGTCCGGAAAGTATCCGTCCTTGTGGTGTACCAGGAGTAAGAGTTCATTCTGGTCAATGGAGATGATATTCTCTTCAAATTATTCCTATTTCGAAGTCGCAACCTTTTTGCAGCAATCCTCCCACTTTAGGAAATACTCCTTGAAGTCACCTTTCGGAATAGCTAATAGCTACTTTTTCGCATTCTGTTTTATTTCCTCTACGTCTTGAAATTTTGAAATAGTCAGAAATCTCAGGGAGCTCGGTTAGGACTGTATGGAGGCTGCCGAAATTGTGTCAGACAGTGTTTCGCCAGAAATTTCTGAATATGCTGCGATGGATGAGCATGGATAAATGTGTCAGCCAGTGTATCGCCAGAAATTGCTGAATATGCTGCGATGAATCGGCAGTTGCGTTCTCGTGAAGCATTTAAAAATTAAACTATTTGTTTGAAAATGTATGTACTTTGTGGAAAATTCATCTTTTTTTGTAGACAATTAATCTTTATGGTTGGCAATTCATCTATTCGGCATAAAATTCAACTATTCCAGTTGAAGATTTATCATTTTAGTTGAAGATTCATAATTTTAGTTGACAATTCATCAGTTTGGTTGAAAATTAATTTCTTTAAATGAAAATTTAACTGTTCCATTGTGAGTTGAAAATTATTATTTTCAAGTTCGGAATTCCACAATTTGGATAAAAATTTGTCTTTTTTAATTGAAAATTTTTTGCTAGAAAATTATCTTATTTTTCTTTGAAAGTTAATCTTCTTGTTTAAAAATTCTTCTGTTCAGTTAAAAATTCAAGTATTCCAGTCAAATATTTATCATTTTAGTTGAAAATTCATCTTTTAGGCTGGAAATAAAATTATTTGGTTGAAAGTTAAACTCTTTTGTTAAAAATTAATTTTTTTTTTAGTTAAAGATCCATCGTTTTAATTAAAAATTCATTTCTGTGGTTGAAAAATGAGCTGTTTGATTGAAAATTTGTTTTTTCTTTGGATGTTTTTTGGTTGAAAATTATTATTTTTATTAAACTGAAAATGTAACTATTATTCCAGTTGAATATTTCATAATTTTAGTTCAAAATTCATGTCAAAAATTCAATTATTCGAGTTAAAGATTCATCATTTCAGTTAGAAATTCATCATTCTGGTTTGAAATTCAACTATTGCAGTTAAATATTTACAATTTTATCTGAAAATTCATCACTTTGTTTGAAAATGTAACTATTATTTTGAAAGTTAGTATTTTTTTGTTGAAAGTAATTTTTTAACTGAATATTTAACTTATTCCAATTGAAAATTCCATAGTTGTTGTTGAAAATTCCTCTGTTTGGTTGAACATTATTTTTTTAACTTGAAATTTAATTATTAAAGTTTTGGTTGACAATTTATCTTTTTTCAGTAAAAATTAATTTTGTTGTTTGAAAATGGAACTATTTCAGTTAAAGATTCATTGCTTTAGTTGAAAACTTTTATGTTTGGTTTACAAATAATTTTTTAAACTAAAAATGTTACTATTCCATTTTCGATTGGAAATTATTATGTTTTCAGGTCAAAATTTAACTATTTGGTTGAAAATTAGTCTCCTTTTATTAAAACTTCAAACATTCATTTAAAAATTAATGTATTTGGTTGAAAAATTGTATTTGTGGGTAGAACATTAATCTTTTTATTTAAAATGTAATCTTCTTTAAAAAGTCGTCTTTTTGGTTGAAAATTCAAGTGTTCCAGTTAAATATTTATCATTTTAGTTGAAAATTTATCTTTTTGGTTTAAAATTCAACTATTCCAGATAAAGATTCATATTTTTATTTGAAAATTCATCACTTTGGTTCCAAATGGAACTATTTTGTTGAAAATCCGTTTTTTTTTTGTTGAAAATCAATTTTGCCACCTGAAAGTTTAACTATTCCATTTTTTGTAAAAATTGATATTTTTCAGTGGAAAATTTAAGTCTTTCTTTCAAAATTCATTTATTTTGCAACGTTTTGCTCTGTTGTGCTAGAAGATGTTTAGAACGAACGTCATGAATTAAAATAAATGTTTGCGTTTTACGGCAAATATGAATATGTTACTTTTAGTTGACCGGGAAAATTGAAAAACTTGACTGGGAAAAACCGGAAATGACCGGGAATTTGAAATCGTTGCCGAATCGCCATCCTGTTTAGAACTTCTTAGTTATACTCTTTGTTTACAGTCTGACCTTTTAGTCAGACTTTATTTATATTGCTCAGTTCATTCAAAAAATGTACTTTAGTATAGAGGACATCTCAACCCATTTTGTAAGATTCACGGGAAAAAATCCCTCGGAGCCAAAGCGGTAAGTATTAAGCCGAGCCGAAAATGCCCGGAAAATTCCGTAAGATTTACATAGGAAATTTTTCCTTTCGCAAAAATTAGATTTACGTTTCTAGGTTCAAAACTTAGCTTGTAGCAGATTATTACATTCATTCTAAAATCGTTGAAATTGATCTTTTTCTGTGTTTTATGCGGTAATTTGTCATTGCTAAGAGTAACATTTTTTCTTTAAACTATCATCAAAATGTTTAAAAAAGTTTTTCAAGGATTAATTGTACATTTTTATGAAAATAAGATTTTTAATCTTTTTTTTAAATTTGTGTAAATGTGTCCCTTATTGTTAAATATTTAAATGCTATGCAAATTTTCAAAATAATTATTATTTATTTGGACCATTTTTTTATAATGATCATAAAAAATTGACGAAAACGAAATTGATGAAAAAAAGTGAATTTTACCTTACAGAGGATCAATACTCATCAGTCTGCCGGGGTGATTCAGAGAAAAAAAATTTTCAAATAATTTCAGAACCACAAAATTGAACGTAATTTTAATAGAATGAAATCTCACTTTTTCAGAGTTGATCATGAACCGAAATTCTGAGAATAGTACAAAAAACCAAACTCTAGAGAACGGCAGCATCGTCTATGGCTTAATGTCTCTGTTTATCAAATTTTTGGAACTAATTTTTTTCAAATAAACTCAAAAAAGTCAAATTGTTATCCTTGAATTGGACAGATATATGTAAGAATCAGTGAATGTATTCATAATATTGAATTTTTAGTTGTTGTACAATGTGCTTAAGAATAAAATAATAATTTCTGAAAAAAAATTATTCATCTCTTATTGGATTTATGGCCAAAAATAACAAAAGGATCAGTTTTTCATTATAGATTGAAATTGAAGCTTCCTTGATTTTATTTTCATTATATATTTCACACAGATTGACCGACAAATTCAAATTTACACATTAAAAATAATGATTGACGGCGATATTAATGAAAGAATACATTTTTTATTTCTTGGGATTGCTATTTAAACAATTGAAAATATACAAAAAGTTCTCAGAAATATTAAAGATCAACAAATGTAAATATATCTTAATAAGTAACTTCAAATCCATATCTACATTTTTAATTATTATTCGCATAACAAAGAAAAATTTCCTAGTAATTTCCTATTCAAAATTTCTCTGATGAGGAGGCCTAAAAGGCCTCGAAACATGTTGGATCCTGGTAGTATAAAAAAGACGGATACATAATAAAGAAAAAGGAAATAAGGTGGTTTGGTTGTCTGTTTTCTTTTTTCTCCCTCTTTTTTAATTTGTTATATAACTATTTCTAATGAGCTTCTTTTGAACCCTTTTTCTGCAATTTTCTTACACAACTTGACTTTTTAAAGTTTATGTCATTAAAAAAAATTTACTTCCAAAAATAAATAAATCTTACTGACAAAAACTAACTTTTCTTGACCAATGTGGAAATTTTTTGTTTTAATAATAATTATTTAACGAATTTTTATAAGATTTAAATATTTGACGATATGCGACACATTTAAATAAATTTAGAAAAAAAATCAGATCTTTCTATCGCATTTCCATAAAACGTTCCTCTTAACAATGGCAAATTACCTAACTAATTACAGAAAAAGATTTATTTCATCAGAAAATTGTTTAAACAAAAAATACTTATTTAAACAAATACGAATTTTTTGAAAGAGTAGGGTAGTAATAGTTGAATGGCGTAGACAATTAATAATTAGCTACAAAGTTAAGCAAATTACACAAAACTAGAGCTTTCTACTTAAAAAAAAATATAAAACTTCCTATCAATGACTAATAATAAATATATCAAAAGCAGTTAATTTGAACCAAAAACACATGAATTTTCAACAAAATAGTTGAATCCTTACCTAAAACAGATAAATTTTCATTCAAACAGTTGCACTTTTAACAAACAAAAAAAGTATGTTCTACCAACAAAGACAAATTTTTAACAAAATACATACAATTTAACCAAACAGTTTAATTTTCAACTAGAAAAGATAAATTTTCAACCATAGAAATTAGCTCTTAAATAAAATCATGAATTTTCAAATTAAAATATGAATTTTCAACCAAGTATTTTAACTTTCGACCAAATAGTTGGATTTTCTACCAAATTGCTGTAGTTTCTATCAAAGTATACGGAACTATGCAAAATTTTACGCCCTGAAGAAATGATAAAATTTTATCTTTGTGAAAGTACAGCTATTTGTGATACAAGTGCGCAAAATAGGCGATTTCTGATGATCAAGAAACTCGTAGCATGAGCGGGGACATATCATCTCACATGCGGCAAGTCTCTCTGCGGCATGTCACAACTGCGGCATCTCTATCTAGCGGCTTCTCTCCCGGGTGGCATTTTTCACAGTAAAATTGACATTTTTGCGGCATCTCTCACCGCACCCCTGTGACTGGCCAAAGAAATAATGTTGGTCAAACCCCTACCCCTTTTCCAACGTCTCGTGGGGGCGGGAAGGCACCCCTGTGACTAGCCACAGAAATAATATTAGTCCCCTTTCCACTGGTGAGAGATGCCGCTAGGTAGAGATGCCGCAGGTGTGACTTGCCGCAGATAGACTTGCCGCATGTGAGATCATATGGACCCGTCCGAGAAAAATATCTAGCACTTTTTCACACTTTTTCAGAAAATTTACGATCCGTTATTTGTTTACTCATTTATTATTATTTTGTTAATTTATGATTATTACATTTAATATTAATAATAATATTATTACGTGCTACTAATAATAATACTAATTTGAGATTCGCAGACTACGATTCTCGTTAACGACCGATTTACTACGATTTTAAATTCAACATTTTATTGATTTATTTACCATTTATTGAATTTTGGTGTGAAATATGTAAGCGTAACCTCAAAAATTTCGATCCGATTAAAAAATGGCGACGAATAGTGAAAACATTTATTTTTAACCGGTGTTTTTTCATTTACGACGTCAAAAAAAGATCGTCCTATACGCTTGCTTAAAAGAAACCGATTCATGAAAACAATCACTCAATCGTTTATTTTTTCTGGGTATGCATCTGAAAACAAAAGAAATATTAAATTACAGATAAATAAGGATTGATTAAATGGAAAATATTTAAATAGGATAATTCAAGAATAACGATTCACGCAAATTGTGGTCTATCGATTTATGAAATTTTTAATCGGTCTCATGAATCGGTCATGATGTAGCCACCACCGATTCAGGCAAATTCTATTAAATTATTTTCCTTTTTATTTAATCGCTGCCATCGAAACGACATTTACCAGCTGAGTTTCTTATACTTCAGACAGTTCAGCCGATAAATGTCGTTCTGATTAAAAAAACCGAAAAATAATTCTACGAGATTTACCTGAATTGGTGGTGGCTACACAGTTGCCGATTGAAATGATTAAAATTCACGTGAATCGATATTCCTAAATTCTTCGATTCAAATAATTTCCATTCAATCAATTCTTGTTTCCTGGGTACTCAAACTATCTCTAATTAAACATATCTGCATTGTAATTTCTTATGTCTGTATGCCGTTGCAGATTCCAATAAGTCAGTTCGCTATTTCCATCAGCGATAAAACTCAAAGGAGGTCAAAGGGGGTAGTGCGGTTCGAAAACAAAGCCGTAACTCAATAAGAGCAACTTCTCTGAAATGCCACAAACTGAAATCGACAGAGCGTCACGATGTCTAGGGAGTTTCCTCTTTAAACCGAGACGCAAGAGAGCATATCTTCATTGAGGACGTTGAACTGTCCACCCATCCAAGACAAACTAGTTTTCTTTATGATTGACTCCAGTCTGACCCAATTGGAATAATATCTTGTACAGGTTATCGACAGAGCACCTCGTACGATCGACAAATATCCTCATTCCAAACTTTTCACATTTACCTTCCTCTACGTGCCTAGCATACAGGGAGGATGGTGGCATCTCGATGGACTGGATCACTGAGCCAAGAGATTGACCGAGGAGTCGGGACCGATAGCTGCAACTTTACTGGTCAATCAAGGAAAGACAAATTCTGAAGAAACTCCCTGCTTACTATTTTCATTTCCTACAGGTGACCTTCTCCTTAAAGATCTATATATACTATACTATTGCATATTGCATTTATATATACTTATACTATTGCATAACCATTGCTAACAAATATTTACGCCTCTATAATCTACGCGAATCCGTTTTCTTTTTCTTTCACTTCTCTTTTACCTTCTTCATCCACTCCTCACCCAATCCATCCTCCCCTACGATCTTGACCACATTCTCTTAACAGCTTCCTTTATCTTTCATTCCTCTCTTACATTCTCCTCATACATGGGAGCATGTTTCCTCTTCCCATTTAAAGATTCTGCACTTTCTGTTCTCTTTCTCGTTTCAATACATCCCATCCCTTACCTCATTTCTCCATATAAATCTTGCTACTCTGGTTATTCTGATTCCTCAATCATCATCCATCTTTCTATTAATTGTCTTTCCCTGTCCCTTTTCTCCAGTTCTTCATAGTTTACTCCAGTCCACTCTAATATATTTCTAGCACTGAAGAACTCCCTCCTTTCTTCTTCACATCTCGGTAATTCTATCACCTTCCCTCTCCTTTCATCTACCTCCTTCAAACCCTTTTTCGTTAACTCTCCTCTCTTTCCCTCCCTTAGCTTCGTCTTAAACTTCCACGCCTTCTTTCCCGCTCCATTACTTAATTATATCCCTGCGCTTCTTCTCTCGCTATATACCCCGGCGTCCCACAGGCTACCCCTAGCGTCTACCTTATATACCTTTGGGATCGTCCATATCTTACGTAAGACGTTTTTCTTTTGTTTGAATGAAGACGAGAATAAAATTGCTGTGAAGTTGAAAAGGACACAACGATATGAACAAAAGAAAAACGTCTTACGTAATATATGGACGATCCCTTTCTTGGAAACTCTTAATCTCATTCCTATCCTTCCATCCCCGTATCTGTGCTCCATAGCCTAATACCGGCCATACCAGCGTAACAAATAACAACATTTGCCTTCTCTAATCTATTTTGAACCTTCTTTTTCCTATTCCTAATATCTGTTGCATTACCCCTGCCGCTTATTTTAGCCATTCTCTTTTATGATCTCCATAATCTCCCGATCAGTTCTTTCTTCCTTCCACCTACTTTTCTAAACCTCATTACCTTTGTCTTTTCTGCATTTAAATTCAACTTTTTCCCGTCTAAGTATTTCTTCAATGCTGTTATTAGGCCCGCCATCCCTTCTTCATCCTCTTGCCTCAAGAATATATCGTCCGCGTATGCTAGTGTACATATCTTTCCTTTTACCACCCTAACTCCTTCCATCCTTTTCTCTAAATTTCTTCTGCTAAGTCTGAGATTAATGATAAAAGTGGGCTCAGAAGACATCCTTGCCTTACTCCTCTCATCAACCAGAAACTATCTCCTACATGCTCGCCTACCTTCACTCTACTTTTTTTCTCTCTAAAAACGTTTGATACTGTCTTTATTAAACCCTCTCATATACCCAAAATTACCATGACTTTTCCTGTCTTGAATCGGTTCAATGAGTCAAACGCTGCCTATAAGTCCATGGACATTGCTATCATTGCCCCTTTCTCCTGCTTTATTCTTTTATTTACCCTGTCTGATTCGGTGGCTTTATCTTTTTTTCTTAACTTCTTTCTTCAACTTATCCCATGAAAGAGCTACATATACTTTCTACAATGTTAGTATTTGCGTCACTTCCCTATAATCTTTAACCTTCTCCTCTTTACCTTTCTTCATTATGGGTATCACTACTCCTTCTTTCCATAACTCTGGCTACCCCTCTCCTCTCCATAATCTATTGCACATTATCTATGGGATCAATCACAAAATACGTGATACGTTAAGGGGCGTGTGGGTCTTTCAAAGTATCATGCTCCATGTTAAGTGCAATGAAAAATTTATCACGTATTTTTTGAGTGGCCCCTATGCCCATTCCTTTCGTTCTGTCCCATAGATTTCCAGACTTCATTTGGAATCTCATCTATACCAGATGCCTTTCCATCTTTCATTATTCCCAAAACCTTGATTATTTCTTCTCTTGTTATGTCCCCTTCTTTATCTCTTTTCCTACCATATTTTCCTCCTTTCCTAACTTTCCTCTCTACTCCTCCTAGCGAATCCATAAAATATATTTTACATTCTACGATTTCGATATTCTGATTTACTCTTTTCCTTTTTTTTCTCTCTCTATTTACTAACTTTAAAACTTCTTTTTCCGTCCTAGCATTCTCCGGCTCTTCTTCAAACCTTTTATTTTTCTCTTCTTTTTTTATCACACAACTCAGTATACTCTTTCTTGTTTCTTCACTCTTTTCCATTTTGTTGATTCCTTTCTCACTTCCTTCTTTTCTTTTCCTTTTTTTGGTGAAAAATTTTGTTTTTCAGATCGAATAACTCTTTTAGTTGACAATTCAACTATTTGGTTGAAAATTCATCCTTTTTGGTAAAAACTTAATCTTCTTGGTTAAAATTTCAATTACATGGTTATACTATAATAATTCGTTAAAAATTCATTTTTTTTGTTGCAAATACTTCGTTTTAGTTAGAAATTCATCTATTTCGTTGAAAATTCATGTGCTTTGTTAAAAATTCGTCTTTCTCGAGGAAAAATTTATCTTCTTGGCTAAAAATTCATCTTTTCGTAGAAAATTAAATTATTTCGTTAAAAACTAATCTGTTTAGGTTTAAAGCGCTTTTTATTTAAAATTAAAATCTATTTCAGTTGAAGTATTAGCTATTATATTTTTCGTTGAGAATTCATCTATTTTGGTTAAAAATGAATCTACTTTGTGATGAAATCAAAAATTTTGTTAAAGTAATTTTTTGGTTGAAGATTCTTCATTTTAGTTGAAAATTGAACTATTTCGTTGAAAAATCGTTTTTTTTTTTTGGTTGAACATTTATTTTTTCACTGAAAGTATAACTATTCCAGTTGAAGATTCATCCCTCCTTTAAACTTCAAATTATTCACAAATATTTCTAATTTCCTCCCCTATTTCTTTCTTCTCTATCTAGATTTTCTTTCATAGATTAAGCGAGTACTTTACTTGTTTCTCTAGTTCATCTACCTTCTCCTTTTCTATCCCTTGTGATAATTCCATTTCATCCACACTCACTCTTTACAATTTGAAAACTTAAGTACAATTCTTATCCAAATTCCTTTCCGGCTTATATAATCCTTTTAAACTTTATCTGTATTCCCCTCTACTCCTTTAAAAGTTAATTGTCCCGGACGTGCTTAGTACCTTTTATTTTCTTTTTGGCTCTAATCACACTTCTTTCAACTTCCCAGATGTCCAGCTCTAACAGCAAGATTTTTGTTTCCAATTCCTAAGAACTAACGAACTACATATATTTACGCAGTCAAATTTTTTTCAATTCAGAGGGATATGGATAGAATTAGGTAGGGAAAGAGGAGAGCGGAAATACGTATTGATAGGAGTGCGAAGAGCAAAATGTAGAATAAGTGGGTGACGTGGAGAGGATGGGGAGGGAGAAATATGGAGTTCCATTTAAGTTGGGGGGGGGGTGTAGAAATATAGTTATAGAAGGGAGGGAGGAGGCTGACGCGTTCGAAGTGCAAATATAAAGTGAAAAGAGAAACAGGGGAGGAAAAGAATTAGTAAAGAAGGAGGTGAGTGTAACATATGAATGCAGATAGTGATGAGTGATATAAAAATTTCCATTAGAAGAGGTAGAGATGCGAGAGGCTAGAGATTCTGATATGGAATGAGAGGGGCTCATGATGTGGAGAGTTGAAGTAAGGGAGGGAGAGATATCGAGTGAATTGCAGGAAAGGAAATGGTGAAATATAGTTAGACAAGCGTGTTAGAAAGAGCGTGAGAGGGGAATGACGAGTGTGAAGAGTAGATCTGGAGTAAGAGGATTATATTAGGTGGGTGATATATGGAGTGAAAGGGCGAAATAGGAAGGAAGATATAAAGAAGGTGGGACATGAGAATGGAGAGAGTGGAGGGTGAGATGATGAAAAAGTGGCATAAGGAGTGGAACAGAGGTACCGTGAGAGGTGGTAATATGAGGTGATGAGTAGGAGAAGGAGAGAAGTATGGTTGGGCAAGAGTGGGATGTATATATATATAAGAAGAGGTGTGAATTTGGTAGGAGAGATATGGAATGAGAAGGGAAAATGGGGAAAAGGAGATAAAGTGACAGTTAGGGAGGGATATGATAATATAGACAGTAGGAGGGATATGATAATATGGAAAGGAGAGGGTGAGATGATGATGAGGAATAGAAAGGGTGATATGATGGTGTGAAGTGGAGGAATTGGGAACTTGTAGAGGAGAAAGAGGAGACGGGGTCAGGGCGATGAGTTTGAAATGTAAACAAGTTGAGTGGAGCAGAAGATAAGAAAGTGGGTCTGAGACTCGTCCGTGACTCGCCGAGGAGTGAGAACTGACTGAAACAGACTAAAAGGGAAGGGCCAACCTAAACAGCACCTAAAAAGTAGTAGCAAGTAATAATTAAATCAGACAAGTATGATTCGGACCTGGGTGGTAGAGCATACCAGTTAGAACGCACATGCCCGGAATTTAGAAACAGCATGACACCAGTTCATTGTACTTCCATCTATTTTAGCGCCAACGTGTTCGAGTCGACCAACCGGATTATTTAACGCGTTGTTGATTCTGGAGACAACCAACGCCACGCGTTTGGCACTTTCGTGATCAAGCGGTCGGAAATTCGGGAATGTTGATGACCTTAATATTTCATTAAAATTAATTTGCAGGAAAACTACTTAGTTTGATAATAAATGAAAAAATAGAAAAAATCATAATTTGGTCATTAGTACGTTAGTCAAGTTGCAAACAATTTTTTAAACAAACTAGGAAGATTTTCCACCCTGTGCGCTTCTCACGCCAACCCCAACATAATTTGTCTCATATTTATAATATTAAACATTTTCATTGACCTTTACAGAGTTCCTCAATACTTAAAACAGTACAGCGGTGGCGTGATCTCTTTATAATATAATATACCTACAATTCTCAGTTTAAGGCTTATTTTTTTTAACCTAAATCAATAATTTTAATTTAATTTATATTCCAGGGATTTCCAATCATTTATATCTACTTTTTAAAATGAATTTTTACATTTTTCAAAGATTTCAAGGGATTCAAAAGGATTTCAAGAGATATAAAAAAATGCAAGGGATTTCAAAGGATTTTGTAGAATTTCCAAAGATGAGAATGGTTTAAATGTTTTTCAAGGAATTTCTCAAGATTTAAAGCACTTGTTTAAATCTCCAAGGATTTTAAGGGATATTGGGGTATTTCAAGGAATCTCGCACGATTTACAGGATTTTAATAAATCTTCAAGGATTTCAAGGGATTTGAATTATTTCTAGGCCTTTTAATCATTTTTCAGAGAACTTTTATTAAATCTTGTTTCGAGGGAATTCTATGGATTTCGCCAACTTCAAGTGATATGAAAGAATTCAAAAAGTTTTGGAGCGTTTCAAAGATTTTAAGTTATTCTAAAAAATTGCGAGCAATTTCCACGGATATAAAAAATTGCATGGGATGTCATCGAATTTTATATGATTTTTAAAGGTTTTAAGGAATTTCAAAGAATTTCAACAGATTTAAGGGATTTTATGGGACCTTCATCTATTTTAGCGATTTTAGGGGATTTCAACTAATTTTGTATGATTTCTAAAAATTTCAAGGGATATTAGGGCATTTCAAGAGATTTCACAAGATTTAAAGGATTTAAAAAAATCTTCAAGGATTTCAAAGATTTCTGGGGTTTTAAACCATTCTTTTCAAAATCTTTATGTCAAGGGAATATTTCGAGATTTATGATTTATTTATTTATTCCCAAGATTTCGAGAAATATAAGTAAGTAAATATAAATATTTCTATTCAAAAATGTGTAGTTTTGATATTTAAAAAATTTTTAGTATGCATTTTTAGATAGTTTCATTTTAATATTGTAGAATAAGAATCCTTTTTTCGGCTAAACTATGCAAGATAAGTTGAATTAAAAATAAGCAAAATAGTTCATTTGAAAAAGATATGAAAATTTTGATCAGACTATTTTTTAATAAGACGCATAGTTTTTGTGTTGACCCTTGTGTGCACACCCGGGTACCCGGGTGCCCACCACGGTGCATTTTTTAATATAAGTGGAGCAAAAATTAAAATTTCGCTTGAAGCCTCCGATTGATCGTAATTTAGCTCAATTCTAAAAAAAATTTTCATTTAGAATTTATTTATTAATTGTTTTTGCAAAAATAATCAACTTGAAAGTATACATGCGTCGCGGACACACACAGGGTACCCGGGCACCACCCATACAAAAATGCAGCTTAAAATGATATTCGGGGGTTCTTCAATATTATTATGGGTTGAGAATATAACTTGGGGTTTTCTGACGGTAACTTGTGTGATTATTTCAAAGTTTTTAATTTTTTGAGTGTTTGCGCGAACGCACTCGGGATGTGTTCAGTTCAAAGTAATAGGGGTGATTTTGGGGAGTGTTTACGAATTAAAAAATTGAATTATACAAAATTTAAAAATTTGCAAGAACTCCCGATCTTAGTGGTCCCCACAATTATATAAATAAAAATATATTGTTAAGAATAGTGCGAATTAAAAAAGTTATAATTATAAAAAAATTGAAAAAAATTATAAATAATAAAGGTGAAAACTCACAAATTTTGACGATACCATTACAGAAGAGAATTAAATGCAAAACTAATATTTAAAATAATTAACTATGCAAAAATAAATAAATAAATTATCAAGATTGTGAAGATCGTGAAGAACACTTAGACCGGGATTTTTTCACATTTTTAAATTTTTTGTGAAGATTTTGAGAGCACTAAGACCGGGAGTTTTTTCAAATTTTTAAATTTCTTATAACTTATTTAGTTTTTTTGTAGAATTTTTTATAATCGAATTTTTGGTTCAGAATATTTACAACTAATATAGTTTTTTTTAGAAATTTGTTTAGTATAATTTTTGGTTTATTATTTATAAAGATCACCTATAACCGGATGTCTTTTTAATTTTTTTTTTAAATTTTCAAATATATTTATTAAAAATTTTAATGTGTTTATTGTTTTTTGAAATGTTTTTTGTTCTAATACATTTTTTTATTTAAATTTTTGTTTTGTATTTGTAATTTTTTTTTCGTAGAATTTTCATTACGAAATTTGATTACCTTTTTATCTGTCTTAGATTTTCAGCCAACATTCTTCTATTACATATAAACAAACATCAATGGATGAATAAAGTAAATTTGATGAAAAAGTGTCATCGCGTGTTATCGGTTTTTATGAAAGCATTTTATTTTTGATGTTTGCGATTCGTAAGCTTCAAGACATTTTAACGTACCGAGTGTAAACTTTTAAGCTTCAATTACAAAATTTTTATCGAATTTCTATATACCACGAAGCTTTCAAAAAAGCCTAAAAAAATATTTTGCATTTCAAAACTATTATAACAGATCATATATTGGCGCGGAAAGGCATAATTTAAATTCCAATATGATTATTCAGAAACCTGTAGAATAAATGTGTC
The DNA here is from genome assembly GCA_932195095.1 of Andricus curvator. Lineage (NCBI taxonomy): Eukaryota > Metazoa > Arthropoda > Insecta > Hymenoptera > Cynipidae > Andricus > Andricus curvator. The sequence continues at coordinate 269,467 of CAKNYM010052791.1, forward strand.
ATGAGATTTGAAGACGGCCGAGTGGCGGCGCTGGCTGTACTTTTAGGCCGACAATTATTCTAATGCATGGGGAAAATACAAATTTAATTTATTTTAATTGTTAAAATACATTTTTTGTATATATTTATCACGGAAAAATATTTTGTAGCATATTAGATATCCAATAAATTATTAAGTACCAATGAAAAGTGAAGAAAACATTATTTTGATGATTAAATACGAATACACTTTTCACAGAGTACGAATAATATTTCTACAGAGTGATCATTAAATTTTTAGCATTGACATATGTAAATATTGTAAACTGTGAAAATAGTAAATTTTAATTGAATTTTATTTTCATTGACATTTATAATGATTATTGAAAATTGAAATTAACGCTTAATGGAACTAAATTATAAAAATATATATTTTTTTTTAAAGCTAGAAAATAATTTATTCTGTGTCGTTATAAGACGTTTATAAAAATTAATTATAATAATAAAAAATATCTTTTGTTACAAATATGTCGAATATTTCTAATGATTTATATTATAAAGCATAGGATTTATAGAATAAATAAATCTTGATAAAGTTGTAGACTAAAAATAGTATATTGTGCTACAAGTTGAAAAAGCGAGAGATTTAAAACGAGTGTGAAGTTAGCTACCCGAGCGGAGCGAGGGTGGCTATCACACGAGTTTTAAATCGTCGCTTTTTCAATGTGTGGGACACGATACTTTTTCTATAATTTGTTAAAAAGTGCTAGTTTTTGTTTACCTGTTTTTTGTGTAAAAAGAAGGCGATTTTTTGTCGATTGACGCAACAATGACAATGGCAATTATCAAAACCATGGCAATAATATGGCAGTAATAATAAGCTGGTTCTCACAATTGAATAGTTGGCCCATAAAGTTGAGGGCTTCAAAACTTCCGATTTTTCGTGAAAAAAACCAAGCACAGTATTTTCGGAGAAACTGACGGTGTTTTTTTGCTTTTGCCAAGTGACAAAAGTACATACAAAATACACAACTCGAGACTGTTCAGGAAATTGCTTTTAGGTTAGGGACGACAGTCGGAAAATAGAATGAAGTTGGCTGCGCACGATGCACGAGTCCACCCGAGGCAGCACGAACCCACCCGAAATAACATTTACTTTTTCCACTGTGCCTCACTTTTATCACTGTCCATTTACTTTTTCCACTGCATCTGTCCACTTTTGTCACTGTTGCCCGGAAAGGTCGGCACTGCGCATGCGCCACGTCATCGACCAAAAATCGATCACTTTTTACACCAAAAACAGGTGGAAAAACTGGCACTTTTTCGCGAATTATAGAAAAAGTGTATTTATTGTGAACAATATTTAATTAGGAATTAACAGAGAATAAATAAAAATACATAATTATAAACGAATAAATATTACCATTTGGAACACGGTATGTACATAAAATTTAAAAACATTTATTTACATTTGTGATCGCCTGACAGTACAATTCTTAACGAATTTTGATGTTTTTTTTAATGACCTTACGTCTTTCAAGTAAAATTAGTGATTTTGAATATTTCACTCAAACTAAATAAAAAATTTTTATTAGACAACAAAGTTTAATTTTTTTGTCTAACTTTTCAGTGATACCATTTATTTTAAGACTTTCAAATTCATTACAAAAAAGGTCATAAATCAATGTAATAACTAACTGAAAATAATTTCCAGTGGGTTAGAGCAAGACAAATCTGTTTAAAATGTTATAAACAAACTAATGAACAAGAGTAATTTTTTCGTGATTCGCACGAATTGGGTATTTAAAATCAATTGCCTTTGCGTGAAATATGACACATATTAATCTTCGCTTACAATAAGTTAAGAATAGTTGCTGTTTGCAAACAGCCAAATAATTATCATTGTCCGATCGTTTTACACTTTGCAAATTTTAAAAGTCGCCAAAATAATTTTTTAAGAATATGTGCTTGTAGAGAATGAGAAAACGGAACATTTTTCCGGATAGTTTTTCTGGTGTCCAATAATTAGTCTTAATAGGATAAATAAAATACTGAAAAATTTGTAACCCTAAAATCAATAATAAATAAATAAATAAATATTGATAAAGTTGGGGAATAAAAAATTGTATTTGTGAACAATATTCAATTTGGAATAAATAAAGAATAAATATACATAATATTAAACGAATAAATACTATCATTTGGAACATTGTATTTACATAAAATTTAAAAACATTGAAACAAATTTATTTACATTTGCGAATTTAAGCAATTCAAGTTGTAGCAAGCTTTGCCCGCTCTTTTTGCTCCAAGTTAGTCTTCTTTAGTTCCTATTATTTCTAAAAATATAAAAGAAAAAATAGTTGGGGTTTTTCAGAAAAAAAGTTTTGAATCACATATTTTAAATTGGAATAATTTTACCATTTTTTTATTTTTTTGTGAATTTTGAGAAAGTGTTTAAAAGTAGAAAAACTGAAACAAAAAAAGTTTTAAAATTTCAGAAATTACAGAAAGGGCAAGGTTTTGAAAAAGGAAATAAAAAATAGTTAGATTTAAAAAAAAATTTCATTTCATTTTGTAAATTGGAAGAGCTTTACCATTGTTTATTATTTTTAGAATTTATTGTGGATTTTCAAAGAGTAGGAGAACCTAGATAAACTGAAACAAGAAAACCTTAAAATATGCAAAATTGCAAAAAGTGCAAAGTTTTGAAAAAAAAAA
>CAKNYM010052791.1:272175-317223 GCA_932195095.1 Andricus curvator
AAGTTGTAGCAAGCTTTGCCCGCTCTTTTTGCTCCAAGTTAGTCTTCATTAGATCAGCAATTTTCACTTTAGCAAATTGCCGCATTCGGTTTTCCAAGTAGTATTGGACCAAATAAGCTAACACGTCTTTAGCGTGATCGAGGCAAGGAAAATCAAAAGTTTCTTTGGTCGGCTCGGTAATAACTAAAGCAAATACATTGCAATTTTTTTCAAAGGATTGCTCTATTCTTTTTAAGAAATTACAAATTCTATAGTTAGGATGACGAAGGAGCTGGTCATCAGCATACGCTATTATTTTAGCAACTGGATGATTTTGGCTCATTTCCTTTCCTGAATAAAAAAATGTTATTTCTAAAGCAAATAAAAAAAAAATTTCATGTCCGTCTTTATAATATAAAAAGCACAAAATTTCACATTTTTGACACTTTCCCCATGCATTTGAATCATTTTCGGCCTAAAAAGGAACAGCTAGCGCCACCCTCGGCCGTACTCAACATTTCCGACACTTTCATTTCAGAGTGCCACGGGGCTGCTTTATTCAAACCACAGAGGTTAAATGAGTGCATGTGATTGGTAGAGTAGCTCCGGGAAATAAGACACCGATCGACTCGAACGACGTTGTCATGCTTTGGAAAAATAAAGCGCGCAGATTCTTAAGAATGGAGAGGGGAAATATGGTCATTGAACAAACCTTCCCATTCACATCCTATCTTTAGAATTTTTATTTTGCATAAATATCGAAAAGCTGAAGAGGAAGTATAACATATTTTTTACAATTAAACCTTCATCAAGCCATAAGGAATGTTTGTCCCAAGTTTCAGACACGTATGTATTATGGTTTATGAGAAAACTGGATTCAAAGGATTTTTACGTGAAGCTTATAAACTCCAGTTTTTGTCCCAATGGCGCCGCGAGTTTAAAGAAAGGAGTCGGGCACCTGGGGACCCAGGTGTGTAACAATGTGGATAAAGTTGATTGTGCAGACAAGGATTTACCATGAAAAATTTTATTAAAAATAAAGAATTCCAGTTTGCGGTCGAACTATACAAGATACAAGAAAATTTTTTAAAAAATTCATCTCGAAAGGGGAAGGGGATCAGTAGTACATGTCAATGAAAATAAGAAATAACTACACGAGACTTTAATTTATTATTTTTCATTGACTTCTATTTTTTTTTTAATAAATAAAATCCTCTGGTAAGCCTTAGGAAGTTACACGTGCGTATCTGACGGCTTAGGCGGTAGAGGGTGTCGAGGGTGTGTGACAATTCCTGACACAGCGGTGGATCGTAAAAGTTGGTATCTCAATTCAAATTAAGAAAAGGTTGTATCTGAGGGTGGAGGGGGAAAAGCTGGTATCTGGGGATACCTCTCTGAAAGAGGCGAAATGGGCCAGATAAGGTAAGGTGCAGTGAGGATTATAGTGGTACGTAGGGGATTGTTAGGAAGTATCGATTTCCGGTATAATTTGGCAGTCCAAAAGGGCGTAAGTGCTGGAAATGTGGAAAAGAAAAGTAGGTGTGGTGAACGGCATAAGGTTAGGTCAAAGCAAAATAAGGTCGAGGAAAAAGCGACATAAATTTGGGGAAAGGTTGTATAGCGTTGGGGGAAAGCGGCATACTTTTGGGGTAAAGTGGTACAACGTTGGAGCAAAAAGCTGTAATAGGGGACGACGGCTATGCCAAGGCCATGTTATAGCTGTGGCTATGGATATGTGACTAAGGGGGAAAAGGGGATATGGCACTTGGGGCAATGTGGAACATGGGATAATGTGGCACTTGGGGTAATGTGGAACATGGGGTAATGTGGAATCTGGGGTAATGTGACATATGGTGTAATGTGACACATGGGGTAATGCGGTAATGATATACAGTTTACTAATCCTGCTGTCAGATTTGTTATAACATTTTTAAACTTAACTAAAATTGTTTTAAAAGTATTTCAGTAGTATAAAGCTTTGTTGATAATTTAAGCAATATTAAAATTCCGATAACTATCATTTCTAATTCTCATTCAGGGAAAGCATGTGTAAGACATTTTGCATAGCATTTCAAATGTTAATTAAACAAAATTATTTTTGCTAACAAACACTAAATAATTTTAAATAAAAATTGTTTATGTTGTTTTTCTCGTATTTCAATAAAAATATAAAAATTTACGTAATTTCACCTTAAATCTAAAACTTCACATAAATTCGCAAACATTGTGTGAGATACTGACTTTCAGTAGTAAAGATGTCCTATGGTCAGACCGGAATAATCTGGAAAAATAATTCTTGCCACGTCCCTGCCCTGCTTTCTATCGTATTGAAATACATCATTCATGGAAAAATTTTAATTTTGTCTTAAAAATTTTCTGCTTTTAAAACAAATTAAATAATTAAAATTAAATAAATTGAATAAATAAATAAATTAAAAATTATATACATGAAATGCTTTTTTTACGGGATAAAATATTAAATATAAGTTAATGATGCATGGTTTTTCAAAGAAGAAGTTGAAAAACTTGTCTGCTTTGCATTTAATATATTTAAATTGAAAGATAATAATTTTAAATATATACATTACAGTTTTTCTTCACACAAGGATATTCACTAACGAAAGGTTTTTGTCCGCTTTAATTAAACTTTTATTAAATTAAAGAATATTTAACAATTACATTTTAAATTTAAATTTTTTAGGTGTTTTTAGGTATTTTTATTTTAAATGATTGAATTTCAAAATATAAACCTTTGAATTTGAAGATTATTTTAAAGTAAAAAAACAGAGGCAACCAAAATTTACTTGTCCCGATTTGGTCATTTCCGTTTATTTCAATTTTGGATTTATTTTAAAGTCTAAGATCATAAAGTTTAGACTTGGATTTGAAAAGTGTTAAATTTCGAAGTCTTCGAATTTTAAATTCTTCTATAGTGTAAAATGATCATTTCAAATGTTACATCATAATATAGATAAAAAATGGAAAATTCTTGAACATTTATGATATCCAATCAGAAGTGTTGAATTTTTATTGTTTTAATTTTTTATGCTTGAATTTGGTAATTTATTATTATTTCGGAATCATCTGATTTTTTATATTTCAATTCCTCATTTATTTTTATATAAAACTTTTCAGTTTAGAATTTCTACTGTAGAACATGGATTTGAAATTTATTTTCATAATTTTCTTCGGAAATTGTTTATTTGCAAAATATAAATTTGAAATTGCTACACTTTGAATAAATTTTGCAATCACTTAATTTTCAAAGACTCGAATTTGTAATTGTTCGAATTGACAAATGCTCAATTTGAAATGTTTGAATCTAAACTTTTAAGGGTTTTAGTTTTAAATTGTTTAGTTATACGGATTTGAATTGTAAATAATTATATTTCACATTAATTATTTTGAATGAATCCTCTTTTGAAGTCCTTCGACTTAAGAATATTTTTATATTGTTTATTTTTGAATACCTATTTCAATTTAATTGTCTTTGAGTTTGAATATTTTAGATTACATTTTTTTAAATTTAGAACTTTTAAAACGTGGATTGGAAAAATGTCAATTTTTAAACATTTCGTTCTGTAATTTTTCGAATTTGGAACTTTCAACATTTTTAATAGACAATAAATGAAAATGAAAATTCCAACGAAAAAACGTAGCTGTTTTGAGAAAATTTCGTTGTTTAATTTTTCAAAAAATCGGAACAACTGTACCATTTTTTATTCTTTCTTCGATTTTCTCATCGTTATGAACTCATGAACAAAATTTAAAATCTCAAAAATTGCGAAAAGGGCAAGGTTTTGAAAAATTAATTTTTTCTCCCGAAAAGCAAAAGAATACCAAATGAAAAATTCATGGTTAGTAGACTATAATCACAGCCTATTATTTCTAAAAATTTAAGAGAAAAAAGAATTGGGGTTTATGAGAAAAATTTTCAAATATTATTTTTTTAAATATAATAACTTTAGCTTTTTTAACATTTTGAAAAATTTTATGGATTATAAAATAGTGCAAGAAAATAGATAAACTAAAACAAGAAAAGCCTTAAAATCTCAAAAATTTCAAAAAGGGCAAGATTTAAAAAAAATCAAAAATAATTTTTTTCTACCGAAAAAAATAGGACATAGAAAATGTATGGTAAGTAGACTATATATATGTTCCTACTATTTCTAGAAATTTAAAAGAAAAAATAGATAAGAGTTTAGAAAAAATTTAATTTAATTTTGTAAATTGGAATAAATTTACCATTTTTTATTATTTTTAGAATATGTTGTGGATTTTGGAAGAGTGCGAGAACCTAGGTAAACTGAAACAAGTAAAACCTTAAAATTTCGAAAATGGCAAAAAGGTCAAAGTTTTAAAAAAATACCAAATTAAAAATTTATTGCAAGTAGCCTAGTATATTAGTTCCTATTATTTCTAAAAATTTGAAAGAAAAACAGGGTAGAAAAAATTAATTTAGAATTTTTAGAATTTTTTTATGTGCGAGAAAAAAAATTATTTTTTTTTTCAAAAAAAAAATTGTGAACTGAAACAAGAAAGACATTGAAATATCAAAGTTTGCAAAAAGGGCCTAGTTTAAAAAAAACACATAAAAAATTTCTTGAGAGTAGCCTATATTAGTTCCTATTATTTCTAAAAATATAAAAGAAAAAATAGTTGGAATTTTTCAGAAAAAAAGTTTTCAATCACATATTTTAGATTGGAATAATTTTACTGTTTTTTATTTTTTTTGCGAATTTTGAGAAAGTGTTTAAAAGTAGAAAAACTGAAACAAGAAAAGTCTTAAAATCTCAAAAATTACAGAAAGGGCAAGGTTTTGAAAAAGAAAATCAAAAATAATTGTTTTCTCCCGAAAAAAATACCAAAATCAAATTTTGCGTAAGCAGACTACTTATATCTGTTGCTTTTATTTCTAAAAATTTTTAATAAAAAATATTTAGAGTTAGAGTCACAAATCACAGAAAGGGCAAGGTTTTGAAAAATAAATAAAAAATAGTTAGAGTTAAAAAAAATTTCATTTCATTTTGTAAATTGGAATAGCTTTACCATTGTTTATTATTTTTAGAATTTATTATGGATTTTTAAAGAGTGGGAGAACCTAGATAAACTGAAACAAGAAAACCTTATAATATCCAAAATTGCAAAAATTGCAAAGTTTTGAAAAAAAATTAAAAATGTATTGAAAGTAGCCTATATTAGTTCCTATTATTTCTAAACATTTTTGGAGAAAAAATAGTTGGGGGTTTTGAGAAGAAATTTTTAATTACATTTTTTAAATTGGAATAACTTTGCTGTTTATTACTATTTTTAGAACTTTTCGTGTATTTTGATAGAGTGCGAAAAACTGGATAAACTGAAACAAGAAGAACCTTGAAATCTAAAAACTGCAAAAAGTGCAAGGTTTTGAAAAAAACAATAAATGAACAATTTATTGAAAATAGCTTATATTAGTTCCTATTATTTCTAAAAATTGTAAAGAAAAAATAGTTTGAAAGAAAATTCATTTCATTTCGTAAATTGGAATAACTTAACCATTTAAAAATTTTTTTTTTTATAATTCTTCCTCGACTTTGAAAAATAACAAAAGGCAAGGTTTTGAAATAAAATTGTCAAGACATTAATTTTTCCCTCACAAATTTTAAATGTTCATAAATAATATAAAAATGTCGCTATGTGACAAAAATATGTCTCCTTATTTTCCACCTACAAAAAACATATTTTATTCCCAAGCCAGTCACTCGCCGGAAATGGATTCAATCAATTATATTTCCAGTTTCTTTTTATTTTTCATGTATTTTTACCAAAAAAAAATCATTTTAAAATTGATTTTTCAAACTCGTTTTCGAAGCAAATCCTTCTATAAAATTTTGGAAATCCGGGGGGCCTGTAGAATTCGTACATCCCTGGTGGTTAGTTGCTGAGCTTACCGCGTGACGGCGCCACTTCGGCCATCGATCCTTGCAAGCGATTTTCGGTCTTTCGGTGGTTGTTCTTGGGACTTGGCCTCGTGGAACGAAAAAAAGAAAAAGAAGCAGGGCTTCCACACGAGATTAAAATGTCTCAAATCAACCTCCTGGACAATTGTAAGTCGATTTCATTACTTCGTAAAAATACCGAAACCCAGAAAATAAACCAACAGGATCAAAAAAATTTCTCCTCCAATTTTGACGCTGTCGCTTCCATTCGTGAAATGACTGACCTCTGATAATGGCAGTTTTCGTTTATTTATCTTCGACTGAAAAAAATCCGAGGGCAGCCGATACTTTCGTGGTTTGTTTATTTGCAAGTGACAGAATAATGTAAGACAAAGAAGTGAGTCCTGGGTACGAAAATTCGAACGTTAGATTCCAGACCAAATATCAGACAGCTACATTTTATTCCATTTTTTTTTTAGAGTTTTGCTGTCGGGATGAAAACTGAGTTCGCGAAGAAATTTAGGGAATTTAGTGATCAATTTTGGCATTGACAGCTCGATTTTTGATTTTGCGAATTTATGAATCGTAGATGTATAATTTATTATTAATTTTTATCATTTCTTTTTTGGAGTAATTTTCTATGTGAACATTTTTTTATGCCGTTGATAGTGCATATTGTCAGTTTAATCTGATTTTTTTCCGGTTAAAATTTAGTGGTATTACTCTTCTATGACACTTGACATTAGTATGACAGTTCGAAATTTAAATCTTCATCAATTGTGCAATCAGAAAATTTCCAATTTTTCCATTATTTTTAATTTAAAAAATTGCAGACCTACGAACAAAAATTTTCTTTAAGAATATTTGTTGTTATTTAATTTTTTCTTACTATCGGTTCTTTACAGCTTCTAGTTTAGAAACAAAATTTTTCGATTTCAGGGGTAAAATAATTTTTGTATACAAAATAAAAATTTCGAATAACCTTTTTTTAGGCTTATTTGTTTAATTATACTTAAGGTCCTATAAATATAACTTTCTTAATATTTTTGAGGAAATTAAAAAATATTTCAGAAAAGACGAATTTTGAACAAATTACATACATTTTCTACTAAATAGTTTGAACAATGTATGTGATGTTAGCTCAAATTTTATTTGATTAATTTTTAGTTTATATTTTTTTCATTTTTAACATTTTTTGACTAAATAGTTGAATTTCTAAACAAAAAAAGTATTTTTTGACCAAAAATAGAATAGATAAATTTTTATTGAGGTGAATTCATTTGCAGTAAAAAAAACGAATTTGCTACAAAACAGTTTAATTTTGTACTAAATAGTTGAATTTTATACCATATTGTTGAATTTTCAAGCCAAGAAGACGGATTTTCTATAAAACAGTTGAATTTTTAACCCGATAATATGACATAACAATAAAGTTTATATAAAACCAATCAGTTCAATTTCCAACAAAGTAGTTAAATTTTCAGTTACAAAAATTACTTGTTAACCAAAAGAATAAACGAATTTTCAACTAAAATTATGAATTTTCAATACAACAATGAACTTTTAAGAATGTAATTCAACTTTCAACCAATGAGTTGAATTTTCGACGAAAAATGTAATATGTAGTTGATATTTCAACAACAAAATATTTGATTCTAAAATGAAAAACTGTTGGATTTAACCAACAAAGAAGAATTTTTAACAAAATACTTGTTTTTTAACAACAACAAAATTGATTTTTTACCAAAAACGATGAATTTTCAACTAAATAGTTTGAACAATGGATGTGAAGCTAGTCCAGATTTTATTCGATCAATTGTTATAGTTTATATTTGTTCGTTTCTAACCATTTTTAACTAAATAGTTGAATTTTTAAACCAAAAAAAAAAGATATCAACCAAAAATAGAATAAATGAATTTTTGTGTATACAAAATAAAAATTTCGAATAACAATTTTTTAGGCTTATTTGTTTACTTATACTTAAGGTTCTATAAATATAACTTTCTTAATATTTTTGAGAAAATTAAAAAAGATTTCAGAAAAGACGAATTTTCAACAAATTACATAAATTTTCCACTAAATAGTTGAACAATGGATGTGATATTAATCGAAATTTTATTCGATTAATTTTTAGTTTATATTTTTTTCGTTTCCATCATTTTTTAACTAAATAGTTGAATTTTTAAACCAAAAAACATCGACATTTAACCAAAAATAGACTAGATACATTTTTATCGAAGAGAATTAATTTTCAATTTAAAGAAAACGAGTTTTCTACAAAACAGTTTAATTTTGTACCAAATTGTTGAATTTTCAAGTCAAAAAGGCGGATTATCTATTAATCAGTTAAATTTTCGACCCAGAATATGATACAATAACAATCAAGTTTATTTTCAAAGAATCAGTTGAATTTTCAAAAAAATATTTAAATTTCCAGCTAAAAGATTACTTTTTAACCAAATAAAAAACAAAACAATTTTCTACTAAAATTATCAATCTTCAACAAAAAAATGAACTTTTGAGAAAGTAGTTCAAATTTCAAACAAGGAGTTAAATTTTAAACCTAAAAAAATGAATTTCCGAAGAAAAGTGTAATACTTGATATATCAAAAATAAAAATATTAATTAAAAATAAAAAATAGTTCGATTTAATCAACAAAGACGCATTTTCGACAAATTACATCAATCTTGAACTAAATAATTTGAACGATTGATGTTAGGTCAGTCCAAATATTATTTGATTAAGTTTTAGTTTACATTTTTTTCGTTTCGAACATTTTTTAACGAAATAGTTGTATTTTTGAACTAAAAAAGATCAGTTTTTAACCAAAAATGGAATAGATAAATTTTCATAATGTTCTACAAAGCAGCCTAATTTTGTACCAAATAGTTGAATTTTATACCAAATTGTTGAATTATTAATCCGAAAAGGCAGGCTTTCTATAAAAAAGTTGAATTTTCAAACTGAGAGTATAACATAACAGTAAAGTTTATTTGCAACCAATCAGTTGATTTTTCAACAAAATAGTTAAATTTTCAGTTTAAAAAATTACTTTTTAACAAACCAAAAAAAACTCTGAACTAAAGTTTTGAATCTTTAATAAAACAATGAACTTTTCAAAAAATAGTTCAACTTTCAACCAAGAAGTTGAATCTTCAACCTAAAAAGATAAATTTTCAACGAAAAATGTAATAGTTGATATTTCGACTTCACTTTTTAACCAACAAAGACGAATTTTCTACACAATACTTGATTTTTAATGCAAAAAAAAATTGATTTTTACGAAAAAAGACTAGTTTTTTACAAAATTTATAAATCTTCAACTAAATTGTTGAATTTCCTTGTTGAAACTTCAAATTTTCTCCAAAACAGTTGCATTCGCAACCCAAAAATTTAAATTTTCAATAGAAAATTTAATTTTCAATCGAAACAGATTCATTTTCTACCAGAAAATATTATTTTAAACCAAAAAATGTGAAATTTCTGCAGAAAGAGATGAATTTTCAAAACAAAACGAATGAACTTTCAACTAAAAATAGTTGGATTTTCTTATTGGGATCCATTAATTCAATTGGAATTTAAGTGCAAACATGAGGAAAAGAGGAAAGCCAGCCATAAATAAATAGGAATTTTGATAATTTATAGACTGAAAAATAACATTTTAAATAAACATTAAAGTTCATTTTTGATACTTGAAAAATTTTATAACACTATTTTTTAAATTTTGCGATATTATTTACACTATTATCGATCTCTACAGTGCGTCTGAGGCCTGCAATTGTTAAATTAAATATTTTTTGTGTGTTTAAAAATTTTTTCATGAAAAATAACGTTTTTACTTTCATATTTCAATGAGCAATTTCAAATAGAAAACGTTTGAATTTTAAAAATCTTTATTTTCATTCTTCAAGATGATACCATTTTTTTCAATTAGATGTCTTATAATTCATAATTTTGCAATTGTTAATTTTCCACATAAAATAATTTAATCACTGTTGAATAGTTTGCATTTGAGAGTTTTTTAAAGTGAATAAGTTTCAATTTAAGGCATTCGAAAATGAATAATTCGAGATTGAACAATTTTGAACTAAAAAGCATTAAATTAAAATCAAATTTAAATCTTTCAAAATTGGAAACTTTTCAAAATTGTTAAAATTAAAATTTTTTAAATACAAATTTTAAACACTTTCAATTGAATATTTTAGATTGTATCTTTTAAAATCTGCATAATTTCAAATTGAAAATTGGAATAGGTTCTTAATTGAATAATTATGGGAGACAGGTATTTTACCTGATTTTACAGTAATTATTTTAGATGTAGTTTGCTAGATACAACATTAAAGACTGAAATTCGTACAATCTACTACTTTAGCAAGTATACGAATATGAAAATAGAGTATTTACGAACATAATTTCAAAGTTAGTAGGACTTTATAAATCATTTTAAAAGCTTTAAATATCGTTTGCATCCTCGTGATTTGTCAAAATTATTTTAAATTACATATTTGTTATCTAATATAACTTTTCAAAAACAGTTAGAAAAACTTCAAAATAAAGTTCTTTACAATTAATCTGAAGGTCTTCACATTTTTGAAGACTTAATTTAAATTCAAAATTTCTGGATCTTCGTAATAATACAAATTTAGAAGATTTTTTAGTGGAGACAAAATTAGAATTATAAACCAATTTTGTACCTTTCTCTATGTTATTATTTTGAAATAAAAATTTTGCCTGGAGTTTTTGATTTTCTTGTAATTTGTGAATTTTTTTATACTAATCTTGGTATTTGCAAAACCTAACTAGATTCTGATTTTTAAAACACTTAACAGTTACCAAAAAAACCTTTAGATGTATAATCATAAAATAAATGAGCCGTTGGAGAAAACAATAAAGTGTCAGAATTTTGAAAATTAAATGTAGTTTTGTTAAAAAATTCTTTAATTTATAGAATTTGAAAGTTTGAAAGAATGCAAATTTGAATATTTTTTCTTTATCAAATTTTGAAGCCTTAGCCACTTTTGTTAATACTTTTCAAACAGTAAAAATATGAAGTTTAATTTTTATTCTATATTACTAGAAGTTCTATTTCCATTAAAATTATAGCAAAAAAATTGCAAACATTTTTGCATTTTTTATGTAAGTTTTTACTATCTATAGATAATTAAAATATATAAATAAATAAAGATAAACGTTAGTAAAATAATAAAGATAATACAGTGATCACAGTCAAACCTCTATTTTCCCCATGTTTCAAAATCCCCTATAATCCTGATATTGGAGAATTTTTGCCATTTTTGGAAAAAATCACTTTTTCATCTGATTTTCAAACAATCGTTGTGGAGAAAAATTAAAAAGAAAACTAAAAATAAGTCAAATTTCGGATTTTACGTGTTTCTTTAATATTGTTTAGGCAAAAAGACTTACGGAAATATACCAGCTATTTAAAAAATAATGCTTATTTTTAAGTTCTGCTACACTTTCTTAAGTTTTCTTTTACCTAAATAATATTAAAGAAGACATGAAACTCGAAAGTCGATCAATTTTGTAATTTTATTTTAAATTTTTCACCAAAACGGATTTTGCCAAGGGTTTGATATTTATACAGGGTTCACAGTCTTCCCCTTTTTTCTTGAAATTCCCCTTTTTCCCCTCATTCTCAAAAAACTTCCCCTTTTTCCCCTTTTCTCTTTAAATATACGATATTTGAAAATACAATATTTGAATTACGCGGAAAATTCTCTGAAATTAGTAAGTGTACCCATTATTGAATAATAACTAAAGCAATTATAGCATTTAAATACATCATTTGAGAATAAATAAGGTACCAATAACATTACAAAATATATAATACTTTTTAAATAAGTATTATAATTATCACTTGAGCAATTTTTAATTTGAATTTAAGAGCACTGAAGAGTAGGGCGGAGTGAAAATGCTAAAACAAATTAAATCGTTGGAGCCGAGGGGGAAAAAAATTGTGGGTTGGCATTCGACAAGAGTGAAAAAAAATTTTAATCAGTAAAATTTAACGATTACAAATTCAAAATATTTCCTATTGGTTCCAAAATTGTGACGAATTTGTTATATTTACAGCTTTTACTAGTGAACAATAATAAAAAATTACGAAATTTAAAAATCAATTTTTTGCGCAGTAACCATTTTTTTGAAAGTGTGCAAAAACATGTTTTTTTTTGGATTGAGTCATATGCACATATTTAAAAAAAAAGTTTAATATGTCGAAATTGAAGTTTATTCAGTTTCAATCAAACATTTTATTATTTTGCTTTTTCTGAAAAAAAAACTTTTGTCGTGATTTAGAATTTTTGGGATTTCATATTTTCTGCGATTTTGGAAAGTTATATAGACCACGAAAAAAAACGTTTCCCATGAATAAAAAATAATAACATGTTCCTTTGATTTAAGCTGAAGAAATTTCAGGTTGGAATCAATCCAAAAAAACATGTTTTTGTACATTTTCAAAAAAATGTAAATAAACATTTTTTTTATTTAAAAAATTTTTAATTGCAAAAAAAAGAGAACAGAAGATATTAACCGATTTCAAAATTTTTTCTTTGCTTGTTTTGGATGTCGGACTACAAATTGTCATCCGTCAGCTCAAACGATTCGATTAATCTTAGCATTTTTATTTCGCTCTACTGAAGCGTGTGGTTTTAAGTTTACATTGAGAGTGTTAATTATAGTAAGGAAGCAATGACAAATCTTGGAAAGAAATATTTATGAGAACTATGTTAAACATATAAAAATTGTGTATTCAATTAATTATGTCTGGCCTAAGATATCCAATTAAAAAAAAATCTTCAGTGGCAGAAATCATTGAAAATTATTTAAAAATATAACATTTCTCATAAAATGATTGTGCTTTTCGACCTATAAAAATAAAAGTTTAATCAATGTATAGAATTCCTGAAAATAAAACAAGAATTCAACGATCAAATTTGGACAAACATCACAAAATGCTCCTGTTGCAATTCCTAAAAACACAGAAATTTGTTTCTTTGCACAAAAATAAAAAAGAGGAAAGAAAAATTAAACGTTGGTAAATATTTTGCATGCTTTCATATTGTGATTTGATAATAATAAGAATAAAAAAGACGAAAGAAATAAAAAAGAGAAGGAAGGGGATGTGGTTGGCTGCCTTCTCATTTTTCTTTCCTCTTTTTTATTTTTGTGCAAAGAAACAAATTTCTTTGTTTTTAAGAATTGCAATAGGAGCATTTTGTGGTGTTTGTCCGAATTTGATCGTTGAATTCTTGTTTTGTTTTCAGGAATTCTATACATTAACTTGATTATTGGACGTTAAATGGGATTTTGAATTTGATTTTAATCTAATTTAAAATTCTTAAATTTCAAATGTTCAATCTTTCCCCTATTTTCCCATTTTTCGTGAGAAAATCACCCTATTTCCCCTTTTTTGAGCTCCTTTTGCGCTGTGATCCCTGTTTACATGAAAAATTAGAAAAACTGATTTTTTTTTAACATTGCTAGAGAAGAAACACGCTCGCTGTGCGTGCGATTATTTTATTCATCTCATGCAATTTTTAAATTGAAATATAAAATTAATATTATTACAAATTTTATTTTATATTATTTATCATCAAAAATAATATTATATAATATATAATAATAGAAAAAATATAAAATTAATATATTTGTGTTCAATATATGAAAAATCAAAGTAACATAACCTAAATTTATCTAAAAATGTAAGTTTAATTTTTAAAGTGAAATGATTTTTGCTTAAAATAATATTTGCGGTGAAAAATTCTATCATACTCTACTATTGAAGAAGATTTAAGAATGTTTTGTTCTATTAGTCAAGAATTTTAATATATCTCATCATATCCTATTATTGTTCAAATGTTGTAAAATATTCTTTGAAATTTAATGATTTTTTATTAACAATAGCAATTTTAGATAAAAACACTAACATAACATAACAGAAAATTGTTTAAGAATGTAAAACTTCTTCTAAATCTAATTTTTTTTCATTTGAAATAACCGATTTCCTGTGGAAAATGTGAACATAACTTAAAAGTTTCTGAAAATTGTAAATCTTCTTTGAAATCTATATTTCCTGTGAAAACCGCTAACTTAACCTAAAGTTGTACAAAATTTGTCAATCTTTCTTGCAATTTAATGATTTTTTTTTACTAAAAATACCGGTTTCTAGTGGAAAACGCCAACATAACCTAAAATTGTTAACAAATTATGACTCTTCCGTGAAATCTGTTTTTTCTTTTAAATTAAAAATAACAATTTCCTACGAAAAACACTAGCATAATCCAAAATTGTTCAAGCTTGTAAATTTTCTTATTTTCAAGAAAAATTAGTGGATTTAAATCTGATGATTTTTGTTTTAAAATATCAATGTTTGGTGCGAAGCGATAAATTAACCTAGAATTGTTGAAAAAGTTATGAACGGTATTAGCGATAAAAAACACTGATAAAACCGAAAAACGTAAAGTGTTGAACATTATTAAATTTTTGAAATTTAGTATTTTATTATCAAAAATACCCATGTCCATGTCCGATGTAAAACACTAACGTATCCTTAAATGATGGAAAATTGGGGTTCTAACAAAAAACATGTATAATATTTTCAATAATTTAAAAAGTTTTAATGTCAACGCGTCACAGTATTAAAACGTACAAAAATTTATCTATTCACAATAAGGTTTTCTATCATTTTTTTACTATAAAAGGGATTATTTCAAGAGATTTAATTTTTGAAATTTTAAATTAAGACATAAAATAACTTTATATAATGGAAAACCAATCTATACAATCGACAAGGTCCGATGTACTGCAGAAAAATATTTTAAATTGAAAATTGAAAATGGTAGTTATCAAAAAATGGTCAAAAAAGTTAAAAATTGACAAAATTGCGGTGATTTTACGAAAAACATTCAAAGTCCATTTATCCAAAAACACCAAGGTTTTTCTTCTCTCGATTTTTTTCTAGATTCATTCTAATGTAATTCAGTAAACTACGGTTGAAACTTGCCTTTGAAATGAGCCCAAGATCTTTAAAAAATGTTAATTATTACCAGAGTTATTGCAATTTTCCCGAAACATCTCAATTTGACGTTTTTCTGCAATATCTTTTTATAAAATTGGCAAAGAGGCAAAGAGCAATGTACTGTCGTTCTTCCAATCAAGAAATATAAAAATGAAGATCTGATATGATTGAACTGATATTATTGATTGATCTGATATTATTGCACTGCTGAAATCCTGTGATCTCTAATAATACAAAATTATTTACAGGGGAAAACCAATACGATGAACCACAAATTTCCCGTTCAAGTCAAGATGAAGTTATCAGGTATTTCTTTCTATTTTCTAATTAATTTAAAAGGAAAAATTCTTTTTCATTCATCTCGTACTCCATTCTAAATCTTTTTATCGTTTCTAATAAAATGCCTTTGAGTAACATTTTTAATAAGACGCCCAAGCAGCAGACTGAAGATATTGAAAAATTTGCTCATCAAAAAAATCTCATTTTCTTAAAAAAATACGCGAGATACGAAAAAAGTTTGCGCAGCAAAGTTGTTCCTCTTGAAAATGTACGCACAAAGTTTGTTCACCCTTTTTCATGATTTTTCCACCGTTTTAAAAATGTATTTCTTTTTCACAAAAATACTATTCTTACTTTCTGTCTCTTTAAAGACGTATAAGGTATCATTTTTCATAATTTTTCAGTGATAATATCATTAGACATTAACATTTTAATCTTTTATCACTGTATTTTTGCGAAAATTTTGAAAATTGTTGTCTTTTCGAATAATGAACATAAATTTTTATGCGAAATATCGCATAGTCGTAAAGGAACTTTTTTCAGATGTTTTAAAGAGGAGCAACTTTTCTGTGTAAACTTGTTTCGTTTCGCGTATTTTTTTAAGAAAATGAGAATTTTTTATTTTCAGAAATATATCTGCCGTTTCACTAATTTTCCAAGTTTTCCAAAATTTTCAGTGTTCTTTGAAAGAGTGTGAAATCCCTAAACTGAATCAAAAAATAAAAGTTTAATATTTTAATTGGTAGAAAAAAGTAGAGCAATTCAATAAAAAACAATCGCCGCATTGTAAAAAAAATATTGTAATAATTATTGGCACCCGCTCTAATAAGTTTTCGAATGCAGGCCTCACAGACCGGTCCCTATATCCCCTATTGTACCCTATATTATATATATTCTGTACCTTTTTCACAATTTTCTTGAATTAATTTGAAATATATCAGGGTGTTTTTAAAGATTTCGCGAAAGTTGTAATAGATTTCAATAATTTGACAGATTTTAGGTTATTTTTAAAAATTCTAAGGAATTTTCAAGAGCTTTCGAAAGTTTCAAGGGATTAGAAAAGATTTCAAAGGATTTTTAATATTTTAGAGAATTTAAAAAGATTCCAAGGAATTTTTAAAATAATTTTGATTAATTTGAGGGGTTTGCAAAGCGCTTGAAATATTTTAGGGTAAAGAATTTTTTAGAATTTCGGAAGATAGTAAAGGATTTTACAAGGTTAAAAGATATATATATATATATATATATATATGTATATATATACCATTAAACCATTTCCCTTTCAGGGTAGGCGTGACACTACCCGATTCGGGCAGTGTTTCTAGGTTTTTCTTGTAGTTATAAATAACTACAAGTGTGGGCTCACCACACCCACGATGTGCCAACAGCACTCAGTCAGTATTCTGGAATGGTCACCCATCCAAGTACTAACCGCGTCCAACGCTGCTTAACTTCAGTGATCTGACGAGAACTGGGTTTTTCAGCGTGGTATGGCCGTTGGTCATATAACGTTATTTTATCAGATTTACGAGGATTTCAATGAGTTTAAGGGATTTTAAAGCTCTCAATGTATTTTAATACATTTTCCAGGATTTTGAGTTTCTTTAATTAACTTAAATTCTTCTAAATTTACTCAATTCTACCTAATTCAATGCATTTTTTAAGGTTTTAATTTAATTGATCCTGAGGATCAATTGATAAAATAATCAAAGGGTTTGCAATATTTTAAGATATTTTTTCAAATACCTCGACATGTTCAAGAGTTTTACAAAATTTCAAGGGATTTGAAAGGATTTGAAATATTTTAGGTTATTTAAAATGATTCCAAGTAATTTATAATTGATTCTAGTAATTTAATGGAATTGCAAAGGATTTGAAATATTTTAGGGAATTTTTAAAAAAGGTTCCAAGGAATTATTAATTTTATTAATTTGAAGGGATTTTAAAGGGTTTATAATATTTTAGGGTAAATAATTTCTTTTGGAAGATACGGAATGATTTTATAGGGTCTAATGTTTTAAGATATTTAAAAATATTTCACGTTATTTTATAAGATTTCCGAGGATTTCAATGGTTTCAAGGGATTTTAAAGCTCCCAATGCTTTTTAATAAATTTTCCAGGATTTCAGTTCATTAGATATTTTTTTAATTCACCTTGAATTTTTATGAATTTTATTGAATTCTTCTCCTTTCCTCTAAAATTCCTCTAAATTCATTCCAATTTTACGGAATTCAATGGAATTTTTTTGATTAAAAAATTGTTTTTCAATTTATTTGAATTCTTTTGAATTTAATGTGAATTGTTTTAAAGTCTTATTAATTTATCCTGAATATGTTACCCTTTGAGCTTGAAAAAATATCCTACGAGCGTTACAAAAAGTACCCTTTGGTCCCTATATTTTATCCCATGGAGACTGTGAGGCCTGCTAATGCCAAAAAGATCCCACAAACTAGATTTTATGCTCATGTAACAATTAGAGCAAAATTCAAGTTCACCGTTTGAACACTAAGGCCTTGGGTTACACAAAATAAATGATTTGTAATGCTGCAGTGTGTACGAAGTTTACGTTAAAGAAGAAACCATCGGACCAGATGGCAAAACTCAAGTTTCGGTTGTTTCCAGTATTCCTGGACCGGGTCAGCATCAGTTGATTGAAGTAATTATTTTCTTTATTGCATCTTAAATAAAAATAATATACATTAAAAGTCTAAGCTCTTGAAATACCTGTTATTTTATCATTTTTTCTAGTTTTATCTGTTTGTAGTTTAAGAATTTTTAAATCATATGAAATATTATTTTCTATGCCTGAGATTCATTAATTAATTTATTAATTAATTTTGATTTGTTCTTTCAAGTTAAATTAGATAAAATTACTGCTTTAAAGCTTTTCTGAGATATTTTTTCATTATTTCCTGTAAATTACTAAAAGAACATAAGTAAACCAGAAAAGCAAACCAAAAATCCATCTAAATTAAAGACTTAAAAGAACATATGAGTATAAACATGTATTGAAGGCTAAATTCCTTATTTTAAATCGTAATAGACTCTAATCTTCTTCTTGATTTTAAGGGCGACTTGGATTTAGATGCCGTGATTGAATCCGATATCATAAACGTAGATGGTTCTTTTGGAAAAGATGCTCTCAAGTACAAGGTACACCTCCATAATTCCTTTATTTACACGGTCCAAATCCCTAGTTAAAATCCTTCCTTTTATCCCCAAGATTGTGGATCAGAATGTAGCACCTGGGGATGACAACTTAGTGGTTTATTCACATCCCCTTGGCGAAGGGCCGTCCACTGGCACGGCTCGTCTAATCGATAAGGACGATCCGAGATCGCGACTTCATTTCGTCAAGTACCTCAAACGTGACGGGAAGACGTTAAAGATTTGGGAGTGTGGAATATGTAAGCCTCTTGTTTTGATCCTGAATGATAAGTTCTTTGCGAATATTGGAAATGGCTAAACTGCGATGCGCCATCTGGTACCAAAAACCAGAACTAGAAAGAGTCAATCGAATGGTAAAGATGCATTTTAATTTGTCAACAACAGTGTTTTAGTCAAAATAGGCACCGTAATCCTACAAAAAAGTGTTTCGTAGCCTGTTAAGACGTTAATTAAGTCGATCAAACTTCCCACTCTCATACTTTCCCTCCCATACTCCCTCTACATTTCCTTACTTCTCCCCTACTTACCCTACCTCTACTTGCCCTCTCTCTACCTCCCCCACTTCTACTTCTCCACCTCTACTTCACACTTCGCTTCCCCTCCCTTCCACAACCTCCTCCTCCTATACTTCCCCCTCTTGTCACTTCCCCAGCTTTCACTTCTCCGCGCGTACTTACCCGCACGACCTTACTAGCCCGCCCCTCACTGCCATTCACTTAACATACTTCCACTCACTTTCCCATCCGTTATTTCTTCTCCCTAATTTTCCCCTACTTCCTCTCCCATCATTTCCCATCACATCCCCTACTTCCCCTTCTATCATTCACCCTAACTTGTTCTCTCTCTAAAAAAGTAGTAAAATAATTCTACATTCCCTACTTCCCTTCCTCATCCCTCACTTCTCCTCCTACTCACCCGCATTGTCCTACTTAATCTTCCTTCACTACTCGCCTTCACTTGAAATTATTTAACCTACTTCCCCTCACTAACTTTCCTAATTTATCTTCACTTCCCTCCCAAATTTTTCCTCACTTAACCACCCTCATTTCTAATCACTTTCCTTACTCTAATGCCACCTACTTCCCCGCACATCAATTTCGCCTATCTCCTCTCTCATCACCTCCCTGCTTCCTCTCCCTTTATTTATCCTATCTAAATTTCCCCTACTTTCCCTCTCCTATACTATTTGCCATCCCCTCTACTATTTTCCATCCCCTCACATGCCCTACTTCCCCTCCCACAATTTAGCCCAACATCCCCTCCTTCTAAAAAAGTAGTAAAATAATTCTACTTTCCCTACTTCTCTTTGCCAGCTCTCACTCCCCCTCTATTACTCACCTGCACTACCCTACTTCCCCACCACTCAATTCCCGTTACTACCCGACCTCACTTCAAATCATTTAACCTACTTCTCTCCCTAATTTCTCATCACTTCCCAACCCTCATTTCCCCCCGCATCCTCTAATCTCATTCCACTTACTTCCCATCACCTTTATTTCCCCTACCGCCCCTCTCATCACCTTCGTACTTCCTCTCCCCTTATTTGTCCTCCCTAGATTTCCACTACTTTCCGTCCCCGCACTCCTGCTTATCACCCCATTATCCCCACGACCCTCCCTTATTCCCCCTCAACACCCTCCCTAAACTTTCCCTGTTTCCTCTCCCCTCATTTCCTCTACTTCTTTTCCCATCATTTCCCTCACTTTTCCTACTTTCCCTCCCACAATTCACCCTAATTTTCCCGCCTTCTAAAAAAAGTAGTAAAATAATTCTACCTTCCCTACTTCCCTTCCCCAGTTTTCACTTCCCCTCATCCGCACTACCCTACTATCCATCCCCTCATTCTCCGTCATTACTTGCCCTCACTCATTTAAACCACTTACCCTTACTCCCCTCTCTAATTTCCTCTCACTTCCCCACCATCATTTTCCATCATATCCCTTAATCCCATTCCACCGACTTCCCTTCACGTTTATTTCACACATTTCCTCTCTCATCACTTTTCTTATTCCCCTCCTCTTATTTATCCTCCATAAATTTCTCCTACTTTCCGTCCCCTTACTCCTACTTCCTATCCCTACGACTCACCCTACTCCTCCTACTTCCCCTTCCTTAATTTGCCTTTAATCCCCCACCCTTTCACTTCTATCATTTCCTTTCCCATAATTTCCCCGCGCTACCCTATTAAATTTCCCCTCTCCCATTTAATCTACTTCCCCTCCCTAATTTCTGCTCACTTCCCTTACCCTCATTTCCCTTACCTTCCCTCTCATCACTTTCCCTTCCCTTATTTACCCTCCCTAAATTTCACCTACTTCCCCTTCCCTCTTTTCCCATCACTTTTCCTTTCCTCACTTCCCCTTTCCTCACTTCCCTTGCTTCTTCTCCCATCATTTACCCTAACTTCCCCTCCTTCTCAAAAAAGTAGTAAAATATTTATTTTCTTGAAAAAGGTTTTTGACAAGAAGTGTGTGTTTTTTTCACTGTTTAAGATGAAAATTCCATCAGAATCAGTTTGTTTTCGATAAAGACTTACTTTTATTATGTAATAATTGTTTTAAATTCCACAAAACAATCGTAAATATACTTTTATGTACAAGTTAAAATTGCATCTTTAAAATTCCAACTACTTTTTCTAATTCTGATTTTTAGTACCAGTTGGTGAAACTTTAGATCCAAATCAATAATTGAAAGAGTGGCCTCTGGACATGAAATTTGTTGAGATAAAGGGAATTCTCAGTGAATTTATTTTGTTGTCTAATCACTTTAAATGTCACTTGATGTCATGCGATATAAAGTGAGATTAAACGAGTTCGTTTTTAAATTCTTCAAAATGACTAGAATTCCAATCGGACATTTCAGAGTTTCAAGCACTTCTAATTTTAAATTGTTGAATTTTAAAGCTGAATTCGAAAACATTTTAAATGCAGAGGCTTTACTTTGACCATTTGAATCTTTTTAGTCTAAATTTTTAATTTTTCAATTAAGAACGTCCACAATTTGAAAATGTACAGCTTTAGATGTTTGGTTTAAACCTGCCAGCGTCTTAATTTTTCCTTTTCAGAAGAATTACATTCTTTGTATATATTGTACCAATTCTTTACCTTTAAATTTAAGTTTCCCATCCTTTTTTAAATTTAGAAATAAAGGAATCAATCAATATTTAAAAAAAATTCAATTCAGAACGTTCACAATTGAATAATTTTAGGTGAAAAGTTGATAAATTCGATAATTTCAAATCTATAGTGCTTGGAATTTAACAATTTTTATTTGCACAATTATAATTTTAATAATTTTATAATTTAAATCCTTGTAAATTCAATAACTTAAAATTTAAAATAATTGGAAAGTTGAGCGAGCTTCAGTTTAGGAATTCTTCAATATTGAAAAAATTGAATTTTCCAGATTAAAAAAATGTATTTATACTTTAGAGTATTGCAATATTATTGTTGTTGGCTTCGTTTTAAAGAAAAAATACCATTCCACATTAAGAAATGTTAAAATACCAAAATTGCTTATTTATTTTAAAATTGTTATCGATTACCCAACTTTTTATTATGGCTTACTCTCCAAATAAGAATAAACGTTTTTCAATTTTAATGAATAGTAGCTTGTTTTCTTGGCAAAAGATTTTCTACAATTTGACCTCATCCAATTTTTGAAGATACATTTTTCATTGGCTGAAATTATTGAAAGCGGGTTTCTTAACTACCTTTTATAATCATATAACTATGTTTGATAATTTTATTTTTTCAAAAATTAATTAAGTTCAAGTTGCAGAGAATCTTTTTCCGGAGAAAAGTGATAATTGTTTAAATGCTAATTCTTTTTAAAAGTTTGGTAAGGAGATGATAATTTTTTTGCATGTATCAAATATTTGTATGGTAAATAATTTTTTTTCTTTTAAACGATACCGCATCAATATTAATATTTTAGTTCTTGAATGTATAATTGACGATTTTTTCCTGAGACCTGTTTTTCGTGCGAAAATTAACCTTAAGATTACCCTTTGTTTCATGTTGAAAGCCTTAATAGTTGCTCAACTTTAAGTGCTAGAAATGCAATATTTTCTGCTTGACACTTTCTATGTTTTGACAATTTTAAACCAGTGGCGTATAAAATTCAGTATTTTTATTTGAATTTTCAAAAATGATAAAGTTTTGTTTTAAATTGAAAGGATCATTTTAAAAAGAAAGCGTTCCAATTAGAACAATTTGCGAAATTCAACATTTTTTAAAACTCAAATTGTTCAAAATTGTGCAATTTAAAAATTGAGGCCTTTTAATACTTGGAAGATTATTAATTCATTACCTTTAAAATAGAATAAAGTAAGATCTAAATTCTGAAAATTAGACAATTTGGAATTCAAAATCCTAATAGTCAGACAATTTTCAGTGCATCTTTCAGGTTGGTCGCTGGACTGGGAAATGACCGGCATTTTTTTTAAACCGGGAAAGACCGGGAAATGACAGTGGCCTTATTTTTTGACCAGGAATATTACACATTTTTAGAAGAAAAGTCGGTCCAAGTTCGATTTCAACAGCTTTTTGAATAATTAGTTGAATTGTTATATTTTTTAATGATGATATCATTCAGTTTACAATGCGTAATTCGAAAATCTTTTATTTAAAAATTTTGCATTTTAAATTCTTATTTTATGCGTACATTTTTAATTTAAAGAATTTTAAAATGTAGTCTTGAAGACTTAAACAATTAAAAATTAAAAGCGTTTGAAATTGAAAATTTTGGATAAAAAACCTTTTTATTTGTTCAACTGTAAATGTAAATTAATTAATTATTTTTTAAATTATATTGTACTTCAAGTATTAAAATTGAACAATAATAACAAGAAAATTCTAAATCCGTTCAAAACTTGAGAATTTCCAGATTTTAACATTAAAAATTAAACTGTTTCAACTCTAAAGTCTTAGAAGTTAGAAAAATGAAACTGTCTGAATGAAGCTTTATAAACTATTTTCAATTTAAAAATAACTTTATAATAGAGTCATAATTAAAGTCTATTATTAAATTAAAAATATTCCATTTTTTACCCATTTAATTTGAAATTCTTTAATTAAGAAGAATAATTGTTTCATATTTAGCAGTATTTTACTGTTCATTTAAGACGAGTGATTTCAAAGAGCTTTTAAACTTTGAACGTTAGAATTTTAATTATTCTATTTAAACAAAAGTTCATTTTGTGTGTGAAATTCTTCAACTTTGATGTATAAATAAGAATTGAACACTTATTATTTGTAAAAAAAAATCGAGTAATTTTAAGAGATATTTAGAATTTTTGAAAGGGTTCAAAATTAATTTGAAACTTGAAATGATTTTAAATAATTTAAACGAAGTATGTTTACCGACTCAATCCGGCAGTATTCGTACCCAAATTTCGGTGCAAATAGCCACGGCCTGATTTAAAATAAAATGTAGATTTTTTCAGATTTCGAACCAAAAATTTATAAGCTTTATAAAAATTGTCAAATTTTGCAGGATTTTCTAAAAAAAATTAGGAAAAATTCGAATCATTTTAAAGAATATTTAGAAGTCCTAAAAAATTGAAAAAATAATTTCTAATTTAAATCATTCTAATTTAAGAAGTGTTGAGTTTAAAAATTGTAATCGTTCAATTTTTAATGTTTCTAGCTTAAAATTGCTTAGAATAATATAATTTTGAAAATTTTTTAATTCATTGTTAGCTTCTTCAATTTAGAGCTTTGAAAATGATACGTGGATTTATATTTTTTGAAACTGAATCTGACTTTTTAAACCATGCAATTTATAAAAGTTAAAAATTCTAAATTTTGCAGTTTAACTGCATTTAATTTAAAATTGTGTAATGGAAAAGTGTTCGCACGTTCAATTGTATACGTGTAAGTTATTGAGCATGTGAATACAAAACTTTGAAATAAAAAAGTTTAATTTTCAAAGTTAAAAATTCCAGAGTCCCACTTTGAGTCGTTAATTTGCAGTTCATTTTTTATTACTTCAAATGGAAAAAGGTTTAGCTTTAAAATTCGAATTTTTAAATTTCATTGAGCACGAAAAATGTTTGCGAACCGTGAAATGACCGAAAAATTGTTTCTTCGATTAAAATGGCCACCCTGTTTTTTTTCAATCTGTCGAATTTTGATTCCTAAATGTAAGCATTTTCTATTGTTACTGCTTTAATTTTGGATAAACTCGGTTTGAAAGTGTTCAATTTAAAAATATCAAAATGCAACTTGTTCAATTTTTGTCTTCTACTTTGGATTGTTCAATTTTTAATGTTTTTAATTTGGAGATTGTCTAGTTTCGAAAGCTGCGATTTTGTACAATATTGAACGTTGGAATTTGAAATTGTTTAATTAAAAGTTTAAAACGCTTCAACTTTTACATTTTTTAGTTTAGAAAATTCCAGTTTGAATATTTAGATAACAGGGAAAGACGTTTGATAACCGGGAAGGAACCGGAAATATATTTTTCTGAGTCTTGAGCGACCATCCTGTTGATAAATCCCAACTGCCTCACATCATAGTCTCTCTTTACCTTTTTTAACATTTGTTGTCGATTTCATTTTTTTCAGTGCATCTAAATCAAAGCTAATTGGCGAACTTTTTTGCTGCAAATATTTATCGTAAAAGTAATTGAGCATTTATTTCTGCATAAGAGGCTGCGAGAGCTCTTCCCACTCTTTTTTTTATGAGCAGACCGCATAAAGCTATTTTACCCCCATGAAAATAAAAAATCCGTTTTTCAAATTAGGCTCCAAAGAATTCCGACATCAGTATACTCTGATGCGCCACCTTCCGACTCACACCGACGAGAGGAACTTCAAATGCGAAGCTTGCGGCAAGGCCTTCCGGCAGCTCTCGACTCTAAGCCAGCACAAGGCCATTCACAGCGACGCAAGGCCGTATGTCTGCGAGTTTTGTAAGAAGACCTTCAACAGGTTGGTTCATTGCTCCCAAACTACCTTTAGGCGTTGCTTTTAACAGCTCGAATTTCAGGGTCTCCACTCTCATCTCCCACCGAAAAACACACTCCGAGCTCAAACCGCACAAGTGTCATCTTTGTGGAAAGGGATTCCATCAGAAAGGTACATTTTCCTGACAATTGTTACTGCGATACTTATACCTCCATGTTCATAGAACCACTCTCGAAATATACGTCCAAAACGATCACTCTGCTTTTTTAGTTGGCCAGATCTAACGGTAGTCAGATTTAGTAATTGACCTTCCATGTATGGATAAACTTTTATTATTAATAATATTCTACGCTAGTGGGGGAGGGACCCACATATCAGAAGCATGGTGCAGTCTGTGAGACCGCACGGCCACGTCCATACTAATTTGTCAATTCTTGCTCAAATGAGGGATAATCGGAACGTAACAATTTTTCTGGGACGTCCGAGATCCGTTCTTTGGCTATTGCGATACTTATACCTCCATGTTAAAAGAACCACTCTCGAAATGTACGTGCACAACGACCACTTTGCTTTTTAAGGTGGCCAAATCTAACAGCAGCCAGGTTTAGTAATTAACCTTTAAGTATGGATCAACCTTTATTATTAATAATCTTTTACGCTATTGGGGGAGGGACTGACATATCATAAGCATGGTGCGGTCTGTGAGACCGCACGGACATACGTCCATACCAATTTGTCACTTCTTGTTTAAGTGAGGGATAATTGGGACGTATCATTTTTTTGGAAGTACTCTGGGGTACCCGCATCAAGCTCAATTTTGTTTGTGTATGACATCTTGCGTTTTAAATATCTTGAAAAAATTCGAACAGAAATATAAAATTATGACGCTACCGTAGACGTGCGTGGATGGCTAGCGGGGGAAGGGACCCACATATCATAAGCATGGTGCGGTCTATGAGACCGCACGTCCATACTTCAGGGTTAATACTTTTTGGTTTAGTGTATTATTAGGGTGACCACATGGCTTGACCGGAAAATCAGGACATTATCCCACTTCCTAACCCCTTCAAACTAATTTCTGCAACTCCTAATAAAATTTAATAAAAAGCGCATTATTTAAAAAATAAGGTTGCTACAAAATACCAATTTCGAAATCCCCTAACTTTCCCTGACTTTTTTCTGACCAATTTCTCATTTTTCCCGACCGTTATAAATTTTTCTTTCAGGTTTAATTTCCAACCAAAGATATTGATGTTCAACCAAAGAGATGAATTTTCAACGAATAAGATTAATTTTCTATCGATGAAGATGAATTTCAAACAAAATACATACATTTTCAACAAAATACATGAATTTTCAATAAAATAGTTGAATTTTTAACTTAAAATTGAATAGTTGAATATTCGGCTAAGAAATTAGTTTTCAGCTAAAAAAACAATTAATTTTCAATAAAATAGTTTAATTTTGTAGCTATAGAAATACGCTCTTAGCTAAAATCCTGAATTGTTCAAATGTTCAAGGTTTTAAAATATTTTAGGTTATTTAAAAAGATTCAAAGTAATTTTTAATTTATTGCAGTAGTTTAATGGGAGTTCAAAGATTTGAAATATTTTAGGGAATTTTAAAAGATTCCAAAGAATTATTAATTAAGTTCATTAAGTTGAAGATATTTCAAAGCGCTTGAAATATTTTAGGATAAAGAATTTTCTAGAATTTCGGAAGATATTGAAGGATTTTACAGGATCTGTAATGTTATAGGACATTTTAAAAGATTCCAAGGGATCTTATAAGATTTACGAGGATTTCAATGATTTTAAGGGCTTTTAAGTATCTCAAGGTATTTTAATACATTTTCCAGGATTTCAGGAAATATCATCATAGAATTTCATGGGATTTTGTAATATTTTACTGATTTTGAAGAATTTATTCAAGATCATTTTAATCATATTCGACCATTTGATTGAAAATACATCTTTGTATGCTGAAAATTCATCTATTTGGTTACAAATTCAACTATTTTGTTAAAAATCTAAGTATTTTTGGAAAATTCAACTACTTTGTTAAAGTCATCATTTCTGGTCGAAAATTCAACTATGTTGTTGAAAATTCATCCTTTTGGATTGAAAATTTATCTTTTATTTTCGAAAAGTCATCCTTCTTGATTGAAAATTTATCTTTTTTGGTTGGAAAGTAACTTTTTTTTTTTAAATTCGACTGTCTTCGAAAAAATTCGTCTTTTTGGCTTCAAAACTTTACCATTTGGTTAAATCTTTAACTAGTTTTTGGGAAACTCGTATCTTTTACTTGAAAGTTGATCTGTTTACTTGTTAATGCAACTATTTTTTGAAAATGCAATGTAATTCGGCTTGAAATCTTAGGTATTTGAAGTATTTCTGATTGAATTCAATATATTATCTACATTAATTTAGTTTTTGTTTTATTCGTAAAAAACAACATTAAAATTTAAAAAATAATTTTTTTTTTGATAAACGATACAAGCTACGAAAAAAATAAATAGACAAAATTTGTTCACCCAAAAAAGAGCTACAAATTGGTTAATAGTCATTTTTTGATAGGATGCGTAGTTCTTGTTTTAATCGTGAAAAATAGCATTGCAAAAATTTTTTTAATCAATTTTTTGGAAAAACCACAGATGCTACAATAACATTTTATTTAACAAAATTTTTCGCCCAAATTATATCTACAAATTTTCTTAAAACCATTTTACGCTAGCATGCGTATTTTTGGTTCAAATCTTAAAAAACGACATTGAAGCTAAATAAATTAAATTAATGGAAAGATGAAACAAGTTGCAATAAAATTTTTAATAACAAAATTGTTTTTTTTCATAGAATGCGCACTTTTTTAAATTATAAAAACAAGACAATGGAAATACGTCTGTTTTAATACCAATGAATATTATGAATTGTAATAATATACATTTATTGAAATGATACATTTTTCGGGGTAGCTGTAAATAAAATTTAATACAAAATAAGCAGATATTAAATTAATCATGATAAATAAAATTTGTACTTCATTTTGCAATGTCTGAATAAGCAATTCCATGCCGAGGTACAGAAATAAATGTAATATACATTTGATATAATAGTGTTGGATAATGTAGAATAGTTTGCATTTTGAACAAAATCGAGTGCGAAGGACGATATACGTGAATAGAATGTGTTCGTTAAAGCCCAAGGAGCTTTAACAAAAGAGAATTCACAATCACCAAATAATGGTTGTCGATTATTGGACCTTTAATTTTAAAGGTCTGTGCACAAATGTCGGGGAAGTACAAAGACCGAGCGCGAAGCGCGAGATCCAAAAATCGTGCACCCTCGGAGCGCTATAACTTGTGAGCCGCGCGCGCAGCGTGCGATGATTACTTTCCCGCGGGGCGGGCAGAATTTTTTTTATAGAAATGCTCAGGATTAAATCCTGCAGAACGACTTCAGGCCCGTTTTTGCATTTTCACCCTGTGGAATTTATTATTTAATCCAATAGAACGTCAAAATTGGACATTTTGCTAAGATTATTTGTTTTCTCCGAAAAAAAGACAGGAGAAGTCGCTACCCATCAGATTTATTGCAGATAGACTTCAGGAACATAAATTGTGCTCAACCGCAATAAAGAACTTTATCTTGACGAAAAATGCCTGAATATCTCGTAGGAGTAGTATTCAGAGTGGAAAATAACCATTAGTTAAAAATTATAATTATTATGAATATTCTAATAAACAATTTTTATTATTTCTTTTTCGAAAATTTTACGCCTGAATAAGCGGTTCTTAAGTAATGATTTTTTAAAGCATCTTGATAATGGTAATTCTTAATTAAAATTATTATTAAATAATAATAGCAAAATTTTATGTTTTATGAACAAAATATTTAAGAAAAATTATTTTGCTATATTATCTTGCTATACTATAATATTCTATAAGAAAAATTTCTTCCTTCAATGAATCTCATTGGATCAGGTGAGGTGTATCTTAAAGTTGATGAATTTGCCTAAATTTGTATTTAAAGAGAATTATTATGTCTTTTTCTGAATTGAGTCTTGCATTGTTGCTAATCGAGAATGCTGGTATTGCATAATGATTCTTGAAGAGATTCTTGAAGAGAAAAGAAATTTAGAAGTTATTAACTTTTAATAATTCAAAATAATGTATTTTTTCCTAATACCGTTCTTGCAATTACAAGTATTATATGTTACTATTTTTATAATTTATTCAAATTTATTAATAATTTAAAGCTGCTTACCACGCTAGTCGCTTAATTTATATTTTGTTGTACAAAAATATCTCTGCATAAGTATAAGTGGTGAAAACCCCTCTTATTTCCATAGCAGAATCATTTTTCCTAAATATTTGTTTATAAAAGTTAGTTTTATATTATTATTTAATAATAATATTAGTTAGGAATTACTAGTAAACTTACTTATTTAAGTGCCACTATCAAGATGCATTAAAATAATCATTACGACAAAACCGCTAATGCAGACGTAAAATTGCCATAGATACTGCTTATTTCAAATATTGTTGATAACATAACAGTAACAATTGCGAGTTGGGGCCACACGTGCTTGATGAAATATGACCACTGAGATAGCTGCAACATGATTCAGCAGAAAAAAAAAACTTCTTCCCGATGGAAAACGCTCAATTTTGTTACTTGTTAATTATATTATTATTATTAATATAAATATTTAACATTTTCTGCAGCTATTCATTATAATATAAAATTAATTTGAAAGTTGTTTGATGAGAAAAACATTACTTCAACAAACAAAATTAATTAATTTATTAGAATATTTATAATAATGGTTATTGTTTACTAATATAAATAACCTTAGGCGACCGATATCATAAATTTGATAAGAACTTCTGCGGCTTCGCAGTCTAACAGTTTTTTGACCGCAAAGCCGCAGAACATCTTATCACTGTCAACTAATTATTATTGTCTACTCTAAATACAGTGAACTCTTGCCTATTTCAAGATGCACCTATTTGAAGGCTTACCTGTTTCAAATCCCTCATGCTGGGCTATTTCAAATTGCGCATTTCCATCACCTCCCACCACGGTCCATGTACGGTCTCGCCCACGTCAGTGGCTGACCAATTAAAAAGAGGCCCGAAGATCGGGAAGCCCTCATTGGTTTGAATTGAGTATTCTAGCATGACGTCATGGGAGTGCATATGAGTTTTTGGAGAAAATATTCGAAACGTAAAAGTAAGTCATAAATGTACAAATAGTAATATTTGTCAAGTGTAGAATGTATTTTCTCAGTTATGTTCCATTCGTTTGTCGATTAACGACCTTTCAGTATCATGAAATAAAATTAAATATCCAAAATTTGAGGTTAGCGTATCAGATCGATTTGATCAGAATCGGGTACTCTAACCTCAAATTTCTGATAGTTGATTGTATTTCATGAAACTGAAAGATGTTCAACGGATAAACGTACTTTTACGTTTAGAATATTTTCTCCAAAAAGGCGTATGCATTTCCATGTCAAGATGTGCCAACTATTCTAACCTTCCTAACATTTCCACCAATCCTATCATGACCATGACGTCATGCTACAAAACTCAATATTCCACGAAATATTTGAGTCGTTTTTTTGATTTTCGTATATTGATTTTTAGTTGGCAAATTGTACTATTTCAAGGAAATATTTTATTTGTCACCTCGTACGTCAACAAAAACACTTTAAAACACTGACGTGCATGATGCGCAAATGCGTACACATGCTTACAGCGCGCGCATCGATGCAATGCCGGGGCAGCCAATGAACGTCGCTTGAAAAAAATCACCCGCTAATTAGCGGTAGAGGTCGGGGCCTCTCCAGCCTTGAAATACGCAAATGTTTACGTTTCGCGGCCCTTGAAATGGGCAAGAGTTCACTGTACTACCCCTACGAGATATTTAGGCATTTTTAATCAAGATAAAGTTTTTCGTCACGGTTAAGCAACGTATAATATTCGTAAAATGTCCAATTTTGACGTCCTATTTGTTTGGATAATAAATTCCACAGAAAGAAATGAATCAATCGGGCCTGAAGCCGTCATCCTGAGCTTTTTAAAAGAAAACATCAAAATCGGTCAAGAATTGTGGGCTGCAGTATATTATGACGAGTAAATTCCCGATTCCTCCCACTGTGCACTGGTTGAAAAGTAAAACAGTTTAAAGTTAAATTTCTGAAAGTTTTTCATCTTTCCGTAATATGTGGCTTTCACAGGAAACCTGAGGAACCATGTATTCACTCATACGAATGAGAGACCCTACAAGTGCGAGCTTTGCGGCAAGGGCTTTAACCAGATGTCGAATCTGGTCTGCCATAAAGTCAAGGCCCACGCCCATGTTGAGAAGATGCAATATGTTTGCGGAATATGCGACAAGGAGTTCCCCCGGCGCTTCTCCCTTCGAGCTCACGAGGAGCTGAAGCACGGGATCAAGTACCGTAATCCAGCCGCGGTTGAACCGAGTACGAGCGAAGCTAATATCAAACGGTAAGCCGAAAATTTACAGTCGACTATACAGTAATTGCCACTTCCCTTGACAGGTCTGTCACTTTGAACTTTGGAATTTTCACCTCAAATTCGTATGTCGCGAGTTGTGGTTGAGAAATGGAACCCTTGATACGAAATTTCGTCAAGACACTAGAGCCGGTGTAGAAAATTATCGGGTAACTATTCCGACCCACTATAGGACCGTCCTCAACGCTAATGTTGCACTGTCAAGGCGGTCTATTGTGGCGCTGAGTAGAAGCGAAACGTTTTTGTATGGTCAAACGCTAGTCTGGATAAGCTAATCTAGCGCTAGTCAGTTGTTCGTGTAAAAATCTATTGTAGATGGTTATTTCAAAGGCATTCTAGACGATGAGAAAAAAATTCTTTGTTTTTAAAGTACATTTTTTATACTTTTAAACGCCCTGGATTTTTTTGGAAATGTGGAAAAAAATATCTGGATTCAAAACTTAGAAAAATTGTTGGTCCTGACAGGCTAGCCAGAATTCGATTAGGGCCCGTAAAGACTGACTAGATGATGAGGAAAAAATTATGTGTTTTTAATGTACACATTTATTTTTTATACTTTCAAACGCCCTGGATATCTTTGGAAGTGCGCAAAAAAAAAAATTTGGATTCATAATATAAAAAAATTGTTGGTCCGGATAGGCTAGCCAGCACCAGATTAGGACCCGTAAAGAGTTGACTAGATGATGAGGAAAAAAATTCGTTTTTTTAGAATTCATTTTTTATTTTTGATAGTTTTAAACACCGTGGCTCTTTTTGGAAATTTACAAAAATACATTTAAACGAGACACTTAGAAATGTTTGCAGTCCTGTTAGGCTGGCCAGTACCCGATTGGGGCCCAAAAAGGCTGAATATAATGCGAGGAAAAAATTCTTTGTTGTAGATGTACGTTTTTCATTTTTATACCTTTAAACACCCTGGATATTTTTAGAAATGTGCAAAAAAAACATTTAAATGAGACACTTAGAAATTTGTTGATTCCTGTTAGGCTAGCCAGTACCCGATTGGGATCCAAAAAGGCTGACTAGAATGCGAGAAAAAAATTCTTTGTTTTGAAACACCCTGGATATTTTTAGAAATGTGCAAAAAAAACATTTAAATGAGACACTTAGAAATTTGTTGAGTCCTGTTAGGCTAGCCAGTACCCGATTGGGGCCCAAAAAGGCTGAATAGAATGCGAGAAAAAATTCTTTATTTTTGATGTACATTTTTCATTTTTTATACCTTTAAACATCCTGGATATTTTTGGAAATGTGCAAAAAAATATTTTGATTCAAAACTTGGAAAAATTGTTTGTCCTGATAGGCTAGCCAGCACCAGATTAAGACTCGTAAAGACTTGACTAGATGATGAGGAAAAAAATTCGTTTTTTCTTAGAACTCATTTTTTATTTTTGATAGTTTTAAACACCCTGTATATTTTTGAGAATGTGCAAAGAAATATTTGGATTCAAAGCTCAGAAAAATTGTTGGTTCTGTCAGGCTCGCCAGTACCCGATTAGGGCCCGAACAGACCGACTAGATTATGGGGGAAAAATTCTTTGTTTTTAATGTAAAATTGTACATGTTTCATTTTTTATACTGTTAAACACCCTGGATATTTTGCAAATGTATAAAGGAATATTTAGATTCAAAACCTAGAAAAATTGCTGGTCCTGATAGGCTAGCCAGCACCCGATTAGGGTCCGAAAATACTGACTAGATGATGAGGAAATAAATTCTAAATAAATTAGTTTTTTATTTGATTGCATAAGTTATTTATTTTATTAGTCTTTTATTCTCTTTTGAAGTCCATCGCAAAATGAATAAAATGGCAGCGATTTTTCTAAAAATATAATTTGCACAAGTTTTTTTCTAAGTTAGTACCTTCATAATGAGGACATTCTTTGGGTTGTATGTTGGCCAAACCATTTCTGTAGCCACGAAATATTTTTTTCGAAAAATTGCATTTTTGCATTTTTCGTACATTTTTCGTACATTTTTCTTATTCGCTAATAAGAAAGTTTGCTTATTTAAACAACTTTAAAAAAAATACGGCTTACTCTTTTATGATATCTGGTATCGTTCGAATTTTTCAAAAATATTGAATTTAACTAAAAAAAATGTTTTTTCCTCGTAAAATCAATTCTATATCTTTTCAAAATTCAGCGGGGAAGATAAAGTCGAATTTAATAGAAAACCGCACTTTCTTAATTTTATCCTGTATGTATTTATTCTCTCCCTTTTACGGGTTTGAGGGCCTCCGCTCCCTTCACAGTACGTTACAAAACCACTTATACTACCTTAATAATACTTACTACCTAAATAATAATATTCTACTTATATAAAAACGGCATTCGGTAATTTTAAGCAGGACAAATCATTTTCGTGGTGGTGAAATTTGGTTTTTCTCAAAAAGTTGAATTTTTCTCGCAAACAATACAACATATCATAAAAGAATAAGAGGTATTTTTTCTAGGAAATTTTAGAATAACCAAAGTTCTTTCTAACCAAAAATTTCAGTGGCCACAAAAATAACTTGACCCACATAAAACTCAAAGAATGTCTTCCTAATAGAAGTAACAATTAAAAAAAAATTGAACAATTAGCCTCACCAGAGTTAGGACGGAAAATCAGAAAATCTGATTTATTCCAAAAGTTGTAAATTTTTGAAGTAAAAATATTTTTTTTTAACAGCCCCTAAATTTCAAATACTCAGAAATTCGCGAAAATGGAGACAAAAAAATCTGATTTCTTGTAAAAAATTTTAAAACATTGCATAATACACTAGTTTGAGAATTCCAGAATAATTGATATTTCAAAAGTATCAAGAATATTCAAGAAAATCGCAACAAAAAAAAACTAGAATGTTCTATCCGTTTCTGAGATGTTCAGATAAAAAATTCTAGAATTTTAAAACAATTTTTTAGAAAATCGCAGAACATTCCAGAATTTGTATACAGTTTGAAATTGAGATAAAAATTACCGAATATTTCAAAAGATGTTAGAATATTTGAGACCTCTCAAGAATCTTCGAAGATATTTAAGAATAATTTCACGTGGTTATCTAAATTATGACCTTTTTTGAGTTTTTTTTTTCATTTTGGGCATTATTTTGGATCAAAAAAAGCCCTGAATACGTTTCAAAATTATTATTAATTAATCAGAAAAATCCCAAATAATGTATTTAAATGACGATGAAACATCTGAAAGTAGTAGATCTGATTTGGAATTTTCGAATTATTTCAGGAAAGGCGTCAGGATCATCGACCTACCTGATGATGAACGAAACGTCATCACTGATGTTAAAGAAAAGGACATCCTTCACACGGTATGTTTTGCTATTCATTTTCTCGAAATCAGTTTAAAATCTCATCTCTTTCAGGCCTCGGACTCACCAAACTATTGACACTATTTCACACTTTTTTTTAGCTTCGACACTATTTTGCTACTATTTCGAAAAAAATTACACTAAAGACACTATTTTCTCACAAATGTTTGATAATGCTACTATTTCTTTACGTTTCCTTAAAAAATGTTTTCGAAATTTCTTTACTAATTGGCTATAATAATATTTCTGTCTTCTCAATAGCTGATATTTAACCCAACAAAATATTTTAATCTTAAATAAAAAACAGTTGAATTGAACCAAAAAGTACGAATTTCCAACAAAATACTTAAATTTTTAACCAAATATTTAAATTTTCTACCATAAAAGAAGAATTTCTAACAAAATAGATAATTCTTCAACAAAATAGTTAATTTTCAACCAAGAAGATTAATTTTCTACCAAAAAAGACGAATTTTCAACAAATTAAATCAATGTTCAACTAAATAGTTTGAATAGTGGATGTAATGTTGGTGCACATTTTATTTGATCAATTTGTAGATTATATTCCATTTTTAACTAAAAAAAGAGTAGTTAAATTTCCATCTCAGAGAAATTATTTTCAATTAAAAAAAAAACGAATTTTCTACAAAGCAGTTTAATTTCGTATCAAATAGTTGAATTTTCTACTAAATTGTTGAATTTTCAAGTCAGAAAGACAAATTTTCTACAAAGCAGTTGATTTTTCAACCCAAAAATACGGATTTTCAATCAAAAAAGTTAATTTTCAACCAAAAAGTTAAATTCTCAACGAAAACAGAACAATTTTCAACCAAACAGTTGCATTTTTAACAAACCAGATTAATTTTCGACGAAAAAAGAGGAATTGAAAAATATATATATCAATATTCAACCAAAAAGTTAAATTTTCAACCAAATAGTTGAATTTTCGACCATATTTTTGAATTTTTTAGCCGAATATAAGAATATTCTACAAGACAGTTGAATTTTCAACCCAAAAATATGTATTTTCAATACAAATCTTAATTTTCAACTAAACAGTTAAATTCTCAACGAAAACGGAATAATTTTCAACCAAACAGTTGCATTTAAAAAAATAAAACAGATTAATTTTCGACCAAAAAGAAGAATTTCCAACAAAATACATCAATTTTCAACCAAATAGTTGAATTTTTTAAAAACATTTGAATTTTAGACAAAAAATTTAATTTCAACCTTCACAGATTATTTTTAACCAGACAGATGCATTGCATTTTCAACCGTAAAGGTGAAATTTCTACTGAAAGA
Source organism: Andricus curvator (assembly GCA_932195095.1). Lineage (NCBI taxonomy): Eukaryota > Metazoa > Arthropoda > Insecta > Hymenoptera > Cynipidae > Andricus > Andricus curvator. The sequence goes on from CAKNYM010052791.1 coordinate 308,623, forward strand.
GATGAATTTTCAAACAAAAAGATGAATGTTTAACAGAATAGTTGAACTTTCAACCAAATAGTTAATTTTTTAACCATAAAGATACACTTTCAACACAAAAGAATAATTTTCTATGAAAAAATTCATTCTTAACAAAATGCATAAATTCTTAACCAAATATTTTAATTTTCTACTAGAAAAGAAGAATTTTCAACAAAATGCATCATTTATCAGTCAAACTAAAAATTTTATGTTATATTTTATATTCAAATTTGAATAAAAAATGAAGTAGTTACATTTTCATTGAAGAGAATTAATTTTGAATAAAAAAACCTGATTTTCTAAAAAACAGTTGAATTTTCAACCCAAGAATATGAATTTTCAATAAAAAAAGTTAATTTATTACCAATCAGTTGAATGCTCTACCAAAAAAGACAAATTTTCAACGAAATACATAAATTTTCAAAAAAATTGTTGAATTTGCGAGCAAAAAAGTAAGAATTTTCTACAAATCATATAAACAAAATAGATTAATTTTAACCAGACAGTTGCATTTTTAACCCAAAAAGGTGTATATTCTACAGAAAGAGATGAATTTCCGAACAAAAAAGATTAATGTTCAACAAAATGGTTGAATTTTTGACCTACAAGTAGGACTTTTTTACAAAATTATTGAATTTTCAACCAAATAATTCAAGTTTGAAACAAATAACAAAAATTATTAACTAAAAAAGATTAATTCTTAACCAAGAATTTAATATTAAACTTTTCAACACAATACATCAATTTTCAACCAAATAGTTTAGTTTTCTATCAAATTGTTCAATTTTCGTGCCAAAAATAAGAATTTTCTACAGAAAATTTGAAAAAAAAATTAATTTCAACGGAAACAGATTAATTTTCACCATACAGTTGCATTTTAACCCAAAAAGGTGAAATTTCTACAGAAAGAGATGCATTTCAAAACAAAAAAGACTAATGTTTCCAGGGTGGCGACTTGACCGGGAACCGGGAAAGACTGGGCAATGACCGGGAACTTTATTGACCGGGAAATGACCGAGGATTTAATTCTGATCGCAGAAAAATTCAAGTTTTCATTATTTTAATAATTTTTGTCAATTTAGAAAAGTGATTTCTACTTTATCTACAGTCGCAGATTTTTCGGATTATCTCAGTTTACCTTTTGCCATTTTTGCTCTGTGAGATTTTTTTCACTGACTCAAGTTTAATAATCGAATTGATGCTATTCTAAACATTCGGACACAATCGTTTTGTAAATTACAAAAAAAAAGGATTTATCACGTTTTATTCGCTTACTTCTCATTTATCCTGACTCGGAACAGGAAATTTTAGAAAATAGTTAACGTTTTTATTTTAGGACTGGGAATTTCCGTAAAGAAATATAATTTCACTTGAAACAGGGAATTTTTGTCATGGAACGGGAATTTTTAAAAGAATTATCATTCGGATATAGAAGAAAGGTATTTAAAAGAATCCCTGTTCTAAGTGAGAATTCATCACAACCTGAAAGTTCCCTCTTAAAAATGTTAGATAAAGAAGGTACTTCAAGTAGTTTTTAGAGTAGAAGTAGCACTTCAAAGAAGAAATATTTCTGAATTTAATTGAAATTGATTTCTGAATTAAAAATTTTGTTATATTGCCCGTTGCAAATTCATTCTTTCTTAGTTAAAAATTCAACTACTTGGTTAAAAGTTAAACTCTTTTGTTAAAAATTATTATTTTTTTGGTTGAAGATTCATCATTTTAATTGAAAATTCATCTCGTGTTGAAAATGTAACTACATTGTCAAAAATCAGTTTTTTAACTAAAAATTTAACTATTCCAGTAGAAAATTGACCTATTTTGCTGAAAATTCGTTTTTTTGTTGGGTTAAGAATTAGATTTTTAGCAAAAAATTTAACCATTATATTTTTGGTTGAAAATGTATCTTTTTTGGATGAAAATTCAACTATTTGATTAAAAATTGATATTTTTTATTTAAAAATTCAACTAGCTGTTTGAAAATTTATGTACATTGTGAAAAAATCGCCTTTTTGTAGAAAATTCATCTTTATAGTTGAAAATTCATCTTTTTGGTATAAAATTCAACTATTTCAGTTGAAGATTCATTATTTTAGTTGAAAATTCATCAGTTTGGTTGACAATTGACCTTTTCTTGTTCAAAATTCAACAATTTTGATGAAAAGTTGTCTTTTTTAATTGAAAATTCAACTATTTCGTTGAAAACACACATATTTGGTTAAAAATCTATTTTTTGGTAGAAAATTTTTATTTCAGTTGAAAATTCATTTTTTAGGTTGAAAATAAAATTACTTGGTTGAAAGTTGAAGATTCATCATGTCAATTAAAAATTCATTTCTTTCGATGAAATATGAGCTATTTGATTGAAAACTTCTTATTTCTTTGTATGAAAAGGAATTTTTTGCCGAAAATTGAACTATTTTGTTGAAAATTTGTTTCTTTTTTGGTTGAAAATTATTATTTATTTGAACTGAAAATGTATCTATTATTCCAGTTGAATATTCCATAATTTTAGTTAAAAATGTATCTCTTTGGTTAAACATTCATTTTCCCCGTTTTTTGTAAAAATGCCCACGTTTTGAGACCTCCTGAACCCAAAAAACAGGTTTTTACAAAATGTCTGTCTGTTAGTATGTATGTCTGTTAGTCTGTAAATTTTTAGTTTGTTAGCACAACTTTCGAAAAATTAGCAGATTGGATTGGCCTTTGGTATACTCTTCAAGTATCCTAAAATGAAGGTCAAGTTCGTTAGCCAGCTATTTTGGATAAAAATTCAAAAAGTGAGCACATTTTGAATATTTTTGATACCACTTTTTCTAAAGATTTGAAAATTCTATGTACGGTTATTAGTAGTACGCAAAAAGACAAAAAAAATATCCTAATTAATTTTTCTGATAAAAAAAATTACTGGAGTTATAGCATTTTCAAAATTCCAAAAAACAAACGAAAATGAACATTTTAAGCCAAAAAACGCACGATATGAAAAAAAGTGAAGAGGAGAAAAACGTTGCTTTTTGAACACCCTACAATATTTTCATAACATTTTTTTGAATTTTTTGAAAAATCAAAAATTCAAATTTTAATCGCACAAAAAAAAATAATGAAAAATTCCATTTTGCTGTCAAACTATGCAAGATACGACAAAAGATGAATTGACCAAAATTGTGCACCTAAAAAAGATCTACAAATTTGTTATTATTCACTTTTTGATATGACGCGTCGTTTTTGTTTTATTCGTAAAAAAACAGCATTGCAAATAGAAAAATTAAATTTTTAGACGAATGACACAAGTTACGAAGTTGATTGACAATTTATCTTTTTTAGTAAAAATTAATGTTTTGTTGTTGAAAATGCAACTATTTCAGTTGAAAATTCACCGTTATAGTTGAAACTTCATCAGTTAGGTTGAAAATACGTTTTTTTTCAAACTTAAAAGTTAATCATTTAAGTTTTGATTGACAATTTATCTTTTTTAGTAAAAATTAATGTTTCGTTGTTGACAATTCAACTATTTCAGTTGGAAATTCACCGTTATAGTTGAAAATGCATCAGTTAGGTTAAAAATTGAACTATTTTCTTGAAAATACGTTTTTTTTTGTTGAAAATTAATTTTTCCAACTAATAGTTTAATTATCCATTTTTTGTTGGAAATTGGTATTTTTTAGTAGAAAATTTAAGTATTTGTTTCAAAATTATATAATTTGGCAATTTTTTGCTCTGTTGTGTTAAAGGATGTTTATAATGAAAGTCATGAATTAAAATAAATGTTTGCGTTTAGCGGAAAATATGAAAATGATATTTTTAGTTGACCGGGAAATGACCGGGAATTTGAAATCGTCCGCCTAATCGCCACTCTAGTTTAACAAAATAGTTGAATTTTTAACGAAAAAGGATGAATTCCTAAACAAAAATTTAATATTAGACCTTTCAACCGCCTGCAATAAATAAATAGGAATTTTGATGATTTATAGACCAAAGAATAACATCCTAAATAAACATTGAAGTTCATTTTTAAGACATTTAAAATATAAGATTAAAAAACTGGAAATTTTGCTTAAAAAATAAAGGTTACTTTTTTTCATGCGCACTTTTTGATTTCGGACTACACATTTTTAAATTCGGACTAAATATATGTATGATACACTTTTTTTTTTAAATTTTTTTCACACTATTTACACTTTTTTTTTAATCTTTGAAGTAAGTCTGAGGCCTGTTCTTGGAAACTTGTTATCGGTTTGAACAATTTTTTTTTATAAAAAAACAAAATATTTCACATAGTTTAAAATTGCTTATTTTAGCCCGCCGTCATGGATACCATCATTATTGACAAGATAGACACAAAAGCGATGGAAACCGCTCTTATTCAGAAACAAACGCCCTTTGCTCTTTATAAACCCGCGAAAGGCATTCCAGTTCTTGTCCGGGTCTCTCCTATCGAGAATTCGAAACACGTATGTAATTTTTACATTCTCATTCGTCAGGTTTTTAACAGAATCGTGAAAATTTTCGATCTCTAGTTAAATTAAAATATAAAATTAACATTAAAATAAAATTTGTTATTTTATAGTATCTATTATCCCAAATAATAGAAAAGATATACAAGGACAACATTTTTGATAATTGATGAAAATTCACATATTAACTTCAGAATTAACCCTTAAAGTTATCCCTGGGGTCTTTTAGATCCCGCCTTTTCTAATCGTGAGTCATTTTTTCCATTTTTTCTTTAGTTTTTAATTTTTTGTCATGTTAAAATGAAATATATATAATTATATATAAAAGTTTGTCATAAGGACAACCGCAGAATTTCGCCGGGAGGGGGTGCTAATCTGAAAAATTGCACCCGCTCCCAGCGAAATCGCGGTAAAATTTCAGCTGTAACCACGTCTCACGACCGTGAGATTGGTGGTTACAGTCTGCGACGAACTCAATACGACGGTCCGGCAAAAGTCTCGTGCACCCTGAGGACACGGAGCGACCCAAGGACGACCGCCTTCTGCATTTTCCCCGCAAGTGTCTCAGAATTTTTTTGACACGCAGGGATGCTTTTCAGGCTATTAACCAGTGAAACCTTGGCACTTCCAAGAGCGCCGATGATCAAGACGATTAGCTTAACAGAATATTCCGGGTATAACCGTCGCAACTCCCTTATAAGGTCTTTATACCTCTCTTTCTTTTCTTTCTCCTTAGCTGTGACGTTTTTGTCAGCTGGTGCCGAAAATTCGATAACGAACATGGTTCGTTTCTCGAAGTCAAGGAGAACTATGTCAGGCCTCGAGTGCGCAACAGAAACAATTGTCGAGAATATGAAGTTCCAGTATATGCGGCACCTCTCATTTTCGACAATTGACTCTATTTCTCTAGGAGCGTTTAACGGAGAGGTATTTGGGCTAATTCCATAAGAGTGACAGAGATGGTAATAAAGCACTCTTAGTGCCGCATTGTGCCTTTGGATGTAGGTCGTTCCCGCATGAGTTGGACAACTGGATAGTATGTGTCCTAGATGCTCGGGGTGTGCATGACACGCTCTGCAACTATCATCGGGAATGTCTTGGCTCAAAATGTGGCGACGGTATGCTAGAGTGGAAATGACACCGTCTTGACATGCCAAAATGAAGCCCTACGTGCCCGACTTCAATCCGGGTGATCTAAGGAAAGCAAACGTTAGCTCATACGACATCGACTGATCTTTCACATTTCTGTGGAAGATGCCGTGCATCCTCTTGTCGAGAAGCTGTTCGTGGAAGTTTTTCTCCTGTGCTTTCTTAATCCGGGCCTTCAGGAGTGAGTATTCAAGATGGATAAGATTTGATGCATTTTGCTCACCCCTAATATTGAAGTCAAGGCCGAGTGTTTCAGCAGCCTCCTCCGCTGCTTTGTACAGAAACGCCCCCTTTCCCACTTCTTCGTGTTTCCTGACCATTTTAAGAAGAGGGTCTTGTCCATTTGCAACTATATGTGCTGTAACCAGAATGAGTCTCTTGTGAAGACATTCAAGATTCAGTATTCCGCGACCACCTAGGCGGCGTGAGATGTAAAGTCGCGGAACAGAAGACTTAAGGTGCATGTTCTTGTTCATGTGCAAAACCTTTCGCGTCTCGATATCAAGGGATCTGAGCTCGTCCTTCGTCCATGGAACCACTCCAAATGAATAGAGTACTACCGGGACGGCAAGCATGTTCGTTGCAGATACTTTGTTTCTCGCCGACAGTTCGGAAGACCAAATCTGCCGAATGAGACGTTTGTATCTGCATCGGAGAGTATCCTTTATAGATGTCGCGTCCTGAATGCGGCTCTGTGGCACGCCCAGGTATGTATAGGTCTCTCCAGCGCAAAGGTGTCGTATAGCGCTTCTGTCAACGAGCTCAGGATCTTCGGGGATGCCATTAAGTTTTCCTTTCTTCAAATTAACCTTGGCGCATTTGTCTAACCCGAATTCCATTCCAATCTCTTGAGTGTACTCTTTGACAATTTTCAGAGCTAGATGTAGTTTCTCTTGATTCCTAGCATAGATCTTAAGATCATCCATGTAAAATACATGAGTGACCTTATGCTTTCGGTTTCCAGGTTTGCCGCAGAGATACCCTTCGGAATGGCGAAGTGCGAGAGATAGTGGCAATAATGTGAGGCAAAAGAGGAGAGGGCTCATGGTGTCGCCCTGAAATACACCTCTCTGAAAGGTGATACTGTTAGTGATCACACGATGTTTTCCAGATGAGATAGTAAATCTGGTTTTCCAAAGCGGCATTAATGTCTCTATGCACCTCACGATGTGTGGATGAACCTTTAGGCTTTCCAACAGACAGATGATAAGTCTATGGGAGGTTGAATCGAAAGCTTTCCGGTAATCAATCCAGGCCATCGATAGAAATCGCTGATAGTATGCTGCGTCTTTACAGACACATCTATCGATGAGCAAGTTCTCCCGACATCCTGCTACGCCTTTCTTTGAGCCACGTTGTTCATACTTCCGACTTTAGATATGAGGTAAAAATTCGGGCCAGATGCTGGTGGGTTTAAGGAAACTTCTTCCACCAGAAGGTCTTGATGCCATCTGGTCCCGGAGCGGAATAGTTCTTCATGCCTCTTAATACGTTTTTCACCTCCTCGGTAGTGATAGGTGGGCATTCCTCCTCAGCTGTGATGAGGGCATTGCACAGCTCCTTGAAGCTGTTTATGTTCTTTGAGCCTTCTTTAAGTGGATGTTGGACTTCGTAGACTTCTCTCCAAAATGCTTCGACCTCCTCTGGTTTGGGCGGATGGTCGACAGTAACTGGAGGGTCTTGGAAGAGTCGAGATGGGTCAGACGAAAACTGTTGATTTTCTCTGACCCACCTCTCTCTCCGCTCTAGACTTCTCCTAGCGTCAGATAGTACTCGTATTCTGTCAACAATATGCTGCCTGATGATCAGTAGCTTTGACTTGTTGATTTTGTGATGACGGATCCGCAGTTCGCGCGTGAACTGTCGAACCTTGGCAGTGAAAGTCCTGCCAGATGTTATGTAGTCAATTACACATTGAATGCGGGACGCGTACTGTCTTGCCCAGCCTATCTTTGTGCTAAGTTGATGCATTCGTCTTTTGGTCTTATGATCAACCGTTGGTTTTGTTTTACGGTTTGCATCTGCCAAAGTTCTCGCTGCATTGTACACACTACAATTGATAGTCCAGAGGTCGGATTCTTCGGAAAAATCTCCACGAAGCTCATCATCCAGTTCAGTCAGATCTTTGGGCTTGGGAGAAACCTGAATGTTGATGTTTCTCCGGGTCTTGAAGCATCGTTCTCCCTCTATTGGATGCCTGTTCGAGGCTGGTCTCAGTGTCGCCTCTCTTTCTCTGTTGCCGGCTTGTTCTGGCTGCGGTTGTGTAGGCGCTCCGCTTATATAACCCCTTTTCCGGAGGTCCTCGGCACGGTTTCGCAGACGTTTTTGCGAAAAATCCGAGAGCTCTGGGTGTTTCTCGCACCACAGAGCATGCAGTCGCGCCATGTAACCTTTTCGTTCAGGGGCCATACTGGTATCATAGCACTCCAGCAGGTCGTCCCTGAGTCGATCCGTCCACTCAAAAGTAACGAGATTCCGCCGGTCAATCGCATTGTCTCCATCTTGATTGGCTCCCCCAACTCTAGGGTAGTCGGCATTGTTGTCCGACCCATTGTCGGGAGCCCTGCGCGTTCGATTGTTTTGAACCGCACTTCCTACAACTATGTTTGGTGTTGTCATTGTTGTTCCCACGAGTAGCTAGGGAAAAGGGTTAGTCCATCCTTGTAGAGCCCCGCGTGCAAGGATAAGGCTGATACTCTGAAAGGTCGCCCGGTACCCCAGAGTCACCGTTTGAGACACCTCACCCAGGTGCCATTCAGCTTTCGGCACGGTTGTTACACCTCTGCTTAGGGGTTATTCCTTCGGGACCATCCCTGGACAATTGTCCGCGACTGCTTATTAATTATTGTAACCATATTCAGCAGAAACCCTTGGTACAGGGACCCTCTATCCGCAACCCGAGGACGCGTCCGGTGGCTTTGTCATAGGCCCTTCGGTTCGAATCCCAAGGAATCAAAACCGAATACCGAACATATAA